>VYXC01011356.1:146269-180469 GCA_013397175.1 Platysteira castanea | reverse complement strand
TTTTTTTTTTTTTTTTTTCCCAAACAAAAAAATTCCGGCCTAATGGCAAGGAAGACTAATTCTATGGAGCATTAAATCCCTCTGAGTTTAAATTTAATGTCAAAGGAGAAAATGCACTCCTTTGTTTGTCTTCCCATGTTTTTCCATGGTTTGAAAAGATCTCCCAGGATCTGGTATCAAGTGTCTTCAGGAAATAATGGCAGACCTTGTGCAAAGAAAGAGCTCCTTTGGCCATTCCTGGGATCCAAACAGAAAGAGGGCGTGTTTGAATAGAGCACTGCATTTTGAGAGCAAACACCGAGGCAGTTGTCAGCAGCCTGGAAATCAGTGCTGTGCAGGGCTAGAACTGTCCATGTAGCTCAGCCATTGTGGTGTGGGAGCAAAAAATGCTATGTGGTCAGCATTTGTCACTTCAGGCTTTTTGGGAAACAAAGATGGAAACAGCACATGTAATAGAAATTTATAACCATTAGCAATAATCATTCCGGGGGATAATTTAGCCTCTTCTGAGCTGTGTTGGATAGTGACAATTATTATAATGATATAATGGTAATTATAATGATATTCTTTTCTTGATCTCTTTCACTTCTACTACTGCTTAGAAATAAAGTAACAAGTAAATTGAAACTCCTGCAGTAGTTCACTGTTACCCCAGACAGTAACATGGGCACAACAAAATCTCAGCTGAAAGTAAATTTGCAGTTAGGCATTGCTTTATTCACAGAAAATAGGTTCAATCTTAAAATTCTTTTCGATGTTCTTTTATTGATCCAACACTTTCTACTTACAGTACTGTATGTGATCAGTGATCCCAGTTTGACTTGTTCAAGTTCCATTTGAATTTCAGGGGTAAACAATAGTGGGGAGTTGGAGATCTACAGTTTGAAACCTCGTACTTAGGATGGCAACAGTCAGCAATATTCTTATAACAGATTTGATTAAAATATCTTCTTCTTTCAAGTAAGTTGGCCAACAATGGAAAAAAATGTAGGAAGAAACCATTTGTTACAATTATTTGATCTCATGTATCATGTTTCCCCTAGTTTCTTTTAGTTTTCTGTAGTAAGATGCTTACAACGTAGCCCCTGACAGTGAATATTATCTGATGTTTAAAAATCAGTTTTGCATTTGTGTTTTTTGATGGCTCTCATATTTCCTAAAAGTTTTTTTTTGCTTGTGTGAAGTTACAGATTTTGCTGTAACTAGAAACATCCTTGTAGACCAATGAGCTAACAATAGAACAATTTCTAAAGAAAGAGAAATTGTGCATTAGTTTTGTTAAATACTTGTCTCTGAAAGAGAAAGGTGAATTCAGGTGATGCTGAGAGACCTTCCCAAGGTGCACAGATTTTTACTGCTTCATTTTACACATACCTCTTACGTATTTTATATATTTATATATATAATATCTCTTAAATATAAATACATCTAAAATATTAAAAATACAACTAAGAACTTATAGCATAATTGTTTTAATGAAACTCACTTATGAAACTACTGACTTGATTAACTATGGTATGCAAATTATTATAATTTGGTTAGTACCAGGAGAAGAGATGGTGATGTGCATGACACACATTTTTGAAGGTTTTTCTAACAGAATCAAGAAGTCATTTTAATTTAATTAATCTATTCTATAAACATTTCAAGAAAGACTTTGGTGTCATCAAATGAGTTTAAAGAAATTGAAGTTCCGTGTATGAAGGTTTAGTAATTGTCAACAAAATAGAAAACAGTATGAAGAACTATTCCTGACTTTCCTATGTAAGAGAGACTCAAGGAATTTTTTCTGGGTTCACTGATATCTAATATCCCTGTAAGTGGTCTGGAAAAAGGATATGAGCAAGATTGTAACATTTGTACCCTCCATCGTTTTATTCAAAGTAGTAAAAATGAAATGTAGTTGCAAAGAGCTGTAGAAAGACTTCATGATAATGCATGATGGAGTGATAAAATGGCATGTGAGATTCAGTGCAGATAAATGCATTTGCACTTGGGATCCAATCTTAATTTTCTACATTAAAACCAGTGACACTGAATCAAATTTTGCTTGAGAGAGAACTTAAAATTTTAACACTTTGTTCTAAATAAATGCTAGCTCAAAGCACAGTAGCAGTCAAAAAAAAAAAAAAAAGAAAAAGAAAAGAGAAAAGGGGCAACTAGATTATTCAGAAGTATTAGAAAAGGGAGGGAAAACAAACCATAAGACCTTATACCCTTGTATAATGCTGTAATTTACCTGCAGATTCATTTTTACCTGTATTCTAAAAGTGCATTTTAAAATTTAAATATGTACAGAGAATGACAACAGGGATGATTAGAAATCTGAAAGGACATTTTTTTAAGGAGTCATTAGATTAGGTTTACTCATCTTGGCAGAGTTACTACCAAGATGGAAGTGTATGGAGGGTTGAGTTCCATAGAACAGATGAATGGAAGTCACTGTTCATGATTTATTTTTTCTTCTCCCTGCAAAAAATGAAGGCTATCACGTGGAAATATCCAGTGAAATGTCAGAACAAAAGAGTACACTGTTATGTGCTCAAAGATCAGATAAATTGGTGAAAGCAGAAATTCTGGCTGCTGCACAGTATTTTCCCCTCTCCTGCCTCAGAGCCTGACCTGCCCATGGCAATTCTGTGAGGTCTCAAGGCTGAAGAGTGTCTGTGGTTCCAGGCTGGTGCCACATGGACCGGGGGTATTTTGGCTGGGAAGTGTGAAGTGGGGATCAGGTGAAAAAATCAGAGCTGGATGTGACTCTTGTGTAATCTGTGGAAAGAGGTGCATCTTAAGTTTTTCTCCCTCCATCATCCTTGCACCACAAAGTGCTGCAATTGCAGTCCTGCTCTTGGAAAAACAGGACCATTTTTGTTGGAAAAGACCTTTAAGGTCGCTGAGTCCAACCCCTAACCACACACTGCCAAGTCCACCACTAAACCTTGTCCCTAAGTGCCACCCCTACATGTCTTTTAAGTACCTCCAGGGATGGTACAGAAGTCTGATCTTTGTCATGCTTCTAAGCATTGTATGGAGAGTTTTTGTCTCTTTTCCCCCCCCCTAGTTGCTAGCAAAGATAAATGTATGGGAACAGTGTCTCTTGCTACTGGGAGCTGAGCAGGGATGCTGTTTGCCTCAGGCAGTACTTCTTATTACTCTCAAAGAAAAGTGATGCTTATAACTTGAAATGGAACCCATTTTAGATGTATAATTAAGTCCTTCTGACAAGAAGAAAACTTTAAATTCAGCTTTTGGAACTTTAATATGTAGGTTAAATGCTACAGAACAAGAGCGATGCATGACTCTGAAGTGATATCAGTGCCCACAGCTACAAAATACATGAAACAGTGCAACTACAGAATGAATTAAACTGTCTAAAGCATGGAGCTAAGTGGCAATGAAAAAATCCCTGTTATAGTTGTGTATGTCATGTATTTTCCTACTGTACAATCATTTAAGACAAACTGACTGCTATACACATTTCCAAGTGGGAAAAGGAGATAAAGCTGTTTGCATTATATTTTCTACTAGAATGATAGAGTCAGTCATAATGTCTCATAAACAATGATAAGCAATGAAGATATTTTATCTGTTTTCCTGAATCTTCCTCAGCCTTGAATTGCAATGGAAAAAGAACAAATAGCTCATAAATTAATGATGTTTTTTCCTCCCTTTAATCTCTTCATAAGAAAGGGAGTAATAGATAAAAAAATATGTATGTGAAAGAGATTTCACATTTCATGTCTGTAATAACATCATGCAATACTTTGACTTTTGATACTGCATTCTAAGCTACAGGAGGGCTGTTGCAGGAAACTCTTGAAGTTTTAGCATTTTCTGTAATATTTTAGTATGTGAGGCCTGTTGAATCATAGACATTTTTGAATTATTTGAATAAAAATTTTCATAATTTTGTTATTTTAAGAAGGTAATGACATATAAAGTAATGAGCTTTGATTGTTCTATTGTGTTTTCAGGATCTTCATATATTGTAGTATTTGTAATTATTCTCAAAAGTGTCAGACATTACACTAATGCTTGGAAACTTTAATATTAAAAATACAAGTTGCACATCTAAAGCATCTTGCAAAGATCTTGCCTGCAGAGTTGTCAATACCACAACCAAAAACCTACCAGTGATTTCTTTCCTGTTTAAAACCTTTATCTGTATATAATTCTTGACATTTTCATCTTTAGTTGAAGTGTATCATTATAGGTCAGGATAGTGATATATTAATGTCTTTTTCAAAAGGTGTTGGGGTTTGATTGTGTGACTCCTGCTAATAGAGCAGTTGGCAGGTCGATATTAGTCTATGGCAAAAAGGGCTAATTTTCAAAGTCTGTAGACTGTCGCATTATTTTTAATCTGAAGTCTATTTGTACTGTCTGTATTTTCTTAGTTCTAGCTCAACATACTGCTTGCTCAAAGAATTGATTATGTTTTAAAATTTTTAGATTATTAAATCACTTTTAGAGCTGGTATGCTGTAAATCTGCTGTCAAATCTACACTGGAAAAAAAGATGTTTTCATAATTAAGAAAACATTTACAGATAAGCAGTTCTACTTTAAAACCTTTCTGAGACATGACAGATTCAAGTTCTGTAAACTCTGGGTTACAACTCTCAAAGTCTGTTGTAACATTTTCACAATATTGTAAAAATATGTGTTCTCAAGTGTTTCTTTCACATCATCTCAAACAGATTGCAGATTAAGGTGCCTTCCCCTTGAAGGACCTCAACACCTACTGTTCACTGTTCCTTATTACAGATGATTCCAAAGTAGCAGCGTCAGCTGTATATTGTCACAAATGCTGAGGGGATGCTTCAGTAGTAATAATTGTATACAGTGAATTATAGTTCATAATTTAACAAAATATAGAAGAGAGCAATGAATTCCTTCTTTTTGGTTACTCTTTTCCCCTGTAATTATTTTTCCCAGAAATGCGTTAGGGGGCAGCAGAGCCATGTGGAGACCCAGGTCACAACTGTATTCTGCTTTTTTGCAAGGAATTGTGGTTTCTGCGGATGCTGTTGCCCGAATATAAGGCCTCATGTTTTCTCAACACTGAATAAGCAAAATGAATAGTCTTTGAGTAACCAAATGTATAATCAGGGACATTCTCATTATTGCTGAGCAGAGCTTGCACAGTGTCAAGGCCCTTCCTGTTTCTCTTAGCACCCTGCTAGAGGGGAGGCTGGCGGGACACAAGAATTTGGGAAGAGACACAGCTGGGACAGCTGACCCTGACTGCCCAAAGGGATATTCCATCCCCTATGGCATCATACTTGGTGTATGCAGCTTGAGGACATTTGGTCTGGTGGTGTTTGTCCTCCCAAGTCCCTGTGACACGGGATGGGGCCTGCTGTCCCAGGGATGGCTGAGCAATGCCCTCCTATGGGAAGCTGTGAATGAATTTCATGTTTTGCTTTGCTCGTGTGCATGAATTTTGCTTTCCCTACTTAACTGTCCTCATCTCAACCCACGAGTTTTTTCCAGTTCTCTCCCTGATCCTGCTGGTGGGGGAGTCAGTGAGTGGATCTGTGGTACTTGGTTGACCCTGGGGTTAAAACAATGGAATCCTGAAAACATGGTTGGGAATGTGAGAATTTCAGTTTGCAGTAAGCTTTCCATCTCTGGATTAGGACAATTTCAGATAGTATTTTAGCTCCCTGTATGCTTCATCTTTTAGGAAAGGAGATGCAAAATGTAAAGGAAACTTAGAGAATGTGCAACTGAATTTTTTACTGCAAATTTGTGTTTCTTTTGCATAACTTATTAAAACAGTTTTTGAAATCTAGATTTAACTGATGATATTGAAAAGCAGCTTGTCATGAGAATTAAAACAGGAATGCTGACCGTTACATCACTGTTAAAAATCTAAGAACTGAAGTATTTTCTTCCACATTCTGATGTACATGAGTACACCATAATTTCAGAACTGTTTGGTGGAGAGTTCTGTATGAATGCAAATTGCTTTGTAAATATTATTGTTGTTACAGAAGAAATGTAGCTCGACACTGGTAGAGTGAAGCTTAAAAAAACTGTAAGAAGAGCATGAAACTTCATTGGATCTATGGTCTTAGAGACTGTAAGGTATCTTAATCTTGATCTTTTACCATGACAGCTTTTGGTTGATTTATTTTCTAGAATGATGGTATTTGAAGAAGTTTGGCTGCTTCTGAGGTAGTTATCCTACATGAAAGGATAAAAAAATAATAAGACTTTTAATAGATTTTAATTTTTACTTACCTAAAATATTTATATCTTATTTTTTTTTCTTCTGTTGAGTCAGACCTTTGAGGACAAAGAGGAGTTCTGTTTCTGTCTCTCAAGGGAAATAATGAACACCTTCATGGGAAAAGATGGTCATCTTTCAAGACTCTAATTATTAGTTTCTATTTAGGGAACTGACTCATAATCAGACCAAAGTCTTTAAGTGGGTCACTACTTTTCAAAGTAAAGTCCTTACTGTAGATTATCTCAGCAGTCATTGCCCTTCCTCTAACTACTGTTCTTTCTTATGAATAAGTTATAGAAATCTTACTGCATAGTTTTGATTTGCATGTATTTCTTTTTTTTGTTTTTGTTTTTTATAATTTTTTTGGCATTTCACATTCATTGCCCTGTTTTAATCAGATTTCAGATAGAAATTCCAGTCTAGTTTAAGATTTTACTATAAAGAGGGTAGAAGGGATAACTAAGGGTAGAAGGGAAAACATTTAAAGGATTCATTGGAGTCTATTCAGATGTTGAGCCATTTGTTCTGTATCTGTTGGTTTTAATAAAATATTTTATTTTTATTGGTATGTTTCTGATTCTACTGTGAATAGAGATAATCATGCCTGAGTGTTGTCATCTTCCTGTTTCTCTTAGAATTAGGCAATTTTTCATTATTTCCAAGGGCTTGTTTGCAAGGCTATACTTCTCAGCAGAAAACATGCTGCGGATGCATGTTTTTCCTAAAAATTATTACAGAATCAATGGCTCAGTTAATACTTTTTGTGAAAATACTTATGAGCAATAATAGTCATCAAGTGAACACACAGAACTAAAGTGTTATGATCCTCAGGAGAGAAAGAGCTTTCAAAATCTCTGAAGCTAAGTCTGTTTTCTGGGGGTTTTGACATTGCTTTCTTGTAAGCAAAACATACCCTATTTTATATTTTTATTTGTTTACTATAAATTTGCTTAAATAAAAGCAGTACATAAACTTTAATAATTTAAGGTATTTTCACAGTTCAAATACAATAGGACAGCAAGGAACAACATGAGAAGCTGATGCAATAAATAAGCTCGTAAGTGGATCATAAACTATTTTGAGTGTTTTTATTGCACTGGCAGCAGCTGTTTTGGCCTTATCTTTTCCCTGGAGAAGTGACAGTATGTGACGTTGGGGTGAATCCTTACTTTTATTTTACACAACCACTATTTTTAGGCCAGAGCTCCTTCACTGTGCCTTCAAAGCCCAATCCACCTGTTTAAGACTCCCCAAGTTGCTGCTTTTTTCTTACTCTGGGTACATATTTTTTGATAAGCCAGGAATTCCCAAAGCACGTTTTTACTGTCAAACAAATGTAGGCCTAAGTCCAGCAAAGCACTTAGATGTTAATAGTTAAATACGTAGTTAGCTGTTGCATTTGACTGCACTGGGACTGCTTACATATTTTAAGCTATGGACATACAGAAGTGCTTTAGTGGATTGGTGCCCACATGTAATGCCAAGGAAGAGCAAAAACCTGCATTATGTTACTGAGCTAGGCCCTCTGGTACAGAGAAATATCTGCAAAGCCTTCACTTGGAAAAAAATATCATTACAATCCTATTTTTAAATAGCTAAAATAGTTGCCTTATAACATATGCACTCTATGAATATCACAGAATTAGTTAAAAAACTCCCCAACAAAACAGCTGTTCATTTCCACCTGCTCTTGTGGGAATATTACTGTGTTTGATAAGATTGGCAGTTGCTTTGAAAATGTGTAAGGAGTTGTGTATAAGGCTGGGACTAGGGAGCTCTGCAGATCTAGGGCTGCTTGCCCATAAAATATGGTTTGGAAGGAGAGCTGGAGATAGTGAATAATTCTGTGGCATAATGTGAGAAAATAGTGTGTGAACAAAGCAGCAGCATTAAAAGGTCTGTGCTGAGAGGCACTGCCTTAATTTCAGTGTTATAACCCTCAATGGTGTGATTGTGTTAGGGAGTTTGTGATATATTGTGCTGGGAAAGATGAACAACATGCAAATGAGGTTATTTTGACTGGTATTTTATTAAAAGAAGTATTAAAACCCAAACCAGTGACAATTGTTGTGCTAGAGCTTATTGAGGTGGCTGTAGAGGCTACATAATCACTGTACACACCTTCAGGCAATGGTATCTCAGGTCTTACTCCAGCTGCTTCATCAATGAACTTAAAGTTTCAGGTAGTATTTGAGAATGTGAAAAATACATCCTTTTAAAACAGCATGTGTGATCAGCCTAAATCTACTTTACAAGGTTGGGTATTGAAACTAAAAGGTACTGCTGGAGTCTGACACTGATACATTGGCTAATGCTGGCAACATGCTGGGAACTACCTGTGTGCTGTAACACTGGAAGGCAGTCCATTAGTGCCTGAATTAATGCACTTGGGGACTTTTAATTCTTCACGGAATCTATTTCCATATTTAATTACGGAAAAGTCAGAGAAAAAAGTTACAAAGCACCCTCTTCATCCATTTCATTGTCAACAGGAGTGGCGATTAGTAATTCTTCTTCAAGTTATATTGCGGTGTTCACTTAAAATAATGCAGCTCCTTGCTGAGTTTGCTCCAATTAAACCATATTTTATTTGCTAATGACTTACCAAGTTGACAATGACCTTGAAGTTGGTATTGTCAACGCTTCTTGGCATAAAGAGCTGGATGATTTAGAGTTATTAAGAGTGCATCAATATATTCTTCAGTCTTTGTATTTTTAAAAAGATTTTTAATTCCATTACAGATACTTTACCTGAATAATGTACAGTTTAGTAAGTTAAATAATACTCAATTTATATTGTTTTTACTGAAGATTTTAAAGATGTCTATATATAAAACAACCCTTCTATTGTTTTTGAGTTTGCAAGTGTACTGCATTGAACCATTTTTAAAATTGAGTAGCTTTAATAACTAGAAATGCAGTTGGTTACTCTCACATTTTTGTTGGCTGGAAGTCATTTATATAAATTTATAAATATTTGGCTACTGAATTTCACTGTTTCAGAAGTTACTCTTTATCATGATTAAATTTATTTCACTGTGGTATCATTGTACTGCTAGTAGCATCACTAGTACTCTATCACTGTAGTATCATCACTAGTATTTCACTGCTGGTATAATTGAACAGAATAACGTATTAATTTTTCATGAATGCTTCTTGGCAATTTAAAATGAAGGTGAATAATAAAATTACATTTATATCGTTTAGAAATACTTAGAGCCTCATAATTACAATTAAGTAATGTGTGCGCCTTTAGATGTGGTTTACAGTGGACTAGTTTGAACATTTTAAATCAAACAGAATTTTGAACAAATGAGTGCACTAATTAACTGTTTTGTCACTAAAAGTATCACTGAACTTAGGAATGTCCTGATTTTTGTTATGTTTGTCCTTTTGGAAGCTGACGTTGCATATTCTCTTAATCCAGATGCATACATAATCGCACTACCAATTCACACACATTATTTGTGGGGAACTATAATTAGTTCTTGTTCTTTGTGTTTTCATATTACATCATACCTGTCTTCGAGGGGGGGAGGGAAAGAACCTTAATGGATTTAGAAAGAAGCTAATATCATTACTTTAAAAAAATACTCTAACATAAATTTCATGTTCTAATTTAATGCATTTAAATTGTATGATGTTTTACTTGCTAAGAACATTATTTCCTATGCAAAAACATGATTTACTGTGTACCATTTTTTAAAAAGTGACCAAACGGCCATCTTTCCTCAAGCAGATCTTTAAAGAATATACTCCTTTTGTTTTACTTTCAAGAACTGAGTTACTACACCATAAAATTTTACTTTAATGGAGTCATCATTATGTGCAAAATTGTAACTGAGAAATCACGTGATCTAATTGTTGTAACCTGTTTCTTAACTCTGAAACTGCTCTCATTTTCTATATCATGCCTAATAAAATATCACAGGGGCTCTGGACTATTCAATCTAGAGATTATGAGGTGTCTAAGATCTTTTGAATGTTTAAACATTAAATAATATTGTGTACACACACACATATATATATGGTTTCCTAGGGAGTAGCAAGCACATATTTCAGTCTAAGTCACTCAATTATACACATAAACTTAAGTATACAAATTATTATTATATCTTTCTGTTAAAAATGCCTTTTAAAATATTTTTTCAATTATACAGCAAACAGAGTAAATGTAGAGTAAGAATTTGCTGAGCATTCTCCTGTAGATGTTAGAATATGGCTAGAAAGGCCCATCATCTGAATGGATGACATATTCATATGGCGAGGTTTTCTTTCACAGTATTTTTATTTGGAAACATACACTCATTTGAATTTGCAAGGGATTCAAATAAATTAATAAATTTCCTTAAGAATACATAGTGTCACACGTGTTTAAAAAGCAGACATGACTTATAATGTTCAGCACTTCCATTTTTAATCAGAAAAATCCTCGTTCTTCAGTACAGTCAGCTGTGATACTTGAAATTGCTCATAATTTCAAATTCTTTTTTCAGTCATGTAAGGTTTACTGCTCTGTCATAGGGTACATATACAAAAAAGCAGCATATGCATAAAATGAGAAAATGACTGCTTTCCCCCCTATTTTTAAAAAATTTAGATTTGCAAAACATACTTTTCATTATTATGGAAACAAACACTATGGTATTAGAAATGTTTAATTTTTTAAGATATATTTCTAAATGTACTACTCTTATTCTATGCAAAGTTCATTTACTTTCCCAGTGCTGCCACCAGAAGAGAGAAGCAGAAAGTACAGATAGAGTGGATATATAGATAAGTAATCTCATGGTAAAATGGCAATCTGCACGTTTTAATTGTCATAGCAGAGCTGTATATTTTTACAGTTTATTGTTAATAATTTTATCTCATTCCTTTAGACATACAAATTACTTCTCCTTTTTTCAGAGCTGATGCCTCTCTGGGTGGGTTTCAGGTTGGCGCTCATTTCACATTTTTAGCTGCCAGAGAAATTAGGTCTAACTGATGTGAGGCTGCTATCTGCCCAACATTTGCCCTGGTCCTAGAGGATGTGCTGGAGATCAGGGCCGTCCAACCCTTGGAGACCCTCACCGGTGTGGTTAGAATGTACAAGATTTCTCCTGCCGGGAGAAAGGTTCTGTCCCATTAATAATAAGATTGTGCTCTTCCTTTATTAGTATTGTAATCAAATGTAATTCCACAGAATTAGCCATATAGAAAACTCGATATGCTTATCCTTATTATAGACTTTAAAATAAATTACATTTCTACAGGATCTGATCTGTCACAATTAAAACTAGTTTTAAAAAGAACATTTTGTACATAGCTGAACAATATTATTTTTTCTTCTACCATGCATTAAACCAGTAATAAATAGTGCCTTACAGAACCACTTGATGGTGCTGTCACCCTTTTACTCTGAAAATTCAGTTTAGCTCTCATGCTTCCTTTATGATAATGATCATCTTAAATTTCTTTAAATGGTGAAGGAGGAGGAATTGTATAAGCAAGGAAATTATTTTTGGTTTTCTTTCTTTTTCTTTTCCTTCTTTTTCTTTCTTAAAAGGAAAAGATAATATGTTAAGAGAGAAATATGTAAACCTGTGGTGTTTTTTTTATTATTGTGAGGTTGTGAGAATGCATACACTGGAAATAGAGATGCTACATATCTATAAAAAAGGAATCTAATCTAAGGAAGACACTAACTGTTATTTTCAGGATCCTGAAGTTATTTATGCATAATAAAGGAAAAATATGACTGAGTTGTTTTTCTGAAATGGGACTGATTTCAATGCTAAAATTATTGAATTCTAGAAATGTGCATGCTGATCCTGGGTGCACATTCTGGTGCTGGTAGCAGTGTTTTTGTTTTTTTCCCTCCCCAAAATACTAGAAAGATGATACTCTTTGATAGCCAGTCTTATTCCCAGTATGTAACTGAGAATGTTCTCTCTGTAATCAAGGTGTCAGATTTGTTAGGAATCATGTCAAAATTGCTGTGAATCATTTTGATGGATTTAGAATTAGTGAGGGAAATTTTAGATATGCAATGTATTTTCTGATGTCTAAAGGCACATTCTGTCTACAGGCCACTGAATTTCATACATATATGTGTAGAATTGAACCAGGAACTGAAAAGCTAGTGATGAAGGGAAGGGAAATATTTGTACAGATTTTTGTGATGAGTTCAAGGTAGATGCGTTCTATCCAGCTCAGTGCATTTTATTCAGCCATTTCCAACTCATGACTATTATTAAATGTATTCATGTTGCAAACCAGCAATGTAGGCTCCAGTTCAGGGAGGGGAAGGTATGACACAAACACATAAGAAAACAAAACGACACTATATGAACATAAAGTTTGTAAATTTTTTATGTACCTCACACTAAAAGGAATTGTTTCTGCTGCTCCAACTTCCATTGAATGCTTCCAACATCTGTTGAATGGACAACAGCTGGATGTGTGTTTGACAGCTGGAAAAGCCACCATGCAGATAAGTGTGCAGAAAGTGTAATTGGACAGATGAGTGGTCCATTAAGCAGGTTTGCAGTGCTGAGGTCTGGCTGCTTGATGTGTGTTATAAATAAAGCCAGATTTCGTGCAAAAACACAATAACGATTTATTAAAAATTACCAACAAATTTTATGGCGAAAATAATAACAAAACACCATTACCGAAAGTCGCTGTGTTGGCCGACACAGGTGAATTCTGGCCCTAGTTTGATGCCTCCCACACCACAACTTCCCAGAATCACTGTCTTATGTCCATTTTCTGTCGGCTTATATACTGTTTTTTCGCCCTGCGGCGACTCTGCAGCTTTGTCTTGTACTATGATGACATCAGTCCTACGTGCGGTTTTCAAGCTGAATGTAGGCAGAATGAAATAATCGCTGAAATTCCGCTTTGCCATGATATTGGAGTTGGGGATCTCGGGTGCGGAGCCTTCTTCTCTCCGGTGTAAAAATAGAAACAAAGGACTTCCCCTCGCTGTTACGGGTGTGACAAAAGGAGAGTCCGTGTTGATATTCTGTTAATCTTTTTGGCTTCGCTAAAGATGAGTACTTCACACTGATCAAGATATGCCTTCCATTTGCAGGTTTGGGTGGGCACCTAGATTCCCAGATTTGATTCCCGGAATCAGTCCTTGTAAATGCAAATGCCTATTTTCTTCTTTTGTGTTCATTCAGGCAACCAGGGAACCTCTCAGTTTCGCCATAGGAGGATAATAGTGTGCTTTTATATTTATATCTTATATCCCTTATACATTAATCATTTTTCTTTTTTTTATAGTGTAATTTTTAAGGAATAACTTAACAATCTTTTAAACTAACAATATAATACTAATAGTACTTAGGAATTCCTGGGATGGTTGAAAACGGAACCCTCAAAAAAATAAGCATACTTAAAAAAAAAACACTGGCCATTTTTAACTCACATCATAATATTAATAGCACTTAGAAGTTCCTGAGATGATTGAAACACAATTTCTCAAAGTGAAAATATTCAGGAGTTAGCTAACAAGTTCTAACTAATAGTGGTTTTTGAGAGGCGATTGTAACAATATTTTTGATGTAAAAACACACACATGTATCACAACAAACACTAAGATGGGATCGCTAAAACAACTTAAGAATTATTACAATGCTTGAAACGTAAGCATGCATAAAGTATCACACAATCATATTGAGGTAGAAGTAAATGGACAGAAACTGGGGCATACATCTAGTAAATTCTAATTCCATGACAGGGCTTCCTTTTGATTTAATGATTTAACCCCCACAAGCACGAATTTTATGCATTTCATGTATATCAGTGTGGACAACAGTAACCTGAATTTTGTTACTCTTACCATCTTTATGCATTCTGATCTGTACAGTTTGAAGCTAGATTGTTAATCGGTACTGTGTTTTCTATGATCATCATCAG
Organism: Platysteira castanea; assembly: GCA_013397175.1. NCBI lineage: Eukaryota > Metazoa > Chordata > Aves > Passeriformes > Platysteira > Platysteira castanea. Next base: position 166,325 of record VYXC01011356.1, on the reverse strand, counting down.
AAGTGTATGACTTGAAAAACAGCTCTGAGTAAGAAATAGAATGAAAAATCTAACTTGAATAAATAAGAAAATATTTTTTTTTTAAAAAAAGTTTTGTTTCTAAAGTGAAATACGCTGTCTGGAATCACAAGCTACTTCCCTGCTGGAGAGCCACTGTAGTTGTAAATCCTCAAAGCTCTCTTAGCTAATAACTGGAGTTACGGCTCTCTGTGATTTCAGCAATACCCATCACAATGCTGTTAGTGAAGCAACAGAGAATTTATTGGCTTAACAATTGCTATTTGTTTGCAGAGAACAGCGAGACTGAGAGTGGGTTGAAGCTGGAGATGTGTGAGTGAGAAAATTGGGGGAAAACCTGCTTGAAGACCTTTGGAGGGCAATAAAATTAAACTTCTGTATGGTTAATATTGTAGATATGGTATAACTAGTGAAGAAATGCCCTAACAAATGGACCTAATAATAAGATTTGCTACAAGCATCTAAGTGATGTTCTTACAATAATTTTGGCTGGCAGCTACTATATATTCTAGCTGTGTCTTGTAGATAGGGCACAAACATGGCCAAGAAACTGCAAAATTCTTTGACAAATTAATTTTTTCCTTCCTGTTTCTGTGTGTTACTTATTCTGCCCTGAAATATAAGAGATGTATTTCAATCATTTAACTGGAAAAAAGGTGTGAGTTTAAACCTCAAGATGGGCCAAGTCTGGGCAATATGACATAACTTGGTAAATAACAATTAGCCAGGATATTTTAATTTTTTCTGTTTATTCAAAAATTATGGTGTTCATTCTTTAGAACTAATTTGTTGGGTTTTTTTGTTTTGTTTTATTTGCATTGTGCTAATATATGTAGATTGTCTTCTGCTTTTTAGCCTTTTGGTTTGCAGCAGTCAGGCTCGTTTGCTGTTCCTGAGCTCTTATACTTCATGAAGACTTTCTTTCCATGTGTGCAGACATTTCTCCTTGTTTCACTGGAAATGTAATCCTCACAGTTATTAATTTTGCTGTGGTTTCCGAGCAATGAACATATTTTTAAAGGTTTCCTTTACTGAAAGCCAATTTTCTTTATAGTTGATGGCTTGTAAAAAATATGATCTACTTTCAGTAACTTAGTTGAGCTTTTGACTCATCTAGGCTGGTCTTCTGCCACACTTGAGAGCCTTTTTGCACATTAGAATGTGCTCTGAGGAGAGTGTTCCTGAATATCAATCAGCTCAGCTCTCCTGAGCCCCTTGGCCATTCAGCCCTGTGGGACAGAGTCAAACAGATCCCTGAGTGAGTCAGAGCTGGGAGGGATGTCCTGCTGGGCTTGTTACTGATGAAAAAGGAGAAATTCTTTAGGAATGTGAAGGTCAAAGTGAAGCTGGAATTTAAGATTCTGAGAAAAGCGGGGAAGGCAAATAGTAAAATTAATCCTCATTTAACTAATCCTTAATTTTGCCCCTTCTCTTGACTGCCAAATGGTTCCTTGTTAAATAGAATGTAAGGAAGTATTTTTCCTGGTTGAGCTTATAGCCTTGTATTAAGAGGAAGGCATCTCATTTATGTCTGTAACTTCCTGTAGAGGTGCTCGTTAAGATGCTCCAGACTATATATTTCTCCTGCTGTATGAGTGGTCATTAAGAAACCAGAAAATGTGTCTATGACTGTTGCTTCCTCCTCTGTGTGTCTTACAAGTATAAACGACCAGCTCGAAGTTCTTTTAAAAGCAACAATAACAAAAAAAGACTTTCAGTTTCAGATTGTACATCCTATTCTCAAACTAAAAGTGAAAAGTGTGCGTGAAAAGTTTGGAGCAAACAAGATTTTACGATCTCATTCGGTGACTCTGCTGGTTGGTTTAAGCAGCAAAATGATCAGTGTGCTGCCTGATGTTGGTTTTGTTTGTAGGTAAGCAGTGCTCCTATGTTTGTTATAAATGGCACTTTGGCACAAATCCCAACCCTTGCCAGATTTCATCTGTGTGATTCTGACCTTCAATGCCTAAACTGTCTATTCCTCTGATAGGGTCTTACACCTTGTTGGTGCTTTTTAAAAATGTAATATTAATTAAATGTTGGTGTTTGTGCCTGAGCAGTTTCTACATGTATTTCAGAGGCCTTGGTCTATGGAACTTTTGAATAAAAATAAAAATAAAGATTACTTATATCTGTATATTTAACCAAGCAGCTGATTTGGCCTAAGTTTTCAGACTGCAACTCTAAATTCATTAGAAGCTGGAAAGAGAAATTTTAAAAATAAACTTCAGTTTGCATTATCTGTAGGCTGGTTGGTCCTAATTTGCTGTGCAAGCATCTGTCATGGTTTAAATCCTTTCCAGTGTCTTTGCCAGATTTATTTGAATGTCATTTGAAGTGGTCATAAAAACTACTTGAGTATTTAAAGTGATTTCCTTTGAAGATTTTTTCCTAAAATTAGTAATAGAAGGGCTCTCTAGAGAGTTGCCTCTACCAAGAGAGTTTTAAAAAATTGTGATGTAGCTAGACCTGTTTTAGCTAATTACAATGTTAAGTCTTGTAATTAGGCTCAGAGAATCATAACTCACTTAAAGCTGTATTTGACACATGTTAGGGTAACATCTGAGAAATTATATGCTTTCTTTTCTTTAAGCTTTATTTTTCTCCACTGAGTGATTGTTAGAATCATCCTGTGATAATAACTACATGATTTTGCCATTTTTGGAACAAGGCTTATGTTGCTTCTTTGGGTTTACTGCATAGTTGTACAATGTTGCGGGACCTCTCCCCTTAGCGAACAATCTTGGCTTTCATTAGTTATTGCAAACAGCAGCTGTTTGTAATAGAATAGGCTTCCACTAAATGTATTTAGATAAGCATTTAAAAATGAAGACCCATAAATCTTTCCTTTAACTTTCTAAAGGGAAGCTACGCTGCATTATGAAAAAGCAAACAGCAAGAAAAAATGAGGCAAGAAAAAATATGACCTCTTCATCCCACAGTAATAGAATTACAGGAAGAAAAGGAGGTAATGGCACTTCAGCTTTTTCCTACTATTTGAAAACTAATTTATACCCAGATTCCAGGTGTAAGGCTTTTATAAGTAGATGAAAAAATACCTGCAATTTATATTGAGAATGAAAAAAAAAAACCCCAACTAGTTAAGAACGAAAATTCATGAGCTTTTTTTTTCCCTCTCCTACTTCAGTGTAAATCCTGCAAAACAAGCTTTTTATACTTAGAAATGGTGAAGCTGGAACAGATTGTCCAGAGAGGTTGTGAAGTCTCCAAGATATTACAGAAGTGTGTGGATGCAATCCTGTGCAATATGCTCTGGGATAACCCTACCTGAGCAGGGAGGTTGGACCAGGACCCAATGTCACCCACCCACTGTGGTCCCTTCCAACCTTACCCACTGTGTGATTCCGTATTGTCACCCACTTTTGGAATATGTCAAAATTGTAATCAAATGACTCGTGACTCCTCTCAGAATTCATCAAGATTTGAAAAATAGACGTGAAAATATATTCAGAACAAATTACTTGTGCTGTTGTTTTGCTTTATGTTTTAAACTGACCAACTGAAATACTTCATTGGGTTTACCTAGCATGGCAGAATTTTGGAGTCTTTTGGAATGCATGCGGTGGGAAGACTCAAGCTTCAGGAAAGTGCTTTAGCTTCCCTATCCTCTTTTTTATGTAAAAATACTTAATTTTAAAATTTTCTTTATATATTTATAATTCTAGAGATTGCAGTTAGANAGTGTGTGGATGCAATCCTGTGCAATATGCTCTGGGATAACCCTACCTGAGCAGGGAGGTTGGACCAGGACCCAATGTCACCCACCCACTGTGGTCCCTTCCAACCTTACCCACTGTGTGATTCTGTATTGTCACACACTTTTGGAATACGTCAAAATTGTAATCAAATGACTCATGACTCCTCTCAGANCAAATGACTCGTGACTCCTCTCAGAATTCATCAAGATTTGAAAAATAGACGTGAAAATATATTCAGAACAAATTACTTGTGCTGTTGTTTTGCTTTATGTTTTAAACTGACCAACTGAAATACTTCATTGGGTTTACCTAGCATGGCAGAATTTTGGAGTCTTTTGGAATGCATGCGGTGGGAAGACTCAAGCTTCAGGAAAGTGCTTTAGCTTCCCTATCCTCTTTTTTATGTAAAAATACTTAATTTTAAAATTTTCTTTATATATTTATAATTCTAGAGATTGCAGTTAGAAAAATTTAAACAGTGGATACTTCACTACATCCACCTATATTTTCTTTTTTGACTGAGTTTTCCACGTCTCCAGCAAAATCTGTNCCCAATGTCACCCACCCACTGTGGTCCCTTCCAACCTTACCCACTGTGTGATTCCGTATTGTCACCCACTTTTGGAATATGTCAAAATTGTAATCAAATGACTCGTGACTCCTCTCAGAATTCATCAAGATTTGAAAAATAGACATGAAAATATATTCAGAACAAATTACTTGTGCTGTTGTTTTGCTTTATGTTTTAAACTGACCAACTGAAATACTTCATTGGGTTTACCTAGCATGGCAGAATTTTGGAGTCTTTTGGAATGCATGCGGTGGGAAGACTCAAGCTTCAGGAAAGTGCTTTAGCTTCCCTATCCTCTTTTTTATGTAAAAATACTTAATTTTAAAATTTTCTTTATATATTTATAATTCTAGAGATTGCAGTTAGAAAAATTTAAACAGTGGATACTTCACTACATCCACCTATATTTTCTTTTTTGACTGAGTTTTCCACGTCTCCAGCAAAATCTGTTTTAGGTGTAAAACTTCTTGTACATTCTTAGTTTTTCTACTTCCACTCAGTGTGACTATAAAGAATTGTAAGGTAAATTGGACAGATACTAGCAGCTTAAGGTGAGAAGTGATAGAACTCCAAACATTGTTTTTGATAGTTGAGCACTAGAAGTAACTAATAGGATTTCATTAAACACCGAACTGATATTACTGGTGCAAAGACAGAAATGTTGATAGTTGTGAGAACAACCTGGAAATAGCTTTTTGCATGCATANATACTTCATTGGGTTTACCTAGAATGGCAGAATTTTGGAGCCTTTCGGAAGGCAGGCAGCAGGAAGACTTAAGCTACAGGAAAGTGCTCTAGCTTTCCTATACTCTTTCTTACCTAAAAATACTTAATTTANAATGTTGATAGTTGTGAGAAAAGCCTGCAAATAACTTTTCACATGCATAAAATTAATTTTCTTAAAATTCAGTTAGGTTAGCTATGGGACTTGTGAATTTTGAAAACCTGTGTATATGGATGCAAAGATGAGGAACAATCACTACTTTTGGCACACAAACCTTGCAGCTGAAGACTATTATAACTGAGATTTTTACATCGCTATACAGAGAATCCTGAAAATACTTGTATTAATATTACATAAACTTGCAAAATCTGTCTGATGAGATCTCTTGAAATGACGAGGATGTCTTTCAAATATACACTCTGAACCACAGTTTCTTATTTGGAATATTCTCAGGTGATAATTAATGAGGAAGTTATTGCCTTGTCTCACTGGAAAACAGCAGCACAAACCTGAAGGACTGAACAGTGACGTAGATGGGGGAACTGCACTGGTGGGAGGCAGCTGTTCTCTTGGCATGTGATCAGATGTGTGTCAGGCGAAGGGCTTTAAGTGTAAGGTTTTACCTTCTTGGCTCTTTTATGCTGCACTTTTAACTCCTAGTAAAGTATTTTGGTCTTCCTTGGGTGTGTAAATCTGCCCATGACATAAGAGGAAAGGAGTGATGTAAAGGGGATACACAAGGAGATGAGTTGAGATGGCCTAGCACTCCTTTTACTAAGGACGAAGCAGTGCAGAAAACTAGATAGATTCAGAAGGGAGGGGAAAACTGGTCTTTGTAGTCAGGAAGTGATAAAAAAGGAGATATCCTTTACTGCATGTTAAGAGAGGAAGAGAATGTTTGGTTTTTTTTCCCCATCTGCCTTTAAAGCTCAGTAAAGAATCGATGAATAAATGTTGCTTCATGTTTTCAAATTACACAAAATGTCTGATTGCAATATTCTTTTCAGGTTTCTGTTACGTGCTTAGGCATACAAATTTATTATAAAAAAATTATGAGGAAAAGACATGTTAAGTGAGAATTAAAGCCAAGCGTACATCCCAGTAATTGAAGTTGATGAACAGTGTGTTGTAATTACCTTAAAGAGATCTCAGTTTTCCATGGTATGGAAAGAACAACTGACCAGGTAAAAACCAGCTTTTGTCCTTAGCTGGGATGACAGCCACAGTTCAAATGAGCGTGTGGGAAATAGTCATGGGAACACTTAGCTGAACTCAGCCATGTGCTCTGGAATTGAATGCGGGAACTGGAAACCTCATGCTTGGAACCAAACTTAACCCTGAGCTTTGGGACTGGATTTGCTGGTGCCCAGGAAAGATTGCATGCTAATGTAGGCTTTTTGTATTCTAAAGGCATTCATAGCACTTTGCTGCAGATCCACATATTTATGCTAAGACTTGAGCTTACAGTGCAGCCCATTAATCAGAGCAATATCTTTCCACATTCATCCTTCTCTCAAAACTTTAATGCCAACAAGTCTGCAAGTTCTTAGTCAAATTTGGTTAAGACTGACTAATATGTTAAAAATTACCAAGAAAGGATGAATTGACTCCTAAACCTGAAAGGATATCAATTTTTTCCTCTAAAATGATCAGGCTGCAGTGTTTTTAATCATCAGTTCACTCTAATTTAGATTCACAAATGTTAAAATGTGTAGCTGTAACTGTCTATTTGTCATAGTGTCCCTTCTGGAAAAGACAAGGATTTCCCAAATTACCTTATTGAGATTTTGATGTCTTTAAAATATTTGGATTTTTTTTTTCTTAAAATGTGCTTGGATTAGGATTTCCAAGGATTACAATGTTTGGTTTTACTGTAATGTCTGTATAATAAGTTTTAGGTGGGTTTGGTTTTGGTTTGGTTGGTTGGTTTTTGGGTTTGTTTTGTTTGTTTGGTTTTGTTTTGTTTTTAAAAATATAGTCAATATAAAATTTCCCCTCTTTTTTGATGAATAAATTTTTAGAAGTATCTTAATGAGTGAAAAATTAAAGGAGGCAGTGAAGTTCACAGGATTTCCCTGATTTTAGAATGTGATTTCTGCCAGTTATAACTTCGTATGATAACCTTGTTTCATCGTGAACGGCTTCTCTCCTCCTGCTTCCCTCCTCCCAAAGCTTTCTTAAGTGAAAAAAATTATAAAATTTTATAAGAAAGTTTATCTTGTAGCTAAAGCAGTTGAAAAATAGAGTAGTACAGTTGGGTAGGTACAACAGTCTTGCTGAAAGTGCTGGTAAAAAGTCTCTCAAAGTATGGATGGACTTGCAAATTTCATTTTGCTTATATTTAAAGTGAAAGGATAATAAAATCAGGCAAACAGAAACTAAAGAACACTTTACAGTGACTTCTGTCCATTCATTTTCTTACTTTGTCTAGCTCTCTGTGCTCACAATAATGTTCCAAAAAGCAGATGTATTTAAAAAGCAGAGAAGGGATACTTTCTTTAATACATCTACAATACAAAAAAAAAAAAACAAACTTTTAAAAAAAGTAAAAAGATTTTGAATTTTTGAAGAATGGTTTATCCATGTACTTTAATATACTTTGCAGTTTTAAAAACATATACACTACAATCATGTGAAGGGTTGAGAGAACAGAGGCATCCAAGCTGGCCATGCCAGAGAATTTCCCTGTGGAGTTTGGCAAAATAAATGTTTATATATATATATATACACATATAGAATGTAAATCAAACTTCTACAGAAAACTGATATTGGCATTATATGAGGTATAATTGATTCCTTTGCATTACAAGAAAGTAATCATCATGCAATGAGAAAGTTATGTACATGTTTATTGTGAGAACTTAAATCAATCTGTATTTATAATGTATTTATAGCCAATTTTTAAATATTGTTAAATGTGTTTAATATGAAGTACTATCATTTTGGAAGTAATGAAATGGTTATGAAATAAAAGGTATGTGTAGGCTGTTTCCCTACTAAGAAGTAGGAAAGAAAGCAAGGGGCTTATACCAGCTCAGAAAAAAGAGGAGTTGAACTAAAAATGTGAAGCATTCACCTGAATACTTTAAAAAATCTGATACCATCCCATTTTGGGGTGAAAAATTCATAGAACTGGATTCTTTTTTCATTTATAACAGGATCAGTATGATGCTTTATGTTAAGGAAATCAGACTTTTAAAGATACTTCTTAAAAAAACTTTCACCAAGCAAATGCAAAATAATATTTTCTTGAATAATTTCAGAGAAAGAACTGGAGACCCGGATTTCAGTTGGTAGTGCTGCTGCTACAGTAAAAAGAAAAATTCATACAGCTTGGAGAAGTGCTGCCAGTTTCTCATTTTTTCCTTAATACAGACGACTTTATAGGTAGCTTTGTTCCAAATACCTTGAATAATGTCAAGGAACAACAGTGTCTAAACTGTCTCTGTGTAAAAACTGTGGCATTGCTGTGAGAAAGGGAAAATGGCCAGATGCTGTATTAGGATGTGTACGTAGAAGTTTGGTCTGCAATGAATGTGGAATAATTCTTGTGAGCTGTGCTACAAAGAGCAAACTTCATCTGCAGTAGGTGTCATATCCAGCATATTTCAAGTATAAAATGTGGAGGTCATTCAGAGCCAGTTTACAGGAAAATTGTGAGAGTAATGAGACAGAATGTTCCTAGACAGAAGAAAATCAATGAGCTGTATTAGTTACTGTAAAGAATAAAAGGGGACTCACTAGTAGTAATTTTACTAGTATTAATATTCAACTATACAAAATTTTTCTGAAAAGAGGCAGAAAATGTGATTTCTGCATCCATCTATAATCAAGATTAGAAGAGAGAGCTTTGGCCTAGCACAGAGTTGTGTGCCTTTTGAAAGAGTTCCTACTGAAGACACATACAATTTGATCAACAGCTTTTCTCCATGCAGATTTTGGCTGGATATTTTTTAGACTCAAATTTCTGAAAGGTTTTAGAATAGATTCTTTTATTTTTTGAGAAAATGAACATTAGGGAAGGAGGGATATAATAAAAACTTGTCAGTTTAGTTGCCATTTCATTGATGTGTTTATGCATAAGTGTGTATTGAACTTTCAACACATATAGTCCTATGAAATAGTCCTATGAAATGTATTCACTTGCCGTGCTAAGTAAAACAAGACTTTTCCAACTCAATTTTCCTTCCAGCACAACTGACTCTATGTTGCAGACGTATCTTTTGCCAGTCTGGTAAATGTCTGATTGATTTTCTTGAAATAGTTGGAAAAAAAGTAGTACCTTGTGGGTGTACTGCTTGGTTAGCCTTTGTGACACAGGTTCTTGATCTGCTGTATTCCTATGGATCTGCGAAGGTGGGCATCTTTAGAAAGGAGGATAGGAAAGGTGTAACAACTTCTTCCATGTGAGTTGAAGATAGAATGTAAGTGTGGCAGCCCTGAGTATCCCTCTTACTGTCCAGGGGGGTCTGGAATCCCGCCAGACCTATTCGGAACCCTGGCAGAAAGCCCAGAATTCCATTTTTGAACCTTGACCCTGGACAAAACTGCCTACATTGAGAGTTGAAATGCAAAACAGAAAGCAAGTGTGTAATTAGCTTATCTTATCACTGGGTGTATGTAGGTTTTAGATTTATGGAGGAATGAGAAAGGAAAAAAAAGTTACCATGGAGGATAAAGGGCGGTGCGCCTTCTTCTTCCTCTTTCTTCTCTCTCCTCCATCTTCTGCTGTGACAATGGTGATGGGTATTGATGGAGGTAGCACTGTCATGTTAAGAAAAGGTAGAGAATTATTGGTATAAATTGATAAATAATAATACGTTGTAGAACTTGGTTGGTTTTCCTAAAAGAGATAAAAAGGAGAAATCGCCTTTCCGGGGCGGTACTTCTGCTGTGGATCTCGGTGGAGCAGGTCATGCTGTGCCTGCTCCAGACACTGAGAGGTAAGAAAAAATAAACAACCTGAACACGAATCTGCAGGAGTCTCCAGTCTCTCTTGGCTCAGGCATGGGACTTTTTAAGATCAAGAAACAGCCATACAACACTCTACGAACTGTGTGGGGGTAGAATACCTGCCACATGTAAGGAAATGGAGTCAGATTTGGAAAGAGCACTTTCTCCTCCCCCATCACATGGGTAGCTAGCTGATCACTTGCTGTGTCCTTTAAACCGTCGCTTGTTTTCAGATGATGTGTGATGACACGTTTCAGAAATTTTGTTCATGGTATTTTATCAGTTTTCCTTTCCACAATATCAACACATTTTACCTCAGAATTCTATCTTTAAATCAGTTTTCAGGTGAAGCTATGAATACAAACATCAGCATTCCCTAAGCAGCCCTAACCTTCAGTGCTTGTTTAATGGCCATTCTACACTATTTAAATACACAAGAGCATTTTTTTTTTTTTAAACTTGAGAGTCTGTCTTTTCTGCAAACAGAATGCTACAATGAGTGGAGGATGTGTATGTAGAGGAATGAGATTCTGGTCAGAAGACTTTAAAAAAAACTGTGGTGGTGGGAGGACATAATTGATAGATGCTATTAAGTTTCTGTGTGCTGTCATCTTTAATTTCAACCACGTAAGAATGTCTTATCTGTGTGGATCATAAGTTTTTAAAGCTATTCTATACTCTGTCAATTGTAATTATACATTTAAAGGAAAGTGGATACAATGGAGAAAAATAGAGCACAGGTTAATGTGTCTCTAACAACCAGATTTTACTGGAATTGTAAGTTTTTCTCATTAATAAATTAAAGGTCCTCATATGGGAAGTGAGCTAAGTGAAAAACATGACATCCTTCTTCAGAATATTCTGCACATGTGCTATTATGATGATATTAACACTTGAGTTTCTTTTTAGATATTAAAGGGCTTTTTTCCAGACTGGTTTATTTTATTTGCCAGTGAAATTGTGAATAAGCTCATGAATACATAATTGCTGTTTTTGCAATACTTCACCTGTGTTTGATGCCTCTCACTCCCAGAGGTTTCTTTTGTTTTGGTGGCGTTGTTTTCCCCCCTTATCTGACTACTTTTAGTTTGCTTTCATAGAATAAATCAGTAAAATCACCTGTCACAAATGAATTCACCGTATATAGTTAGTTTCATCTTGTATGTAGCATTAGTAGCTTCTTGCAAAATAGAATTCTCATGTTCATGTATAGTGGAGTTACTGGATCTTGAAGAGCTTCTGTTGCCTCAGGCAAAATTCTAAGGCTGCTTAATAATTTCTCTTCTGGGAACAACAGTAAATCATCTGTGAATTTAAATCTGTTTGAAAAGGTAACTTGCACTGGAGTCTCTCTTGGCATGTATTAGGCAAAGCTGTAATTTATACTCTCACAGAGTAGGCATAAATTTCCTTATGTTTACTAGAAATCATTGCATATATGCAAGGTAAGTTTTTGAGTGTCACCAACTCATTAGTTTTATATGGATGAAAAACCAAGTTCAGTACAGAGAGCAGATTTACAACTATGTCCAATTCTGTTAAAAAAAAAAGCAGAAAAGGCTGGTTTTTGTCCTAATTCTGGGAGTTAAAGTTTGTTTTGTGTTAGCTTTTGTTTATCAAAACTTTGAGAATTTTTACTAGGTTATGACCTAGATGAACATTACGTGATGTCTATGAAGCCAAAACTTCACTTGTATTTTTAGCCTAGGAGAAGGCTGTAACAATACTCTTTACTTCTTAAATACACTTTTCCCTAAAATGCCAGGGTCTCCCCTCCCCTACAAGTATGTATGTATTGAGCCTTGCAAAATGAAAGTGCTGGGATCTTGGTGTTCAATTTACAGTTAAGAAAGTGGGTGTCTAATGAGGTTATGGGGTGTATTAAAGATTATTCAACAGATGAGCATGGTAAGGAATAAAATGTTGTTGTTTAGTAAGAACGTCTTCTGCCTTTTTATAAGACCAGCTATTGATGCAATGTATTATTTGCTGTAATGTTACTACAGGATGGTTTTTACTATACCATTACCTGTTAAAGCTGGTAAGAAATCTTTCCCAGTGGATGATTTGCAGCACTTGGTAGATTTGTGTTTCCTATCTACTGTTAGTAGAATTGTATCAGAAATTGGATTGGTAGATTCTTGTGTGGTGTTTTGAAAAGAAATTAATTGATTCTGAAAGCAAGAGAGCTACTTCTCAAAAGCTCTGGCATAAAAATACTTCCTTCTGGTTTTAGCTTTATGAATAATTTTATAACTTCTCTGTAGTTTTGGACAGTCCTGTGACTTTGCTTTGTTGCAGCGGGTTATTAACAAAAATCCTGGTGAATCCTGGCACATGGCAATGTTCTCTGCAGGTTTCACCCCACACTAGCTCAAAGTCATAACATTTTTCACTATAGGCTGGTTTTGCTGTGGTGTGTGGTTTTTGTTTGTTTTGGTTGTGGGGGTTTTTTCTTCCCCCACCCTCCCTTTCCTTTTTCTCTAGAGAACTTCACTCTCTGGAGTTTTCCCATTGTAACTCTTCCTGACATTTGCTCACTGCTTGAACTGAGGAATGGTTGGATCTTCCGCGATATTTTGTCACAAGTGGTGCCATCACCTTCATGTAGAAATTGACAGAATGAGTCAAGTCCTCACTTGCTTCTGTAGCAACTGTTATTTTAAAAAAATAAAAATCCATTAACTTGATGTCTGTGTGAATAGAGTTCATTGTAAAAAGTTCTTCCATATACCACTGTCAGGTTGTAGTGTTTAGGAAGGATGAACAGCTGTAGGGCTTTGCAACTAGTAGCTATTTCCTTTAAGATTTTTTGTTTTACTGTTAGTGTCAAAGGTCGTGTTTATAAATTCCTATGAATATTGGAAACTTTTATTTCTCTAGGTAATAACAGCAGTGAATCTTTCATGGGATCAATTGCTGAGCTTTTCAGGTTATTTCACATTGTCTAAAGTAAAATCAAGAGCATTTTTTTTTTTTTTTAAATGGGAGAAGACAACATTAAAGTAAGTGTATGTGTGTATTAGGCAGTGTGACAGAGATACCCCGGTAAGACTAATGATTACCTGAAATACTTGTCTGTGCTTTTGAAGCTTAACCCTTTTGCTCATCAATCAGCCAGCAGAGGCAGGTAGTGACCATTAGGTGGATTCATTAGCACCCTACAGCCTTCTTGTACAGGGTGACCCACATCTGTCTTCATTAGAAGTTTGCCACTTGCCAGTAGTGAACAGATGGGTCATTATAGCCTACATTGCCCTCTGGGCATACCTGGAGGACAGACAAAGTCGTCCAGGACAGGACACAGATGCATGTTTTCTTCATAGAAAAGGGGCAAGGTATTTCTGTTAAATCTAATAACATTAGGTTTTTTCTTTAGACAAGCTAGTTTATACTTAGTGGATTTATTTGTATTGTTATTTATTCTGTCTGATAACAGATTTGAGGACATGAAAGGGCTAAAACAGAGACTTGAATTATTCATGACCATTTCTTAAAAATATTATGGACTATAACATACAGTGATGCTGAACTGTTAATCAGCATTTTTATTTGAACTCCAGGTGTGATTTCAGCATCTCATTTTCTTTTTCTAAAACTGAAATATTTTCTGTACAGATTAAATTAAGATTTTTTTTTTTTGGAAAGAATTCTATGAGGTAAGGCTGAAGATAAAATGCATTCTTAATCCTGTTGCCAGGAGAGGAAAGTAAAAGCCTTGTTTCCATATTGCTTCATGCTGTTTACACTGCATGAGCTTAAATCGTGTTCTAACACCATAGTTAAAGACATTTTTGAAAAAAAATACCCACTCTGTGTCTCAGTTATTTACTATGGGTTGCCTTCTTTCAAAATTTTGGACCAGTTAAACATGTGTTTGCAGTGTTAGCAGCATTATAATTGACATTCCACTTCAGTGTCTTTTGGGGAAAATGCCTTACCTCACTGTGTTCAAGTAAAACACTCTTCAATGTGAGGCAAACTGATTACAGCTGATGATGCCACGAGCTTTTTCCCTGGAATGCTCTCCCATATGAAACAGGGACTACACTACCTTTACTGGTAAAGAAAGGCTCCCCCTCTCACTTTAAGAAAGTGTTCCTGTATTAAAAAAAATACTGAAGGTGTCGTCCTGTCCTCTACTGGACAAACCGTACCCTCCACTTAATCATATTTACTATAAAGGGACTTTAATTGTTATCACAGCCTTTTTGTTTCTTCAGCTTTTTGTAATAAGTTGTTTTCTAGTGGGCAGTTATTTGTTGTATTTAAATAGTAAGTGTATTGTTTGTTTCTTCATAGTTTAGAATAGATACTAATTTTGTCCAGTTCTTTTTCAAGTGTTAAAACAATATTCTTCTATAAACGATATTTCTCTTACTAAACTTCTGTGAAAAATTTTTTCTGTAAGAAACAATATTGGTGTCTGTGTATAGCTGCCTCCTTTTTGTGGCACTCAAAGTATAATTTAAAGGCAAAAGTGTTTTTGGAACTTGTGCCTGTTGCAACACAGACCATTCCCCTTAGGAAGGTATGACATTGTCCTACAGTTAAATTTCATGTAAGAATAAGAATTGACTATTTTGTTTACATAAAAACAAACAAAAAAAAAGGAATAATGTGGTCATGTTCTTTGGTTAAAAACTAGAAACCATTTTTGTTAAATAGATTTTAAAATAAAATTGATGCTACATATTTAGTGAAAAATACCATTAGTAAGGTTGTCATAAGTAATACACTTGAATGATAAAACCGTAATAATTGAAGTTTTATGTATAACAGATGAATTGGTCACCAAACAAAGACATGCTTTCTACTTGCAGACGAGATGATTAATTCTTGGTGGATGGAAGGGAGCATTCATAGTTCTGTGAAAAATGCAGTATTTTGCTACTGTAGCTGTGTTTTATGAAGTTTTCTTCATGTGTATGTTGTGGGTGATAAAAAGGTGGCAGAAACTTGTTACTGTAACTTAAGGAAAATACTAAAATTTATTCATCCTTTCAGGTTTTGAGAAATAGCATCCTGTGTTAGCATGTTCTATGTATTTATGATCTCTGATTACCCAGCAGTAAAGATGACATTCAACATCCATCTGGAATATTTGCATGTATTTACCCTGTTTGCAAAAGCCATTAAAATGATCTGAGAGGCTCTGATTTAAGATGATGCAGGTAACCTCAATATGGTCGTGTTGTATGTGTAGCTTGTGATACAATCTTTAATTACATGATGACACTATGTTTTCCAGAGAATCTTGCCTTAGGGTATACAGAATAGATGGTCTTCTTTGAGTGAAGTGCTTTTGCTTTATTTCTTTTTTATCTTCCTTGATCTGTGTGAACTCCATGCTATTTATGGCACATCTTCTTTACTGTGTTCTGAAATGCAGGTGATTAATTTCCTTTCTCATATTCCTCTGCTGCTTGTTGTAGAGGGTTTTTAACCTCCTTTACAAGCATAAAATGTGCCATCTTTCAATGACTCCTCGTCACGTTAATTTTCATTGCTGCTGTCCTCTGTTCTTTTTTTGGTAGCTAGCATCAGATCTTTCATTCTTACACCCATCCTTTGTGCATCTCTGATTCTCTGTTCTATCATTAAAAACTACTTTTTTTTTACCCCTAATGGCCAGCTTTCCTGACAATAGATAAAATTACGTGAATAATTTTCATTCTGCTGTTTAATTTTGAATATGTGAAAAAGGATGTAGTCTCTTGAAACTTTATCTTGATTAAAGCCACTGACTCTGTTACGATGCGTTAATGTTGCCAGAAAGAATGGCAGTGTTTTACTACTGGGTTGACAACAGGAATGCTTTTACATTTAGCATGGCAATTCATAGTTAAGGAATAGTGGAATGTTAAATACTTTTCAGTAGCTTCATAGTTGCTTGTACAAATGCAGAGTTACTTTTTAGTGTTTAAGAACCATATATTCTGGATAGCTATCTGTATTTGACAAACATGACGCTGATTTTAAATAATCACAGAATTAACTAGATTGACCATTCATTACAGCTGCTTCATCTTTTTTTCACTGGGTTATCTTTTTGAATTTCAACAGGTAGTGGAGTGACTTGTTAAGACAGCTGTTTATTGGAAGTGGAGGCATGTGAACTAGCACTCAAATTCTAGAGCTTTAGTTCACTATAATTAGTACTTGACAATTCCTGGTGCTGATCTGTGCAGTGTGAAATTGTTATATTGTGGGAACATATATATATGATAGCATAAAATTATACAATAATTAAAATATCTCTAAGATGTGACGAAGCAACCTGGTGTTAACAGTGTTAAAGCTGTGCTCTGTTGTGTGCCTACACAGATCCTGGTGGAGACACAGGAACTTCTCTGAAACTCCAGGGAAGAAAACGAGGGGTTCTGCTCAGAGCAATAGGAAGAGAGGTACAACACTGCAATTCAGTTATAATCCTCTACTCGGTGACTTGATTAAACATTACAAAAATTGTGGAAGGAAATAATTTTCTTAAGTGGGACCTTTTAGAATTAGTGTTACTTCAAAACCGATTCATTTTCATGCCTGATGTTTATAGCTGAAATGCAGATCGACAAATTTGACCCTTTTAAAAAGATTGCTGTAATTTAGCATCATTAACTATTTTCAGCATGATATTAATTAGAATATGCAAGTTAGTTGAGCTTTTTGGAGATTAAATTAATTTAATGGAGACATTATTGATACAAGGTAATGCTTGTATAATATTATTCCATGTTATTTCCCAAGAAAAGGTTGGTTTTATATGGAGAAATATTAATAGAAACAGCTTTTAAAATCTACAACTATGTTGTAATTTGTGTCAAAGCTGCTCAAAACAAATTGAATATCAGAGGCTGAGAAAAATTTGGGATATGTAATGCTAACATAGCAAATTTTTGTCACTTCTAGTCTGATTTGAGAGGCAGGGAGATTTTGACCAATTAGTCTAAGCATTATGAGTTTTAGTACTTACCAGCTGTTCTTTGGAGTGACCCTCCAAAGAACATAGACATAACTTTTGTTGTTCTTGGGCAGAGCAGATAGCTGAGAGGGATTACACTTTAAGCTCTAAAAGTGTTTTAGTGTTGCAATGGTTTCACTTACATTAATATGGCAGAAGCATGGGAAGCTCTCTGGAAAGTGAAGTTTGACATTTTAACTTGTGTTTTTTAGGGTTCTGAGAAACTGCTCAGATGTTTAGAACTTGGAATTCGTACAGGCAATCTAAATACTTTATTCAATCCTTATTGACTCAGTAGGAAAAATTTCATTACTTAATGGAGTCTTGACTACTTTGTCTTTATTTGGTAATAATAATATTGGTGTCTTAACCATGAACAGAACAAATCACTTGAATATTCTAAGAGCATAAGACTTGCGAAGTGCATTTGTAAGCATTAGGTTTACAGAAATTAATATACTACCTGGAAAAAAGAGTTAGAAATAACCGTCTCGTTCAAAGAGAAATATACATTGAATGAGAGAAAGCTCTGGGAAAATCCCCTGTTTTCAGTTTCAGCGCTGAATAAAGACACTTTGAACTTGAGCTTTTCTCCGTTCAGTGCATAAAATAAATGTAAGGGGATAAGGATTTGCAAAAAACTTATTGTTTGTGTGTGTCGTGTGCAGTGAAGTATCCAGGAGCCAGAAAGTGCTGAGACTTTTAAACATAAAATGCTGTCACTTTCAGGTTCTGTGCTTTGCTGTATTAGGCAGTAAATGAAAAATAATGCACTGTGATATAGTCTGCTCAGTCCGAGTGAAAGTTGCGTTCTCACAGCTGCGGTGCAGGTTCCCTTCATCCTGTGCACAGTGAATCTCCTTTCAGCCAGTACCAATGGCTGTGGTGTGAATCCACAGTAGTTCACACAGCTAAAGTGGTTTCTGGATCAGGATTTTGTTTCAGTACCTTTCCCAACACTTAAGGACAATTAATTCGATAGTACTGTAGACCTTTAAAAACACTTCTCCGGTCAGCAGAGCTCCAACAGGCTTTTTGAAGTAAGATTAAAGTTGTTTCCTCTTGTCTATATTTGCATTTATACCCTTTTCAGCAATGCTTCAGCCGTATGTGGCAATGACATTGTCTTGAGCTGATTTACATTTCTTAGTATAGAAAATATTAAAGGCTCAGAGAGTATTGTAAAATCCAATAATACCAAAACTGACATCTGGCAGGTCTTACAGCAAAATTTTAATTTCTATTTCTGTCTGTGTAATGTATTTTGGGAACTATCACTTTGTAGAGAAAACTTTAAAAAGTTATACAACAACAAAATGGTGCTGATGTACAAAAAAAATAGAAATTTACATAATCGTGGAGTGGAATATGATTTTTACAGGAAAAAGTGTTTACACAGTAGGGAAAAGTAATTTTCACAACACGGTGTGAAATTTATAACAATTTACATCACAGAGATGTGCTTTTAAAAATTATTACCTCTTATTTAACCTGCAGACGTAAAAAAACAGGTGCATTAGTTGCCAGAAGACTTCTGTGTCTTAAAAATAATGTTACAAAATTTTCATGGCTGCTGAGACTTTTTTTCCCCTGAATCTCAACATGTGCTTTTATAGATTTGGAGGTTATTATTCCATCTTTAACTTCAACACTGTTTTTTCATCTAGTTTTTACAAAACTGTTGTTCCATATTCCCTGTAACGATCATTTCAGGAAATACTACCTAGTTGACTACACAACTTCCTGCTGTGATACTCTATGGACTGCTTGATCTGTAAACACTGAATTTGTTTATGCTGATAAAGTTAATTGTTATCCTGAAAATTGCCAGTTATATCTGAGGAGATCTATTAGCATTATAATGTGACTTCATTGTTTCAACCGCAGTATCTTTCAGCTTAACTTTTAAAAGTGTATTCTGACTATAAAAAAATCTGGATTTGTGTGACTGCAGTTTTTATATAAGTTGAAATTTTTTTAAACTTATTGCTTGGCTGATATTTTGCATTCTTAATTTGTACCCACAGCTGAAAGAAGGTTTTTGAGAAATTTGAAAAAAGTTGTCATGGTTCTTTGTGTGGTTTTATTTTTTTTGTGGATTTTTTGTTGCTGTTCTTTTGGTTTATTCGGTTGGTTTTTTCTAGGGTTTTTTTTTTGTATGTGTGTCGAAGTGAAGTACATTGGTGATATCATCTTCAAGAAATTGTGAGATACATTTTGGCACACTCATAACTTTAAAAATATATGAATCTTAGCTATTTAAAATGGGCTGGTTAAATGGATGTAGCTCGTTTCTTGACTAGCCCCATTCAAATTTTCCAATTGCTGTTGAATATTTTAACCAGAAGCTGTCTAGAATGAATAAGTGAGCACATGAGATGAGACACAGAATTACATCTGATTTACTAAAATTTTACTGAGGAACTCTGTGGAGCCTCCGAATTGTGTGTGGGAACATTGCTTGTTTAATTATCCCCACTGTAAATACTTACATCTGAGGTATCCATCAACATCTTTCTTGGACCAAAGCACGGCTTTTTAAGCATTGCTAAGTTAAAGATTGGTAGTCAGGAGTAAGTTCTTTAGCAGCAACTTTCTAAACTATGTGACCATGGAAAAGTTTTGATTGAAATAATTAGCTTCACTAAGAAATCTCATAAATGATTGTAGACTCCCAGCTCCTACCGGTATTCAGAGTTTTAAGTATAACTGATATCCTCTGCATTCTGATTTTTAATCCCCACTATTTACCCCATCTATTATTTTTAAGCATGTTCTTCTGTCTTACTCAGATTGTCACTTGATTTTTATCCAGCGGGTAAACCCCTGAGGGAGACTTTTCATGTCCCTGTGTTTCTGTTAATTGATACTTGTTTTGGATATTTGTGGCAAAGTTTTGATAGCAGGGTGGGGAGACTGCAGGCGTGTCCTCTGTGGGAAGAGGTCAGGGACTGTCCCCAGCTTGACACAGCCTCTTTCAGTCAGCTCTGCAATGGACCCACCACACACAGAGCTGAGCCCATCAGCCGAGCTGGTGCCTCTGTGGAAACATACGTAGGAAAATGCAAAAAAAAAAAAAAAAAAAGCGACCGGGGAGGGGGGGACAAAC
>VYXC01011356.1:42909-146219 GCA_013397175.1 Platysteira castanea | reverse complement strand
GCCGAGTTGGTGCCCTTGTGAAAAAAAAAAAAAGAAAATGAAAAAAAAAAAAAAAAAAAAATCAGACAGGCAGAGGAGGACAAAATAAAAAGAATGAGAAACAGCAAAGAAGGAAGAGGTGCTCCAAGCATCAGGGCACATTTTTCCCTGTGACATGTGGAGAATCCATGCTTGACCAGGTATTTCAGAAGGAATGCAGCCAATGTAGAGTCCATGCTGGAGCAGCTTTTCCTTAACAGGAATTGTAGACTGTGGAGAGCCCACGCTGGAGAAAATTTTCTGAAGGACTGCAGCCTGTGGGGCACCCATGCTGGAGTGGAGTAGAACTGTGAGAAGGAAGGAGTGGAGGAGAAAAAACCAGTATATCCTGACTGTAACTCCCATCCCCTCGTGCCACATTGGGATGGGTAGAGGAGTATGGAATGACAGAGTGAAGTTGAGCCTGGGAAATGCAGGGAGGAAAAGTGTTGCTTTAATGTTTGTCTTCTTGCTCCTCAAAAGTAAAATTTCCCTAATCTCATTCTGCTTTGTCCATAGTGGTAATTGCTAAGTAATCTCCCTGTTTTTATCTTGACCTAAAAGCTTTTTCTTTGTTTCTTCCTCCTGTCCCTTTAAACAATAATAAACGTTCAGCTATGAAAATCAGTAGTTTCCTTGGTTTAGTTTAAAATTATCTATATAGAGAATGCTGAACCAGAAAATTGAGTTAATGGAAAGAATGGTGCTCCTCAATTTAATTCTGTGCTGTTTCCTGCCCAGGAATCTTTCTTCCTTGCAGATCTCTAGTGGGACTTTGTCTGTGTTCCCTGTACATGGTTGCTGACAAATAGACTGAAGTTCAGGCTGCTGTAGGTAACAGAAGCCCAAAATGGCCACTGTATGGACTTGCTTAGGATGTGGCTGTGTGCTACGTGTCCTTTGTCAGTCATTCCTGACCCTACACAGCAGTTGGTGGCTTTGTTGCCTGCCAGACCCGTCCGTAGCTTCCCTGAGCCGTGGGCTTGGAGCTTGCAAGCTGTCAGCAGAACTCTCACTTCTTCCCCAGCCTCCCAGGCAAGGTGAGGCTGTGCTGGGTGTCCTTTTAAGACAGAGAGTAAGTTACCTCAGACCATCCCTGCTTGGTGGGCTCTTGCTGGAGAGACAAGCAACAAGGCTTCCTCTGGCCCCACCAGACCTGGAGGAACTGGGAGTCCTGGAAGCTCTGGGTTAGTCACTGGCACTACTTATGTCATACAGGCTGTAGGCATTTGTGTATTACACCTGTCTTTAGTGTATTGGATTGGTGTCTTGTTGAAGGTCTTGTGAGCTGTTTTTCTCAAATTTAGGATTAAAATCTGTTAGGGTTCATGTTTCCTCAGTAAAATAGGGATGAAAAAAAATTAAAATATAGGTGAAGTTAAGAATCTATTTTAATAATCCATGAGCAGCATTCTGTATTTTTATACTGAAGATGATGTAAATATAAAATAGACTTTTCTGCTATACAAAATAAACATATTTTAATTCTTGGTTGGCATAGTTCAGTGTTCTTATATTTCCAAAATATACAGTGACCCTTTTTGTAAGGGGGAAGGTGGGGGGGTGGGAACCATTGAAGTAAAAGCATTAATATGACTGTTTTGTATTTCCACCACTGATTCTGTTCATAGGTATTTGTGAATCACAAGCAAAATTGGTAATTTATCATGTTTTGCTTGCCTTCAGCATGGAATAAAAGGAGTTTCTGAACTCTCACAAAGTCTATAGCTGATAGCATGTGTAATTGTGTGCTTAAATAGTCTTAAATTTGTTTGTCTGATATGTGTTCCCACTCCTCCTAGGCTGCAAAATAATCTGATGCTAGTATAAGTTTTCTATTTCATCATAAATGATTCAATAGGACAGCTTGTATTGGAGTGATAGTTTAATGAAAGGGTAAACATGGGAATGACTGACTGATTTTAATCATCAAAATTAATTCTAATATCTTTTTATAGCAGAGTTGCTCAGAACAAAATTAATTCTTTCTTACTGTAGTGATTAACTTGTATACAGCAATTTTTCTGTACTCTTTGTTAAAAAACCCTATTGTAATATAAACACATCTTACTAGACAGAGTAAAAGCTTAGTAAGAACTTCTTTTGCTGCTAGTCAAATCCAGAACATTTGGTTGAAGGTTATCTTTTGCTAGATATAAAAGAATTTTTGCCATGTACTCTTGCAATTTATAGAACAGTTGTGATTTAGTTTTGCTCTGAAGTTTCTATTTAAACTCTTTATTCCAGGTACGTAACATTAAGGACAGCATCTTTCATTTCACTGTCCCAGGTCAATTCCACAGTTGTTTTCCCATCTTCTTTAGCTACATGATATCTTTATACTTGACTTGCTTCATCTACAGCTGTTTGATTTTTAAAATAGGCTGTATTTTGACCATGTAGGACAGACTTTTTTCCTGAAAAACAAAATCCATGGTAACTCAGGTTAATGTAATTTATGTTGCAATTGCATGAAGAAGTTCTGTGGATGTAAAATCCCTGCAGTTGTGTAAGTTGAAAAGAATGTACTATGGATTGGGCAATCAATCACCAGTTACAGGTCACAAAAACCCATTAGAGTGTTGTATTCTAATAGAAATCTTTCCTATTATTAAACATCTAATACTCTAGTAATTCAGGAAATTGTTGAGTTGATATAAGATTCATAGCAGAAATAATTTAAACAATCAACATTTCCCTAAAACTGTATTTAAAGAAAATTGGTTATACTTTTCTTATGGCAGGAAACACCTCTGAGGAGGAAATGTGCTTATGGTCTCGGTAAACTCAAAAAATAGTGATCATAGGAGCAATGTTTCAGGAACCTCTGTATTTGCTAATACTTTGCCAGTGTACAAGACCGACACTGGTTGTTAAATGTGAAGTAATTTTGGATTAATTTATTCTATCTGCACTGCGCAATTTTTTCCCCTAGAAATTGCCTTACAAATTACAACTTGGTATGGCAGGAATTTGTAAAGTCATGCAGCATGAGGTGGTTAGAAAAAATAATCCTTTTATGTGATGTTCAAGTACAGAGATTTATTGTTAATTTATTTTCTTACATTTATATTCTAACAAAACAAGCAGTGTTCTTCTGAAGGACTACCATGTGTCACAGGTTTGGATCAAGGTTTCTCCAAAATAAAACAGATTCATGTAAGCTATATGCAGTCTTTGATACAAATCTTGCATGAGCAAAAATTTCCAAGTTTCTGTCTGGGTACATTAGAATTGTGTTGTGTTTTTCTGTCTGTGCTATGAACAATAGACTTCATTTAAATGCTTTGGACTGTACACAGCCTTAGAACTTTCCACTAAACCTTAGTTTTGCAGTAAAGTATTCAAACAGGGGAGTTGGACCACAAACTGAAAAACTGTAATAAGTAAACGTTTAATTGTGGTTTTGTGGTTATATTTGTAAATAATGAAATACAAAAGGGGTTTACTTGGTAATGTACTTAAAACCTTTTGGGTGTTGTGGAGGCAGTTACTGCCTGTGGCAAAGGTAATGGTCTCCTTTAGAGAATGACACAGTCACAGAGCATGCTTTCATAAGATGTTGGAGATCTCTCATGACTTTGTATGCCCCCACATCCTCCCATTGACTGATTGGTAGCTCATTTATATTCACCTTAAAATGAGATGCATATAAGGGTTCACTTTCAACTTCACATGAAACTTATGCATACATTAAGCAATTGCTGGATTATTTCTCTGTGCAGACAGTTGTGACACTGACATGAGTTGTTTTTATAGGGCTTTCTGGGATCTGGACCGTATGAAATGAAAAGTTTCTTTCAGAAGAGGGAGCGGTCCAAAACAAGCCATACATGTTCTCCTTCCTGCACTCTTAAGTATTACAATAACATGAATGATACAACAGTAAGGTAACTGTCAAGAAATAATAATTGTAGTGTTCTGTGACTGCTTAATTAATTTTTTCTGTGTAGTTTTGCATTGTTCAGTCTTTTGATGATTGAGATCTATCTGAATGCAAGTCAGACATAAAAGTATTTCTGGACCAAATATGTGGGTTTGCAATTAATCTAAATACTGCTCATATTCAGGGCACATAACCTAATATTGGTAATACTAATATTCTGTGGTATTAGTAATTAATCTTGTAATCAAAAAATAGAGTAAATATGAAGTTAACTTGCAATTAAGATTAGGGAAAATGTACATACTGGTTGTTGGTCGAAGGAATGCGAATATGGTTTCCACCTCAGCACTTTTTGGTCTCTTGTAAATACAAATGCTTATTTATGCAAACTGATTTATAATAGTATGTTTGGTTTACCTAATTTATAGGATTGCTACCTAATGAAGAAACAATATGAATGGCATCTGTGAATGCTGAGTTTCCTCATTGCCCTCATTTAGGGCTGTTACTAAATAAGGCTGTTTCTCTAAAATACAAGCTCTATAGCTGTCAACAAAATACCAAAGATGAAATCTCAATAAGAAAAGCACGATTTTGCCTAAGCAAATACATGAATATGAATTATACTTTCACTCTACTGGCAAGTTTGTTTCTCACACCAACTTAGTAGTGGTATGTAGATGGGAGGGCAAGCGGAAGAATGAATCTCTAAAATAAATTTATATTAAACCCTACTGCTTTGTCAGTAAGTTTGACAGTGATTGTTCACTCAGCCCAATCATTCCCTTGTGACAATATCCTGAGTATGAAATCCCTATAGTATTGAAAATGAAAGGTTAAAAAAAATGTATATTTGGCATATGTAAGGACAGCAGTATTTGGATCTTCATTTCCTCAATGTTTTCCTTTTTTTGAAAAGCAAGATTTTTGTCCTCCTAATTCTGCTGATTATCAAAAAGCTTTAAAAAAGATGTCTTTTTCAAGAAAGTAAAAAGACAAAAAATGTGTGAGGATTTTAGAAGGTTTTTTTTTTAAATGAGCCAGATGATTTTAAGAATCATTTGCACTTAGTGAAAAAAGAGAACTAACCAATGAGAGGAGAGCTAGATACTGACTGTGCTCAGCAAAACATTTTGTTCATAAATGTATATTTTTGCTGTTTTATAAAAATTATGAGTTTGAAAGCAGAACCAATCAGTTTTGACACTTGTCAATTAAAGCAAAACACATTTTACTCACAATGGTGTAAAATCTAGGCTTTTCTGTGAAGTTTAAAGGACAACTTACAATTAAGAAATTATGTAATGTTAGAGAAGAAATGACAAAAGTAAGACGATGAATCAGACATGCTACTTGTTCTTTTTGAAATAACACGTTCTTAGACTCTTCAACTTTCTTCCTTTTATGTTTTTGTTGCACACTCTTTCTGTTCTTTGTCACAACTTCCCTTCTACTTCAAAATGATGATACTTTTAAAATATATTCTTCCCTACTTGCATTATGTGTCACAGAATTTTATAATATATTGCAACCTGTTACTGTATAAATCATCATCTACCGAAAGGAAGTATTTAAGAACATGATAAATTCTAAGCATTGTAAAGTTCCATTGCCATGTTTATGTTGCTGAGAGCAAATTATCTTCTGTCTATACTCACAGATGAATAGCCTATTGTTTTTTAGTTATATAAGCTAAAATTGGTAGCTCTTCTGCCCTAAGAGAATCGTGCCTATTCACCATTGTTGCTATTTTAATATTTAAATCTAATTTGATTAAAATATAGAATACAAAGACATAGTTTAACAGGCCAAAATGTGAGTACATGTTAGCACTTCTCATTGATAAGTTGTTCTTTATTACATTGTTTTGTGGAGGGATGGATATGCAAATAATGTGTAATAATATTTCAGAATGCTATTTCACTCTGTCATTATTAGTATGCCTATACAAGAAGAAATTATTAAAAGATTATTGTTGTTCTTTTGAATTGTCAGTGGAGCAAATACTGCCATATGTGCTTTAAATAATATGCAAAATTGCTTTGTGATACATCAAAATATTCCTTAAATCTCCTTTTTAATTCAGCCTATTTACTTCAGTCATGATAGTTGTGTTTTGTTAAAAAAACTCCTAAAATCAGGCTGTCTCCTACATGACATGTTCTTATATATTATGAAAATATTTAATCCTCTTGTTATGAATGGATGATGTGGGTTTAAATCAGTCTCTGCCTTTTGCCCAGGCCTCTGGCAGCAGGCAGTCGCATTATTGAGGTGGCCAGCACCCCAAAATCCACTCCTATTTGCAAGTTCTTTGATAATGGCTGATTAGGTCTACTGTAGAATGAATTATTTATAAATAGACACAAAACTAACAGGTGTAATACTTAAAAAGGGACTATTACTACACAGGGATAAGATAGATGGGAATGCTAGTATTACACGTGGAGTTAAAGGTACCATTAAATTTACAGTTAGCCAGGAAATAGTATAACTTATAATCCAGTGTTTCTTACCATCCAATTCTTTGATGGAGTACACATCAAAAAATTCTTTCTCTCAATTCCTGGAAAAGTAGGCCCGAAGTTGCTTCCAAACTTCGAGGAGAAATCTTCTCACATGTTCCCAAGGAATGGGTAAGAGACTTCTGCCTCTGTGATAATTGTGTGGGCTTTTATAGATGTAAGAACCATGTCTTTTGGTCACCAGTGTTTATTTTCCTTTATCTCTTTCCACATCTGCTTTCCTACCAAGATGTGTACTCGAAGCTGGAACTCAGACTCTTGAGCCTGGAGGTGACCTCCTGTTGGGCTCTCTGACTCCTTGCTGGGGTATTAATCTGGCCTGAGTTATGTCTTCCAAAAGCCCCAGCCATGAGAGGGGGGGGAAGTCCTGCCACACCTCTATATGCTGACAGCCTCTGAGGATGACACATGGTTGTGTTATATCTCATTTTCTGCTTAATTGTGTAAATTGCAGGGATGAGTGTTCAAGTTTTAGGATTTGTGTTGCAGGGCCTTGCTCAGGAAATAGTATCTGCATTGTAATAGTTATACTCATCTGGGGTTACACATGAGACTATGTTTGTTGGAAGAGGAAAATTATTTTTCTTAGAAAAGTGGATATAAAGTAAGTACAGGTGTGAGTAGGTATGAGAGAGGGAACAAATGCTTCTGGGAGCTTAAGTGCTTCTTCGGGTGGTGAAAGAAGTATTTGTCCAGGATGGTCATATTAGGAAGGACTTTTGTACCTGTAAACTCTGCTAATTTCTCCAGTAAAAGGGGTACTTTGTACGAATTTTGTGGCCCCAACGGGATGCTGAGCCAGTTGAGCACATGGGCCATTGAAATGAATAGAATAAGACATAAAGCAAAGGACAACGAAGGCCTCCTTGGGCTAGGACTTCAGAATATGCATGTTAATATTTGTCAATACTCTACTTCCATCTTTTATCAATCACAATTTTTTTTGGTGAATCATCTTGCCTTGTGAAACAGAATCACATCCTTCCTGGTTATGTCATGGGCGTACTTGCATCCACTATTTGACAAGGATGAGTTAGGTAATTCTAGTCTAGCTTAGAACTGGAGATAACCTGTAGGAAGAGAATGGATTTGGGACTGTTGAGTGCATAACACCTTTGACCACAGCAACACCCATACTTATTCTGTCTGTGTCCATTTTGGAGCTGTTTAGGGAGGACAGTTCTCTTCACAATGCTTTCAGCAAACTAAAAATTAATCCAGTTATTGAAATCTACCATGGATAAGAAGAAAGTCTCTGTAAATTAAGAACTATAAAAAGAAATGTGCAGGTTTAATCCCCTATGAAGCTGTAATCTTGCAAACTGCTGGTAGGCTGCCATTAAGCTATTCATAGTCTGCAGTACTCCTAGAGAGTACTTAATTAAATATAGTCTTTTATGGCCACTAATACACCAGTATAGTGCTCTGCTGGTTCTGTCCTTTACCTGCTCTTTCAATTTCCATGCACCTGGAATGTACTGAGATTGGTTAATAGAATTTGCTTGATTTAGAGAAGAAGTAAAATAAATTCTTTAGAAAATGTTCAAAGATATATCCATAAAGTTATTTTTTGTTTCAATGATGTGGATACATTTTATTGCTTATGCCTAAACGTCTGTGAAGTCTACATGGCACAGTATGAGGATCTATTGGTAGTCTGAAGATATGTATTTACATTTTTTGTGTTTTATAATTAGCTGATGCTTTATGAGATATTCATGTTTCCAGGAGGTAGGGAACATGCCTCTCGAGTACCTCTTATTGTATTCTCCATGATTCCTTTTCTTTGAAAACAACAACAAAATAATTCAAGCTCAAATCCACCCTCTCTATCCTGATAGTCTAGAACTTTAAAGGAAATGGAAAAGAAGTAAAAGAATGGTGAGTTTTTATATATGTTTTAGATACTAACAGTAAACATTAAAATCATTCACAAGCTGTTATACCTAGTTAAAAACTGTTTTCATGTTTCTTTATTTTTAGAAGGCCCTATAAACTGAATGATAAAATCTGTTTTGTGTATTGTCACCTAAAACTAAATAACTTGCATGATATTAATATTTTAATAACACACAATTTTATATTTTCATCAACACTGAAAACTTTACCTGATTGTATTTCAAGTGTTGCATCTCTCAGTGCTGGACATCTGCCTTCAGGAAACTGAAATAAACATCCAAAACATCTAACTGTAAGGGGTGTGGTTAGATTGATCACAATCAAATGTGTATATCAGTCCTAAATCAGCTTTTTTTAAAATACTAAGATCTTTTCCAGAGAGAGCCAGCTATAAATCCAGATAATTGAAGCTGAGATCGCAGCTCCTCAGAAATGCCTTGAAGCTTTGTTTTTTCTTTTTGAGAAATTCTCTTGAAAGATTTCTGGTAACTTTATCTTAGAATAACTTAGTTAGATACCCCGACAAGATAACTGTAGTCGTGAAAGTGAATGAAGTAACAAAAAATTTAATTAGTATTTGGAAGTACTGTCACACATTCCGTGGCAGTGGAAAAATAACTTTCTAGATACCACTTCATGAAGCTAGCAAGGCTATTTAATTAGGTAGCAGTAGAAACTGAAGTGCAGTAAAGAATACTCTCTGTTACCAGCAGAGTTAAAGTCCATGAAAACGTAAAACATTGTTCTGCAGAATTCTGATTTTAGCATGTTTCTTGATTTAATCAGGCAGTCTAAATCCTTTGGCAAATAAATAAGGGACTAAAAAAAGTCAAAAGAAATTATCAGAAGGGAAGTAAAGGCTGTCTAAGGGTTTCAAAGGAGAAAGAAGTTTCTCCAGTGAGAAATTGCTCTAGACATGTAGACTAGCTTAATATAAGTGGCAGTCTTAGAGGGGAAAAAACAAAGAGTGATAGTGATGAAATGAGGTTTGAGGAAAAGACACAAAAAGAAGTCAGGAAAAACCTGAACTTGATTTACAAAAAACCAGGAAGAAAACAAGGGATGAAAAAAACCAAACAGAAAGTTATGTGATTTAAGCAGTGGTTTTATATTTAATCATGAATAAGAAGGATGACAAGTGTAGCAATGGTGCTAATAGTGATATTTTCTATCATTAGGGGGAATCTAAAAGATCGTTCAATTTTTTTGCCCTTTGGAATTACGGCTTTGTTACTAATGGAGAAATAGAATACCAAACACTGATTTGGGGTGGTTTTGTGCCTATATGGGAAGACTTTAACCATTCTGAATGTGAAATGTGAAAAATAGGGTTAAAGTACAGCTCTGGAAAGTCTTTTTAGTGTTGTTCTTTTTTTTCCAAATTAGTAAAATCCTAATTTTTATTAAAAATACAGTTTGTAACTTGAACTCTATTTAATTATCAAGTTGCAAAAGTGAGTAAAAAGTTGAAGTACTATATCCAGAGAGAACAGAAAATATACAGCATTTTGAGTGATTTAGTGACTGAATTGCTTCTAGCTCTGTTCTCTCTGTAAACATAGCTTGCACAAGCAGTTAAGTGGCTTCTATTTAAGAGCTAAAACATTTTTAATATATTGTCAGAATTACAGCCTTCATACTGAATCACTAACAGAACCACTTTGGAGCCATGCTAAAACTAGTGCACACCACATGCACCAGTTAATGGAAGAGCCAAGACTTGGTGAGTTATTGTGTGTAGTTCTGGGTTGCTGACCAAAATTGTTAATTTAGATCGTAGATCCAGAATACAGAGACCCAGCTCAGTCTTTCGTACGACATCTCTGCCTCCAAATAGGTTATGGATGTTTTGATTGCTTAAAGTAGCCTGTTGTATTATGAAAAGTAAAAAATGTGCTAGCAGTAGTTAAAATAATAAAAACAGCGGTAACAAGTTATCCATCTCTTGTTTCTGTTTAAGCTTTTACTTAGTGTATATTGAATGTGCAGTCTGTTTCCTGTTTTTACAGAACAGTTTTTTAATTGAAAAACACGCAACACAACACTTTGGCCTAATAGATAAGAAAACAAACCAAATAAATTTATAATTATTAACATACTGTTTTCAAAAGCAGCAATTATAATGCATGTTTCAAAATCAATATACAGAGTAAATGTTTGCTCATTTTTTATAAACATTTTATTTAATGTGTGCATACTTTCTACCAATTTAGTAGTAAAGGTTGAAATTTCAAGGGTGATTATTAAGAGAAAAGGCAGCTGAGTAGCTAAAAAATTATTTTCTGGTAACTACCTTATACCTTATGATATAACATAATGAAGTTGAGGTGTCATATTCTATATATGGCATGACATGCTGCTGTGGGACTTGTTTCTGGAATGTGCAAACGGGGAGTGCTTTTTCTCCCTGGTCCAGAGAAACTTGTAGGAAATTTGTTGTGGTAAATTAGGGAACTCAGAGAAGAGCCTGCTAAGAAAAAGCAGTCATCTGATTTTCTTTGGAGGTCACATGTGCAGAGAAACTAGAGATCCTGCATGAACTACCTGCTACTTAAAGAAAACAAAGTTGGAGATGGACAGGTTTAGGGCTGACAGAAGGGCAAATTTGCTTGGAGATATCAGTTCACCCAGAAAATTTTAATACAAGTATCTCCAGTTGAAGCAGCTGCAGGTAGAGCTAGAATGGAAAAGAACCCCCCTAACTGAAGGATTACCTTGAGGCTGTAACAGAGGATGTGTTCAGGGTAAATACAGGACTAAAACTCACTTACATCACAAGATGTGCTAAAAGCGGTGTAAGAGTTTACCACCAAAACATGGACCAGGGACTGAAAAGCAGCATCTTTGTCAACCAAAAGACAGGCTCTTCCTTTCAGGCACCTTCTTTGGTTTTCTTTCCCTCTCTTTCTGAAAAGACAAGTTTCCAGGAAAGAAATACCTCCAGTTCAGGCTGAATTATGCATGTAGGTTAGTTTTTTTTTCTTTCTTCTGCTCTTCTTAACTATCACTTTTCACTTGAGAGCAAGTACTCCACCAGGCTGGTATGCTGTGCCTCGGGGGATGTTCAGGGTTCACAGCCTCGTGCTTTTCAGATACAGGAGTGCACGGTTCAACTTCATTATCAACTCTATCTCTGTAATTTTGTATTAGAGCTATATCCCTGCCCACTTCGAGGGAAGAAGTCCCATTAAAATGACATTTAAACTGTCTGAGGTTTAAAATTTTGTAAGGTAGAGTTAATAAAAATTTCCATTGTCTGACATTTATGATACTGTTAGTTTCTTGACACTACAGTGCTTTGAAAACACGTGGTGTATAAAGACTAAAACAATACCAAAGCCAAGTGCAATGGAGGCTTTCTGCTTACTAAGGTATTTAGCTCCTGGAAGTTTTTGCATGATTTCATATGGGATTTTAAAATTCATTTTATGAGATAAATTACTCCATTAACTTTACAATAGGTAGCTATTATTTTATGCTCATCTAATGCTGTGATACCATATGGCAGAGGAGATCTCTGAGCCTCTAAATGCTTTACATTTATTTTTGTCATTTTATAGTAAATTGTATTTCTGGAAAGGAGTGCTTTTTATGTAGCTGCTATGATGGTATTTAGATACTGTCATTATTTTCCAGACTGGGTTTTTGAGAAATCCGTGCTCAGTTTGTGTTTGGGAAACTGTGTGTGTTAACCCTGCTGTGCAGAAGTAGTGTCTATTCTCCCAGGCAGCCAATGTTTCATGAACAAGGAATGTCCGTAGTCAGGGCTATTGAGGGCTTGTTTTTTTATACTGATGCCAGCTTTAGGATACAAATGATAGAAAGTTGCTTTTTATTTTTGTCTTCCTTCTTACAGTAGCATCTGTGGCGATGGTCTTTTGCAAAAATGCAGTTTTTATATGCGTTGAGGATTAAAAAAGGCAAGTTATGGATTTGAGTAGTTCTATACAGTTAATTCAAGTCCAAGGTTCTTTTTAAGCTTAAGTTTTAGTATTTAAGACAAATCTTTTACTATTTAAGACTTTGTTTTACAAAGTTGACTTATGAGGTGTAGAAGTTCACATTTCAAATCTGACAAGTTTTTATTTTTTTTTTACTTGAAGGGATAATTCTTATTGAAACATTGAATTTTTTAAACCTTCTGTATTATTTTAGTAACAAATATAGTTTATTGTGACTGACACATTCCATCAAGAGAGTCCCAAAAGCCCCTTGCTGTCTTTACAGAGCAGCCCTCAGAAAATTAACCTGCTGTCTCCATGGCCAGCCATGAATGCCGGCTTTATGATTCTCATATACACCTGCTGTTTAAAGTGTACCTTTAGTAGCATAGAATGTTTTGTGTCACGCTGATTAATTGAAAAATAGCAACCGATGAAGTCACTACACTGAAGTCAGAAATCCCACACCTTCTATATTGCTTGACAACAAATTCTTAAGAAATAATGTGATACAGCGGCTTTCTCCTGGCCAATTTTTCTTGTATGTGCAAAAAAATTGGATGTATTTTTTGATATAATTAGAATTCGTTTAGGTGGTTGCAATCTAAATAGGCATACAAGAAAATAAAAAACCAATCTTCATTATTGCAGTAATAACAACACTGAAAAGCCCCACCACATGCTTTATTCTCATGTCAGTGAACATGAGTGTATCAGCTACTAGGTTTAAACCATCTTTATTCCATATGAAACTGAGCAGCCAGGTCCTGGCTCGTTGTATGAGTATGGACTCATTGAGGGCTATAAGGAGGAAAGGTGCTTTACTGGCTACAGCTCTTATGTATTTGACCTTGACCAAAACACTTAGTGGTTCACATTCCTAATTTTCAGTAGCTGCAAGACATGTGGACTAACTTCTTGTCATGGAACAAGAAGAAAACTTTTTTCTTCATGCAACTTTTCTCTGCTACTGGTCTAAAGATGGTTTTTCTGAAAAGTACTGTTCATTTTGAGACACATTAATTAGTTGTGAGAGAACCAAATGAAAGCTGCAGTGAAAGGTACCGCTTATCTTAGTTCAGTTTTTAGCGGTTTTTTTCAACTTTTATCACTAATGAGGTAAGTAGAGTGAGAAGAAATATGTGACTAAAAATGGTAGCTGTGAAAAGTAGGGTAATTCTTTATGAATGAACTGTGATCAAAACATTAATAATCAACTATATAACCGTTTATGCAGTGTTTCTAAAATGTTCGGGCATCATATTTTTAATTTTTGGACAATAATTGCTCTGAGATCCGCTTTCTATATCTTTATAAAGAACCTTTTAATCTGAATATCAGTACATGAAGAGGAAGTGAAAAATAATGATCTATTTCTGTACTTAAATACATGCTAGTCTTTCTGAAAAAAATCTGCATCAACATTATAACACTGAGATTTTGTCATGTGCCTCTAGCATCCAGCTGGTTAAGTTCCTCATGTCTTGCTGTTTAGGAAGTCAATTTATTTTTTACAGAACTTATGTTATACAGATAAATTTAAGACTATCATGAAATAAGACATAGTAATCAATTTAAACTCAGCAGTTGCCTGCTATTAATTGCCATTTACACACATTTAAATGCAAAGCTCATGAAAGCACCGATTCATAAAATGTTAAAGATATTTTTAATATGGAGAAAAGTTTTGAACTCTGTATGTGGCAATAAGAATTTGCATTCCTGCTCAGGTAGGCATCTTAGAGTCCTTTAAAGATTTCCCCTCAACACAGGCTCATTATTGTGTCTTTGAAATCTGACTGAGAGGATATTTCTGGATTTGCCGACAGTGTGTACATTTAATACAAAATATAGAGCAATAAGTTGTACTAAAATGAGATAATTTGACCAAGACATGATCTTTAATGTGTTTTCACTTATGTTTATCCTTCGATAACATTAACTGATAAAAATAAGGATAGATTTTGTGGCTTTTTGAGTTCTTGCTTTGTGCTACCATCATCCACAGGAGATCCATTCAGTTCCTACCTGCATAATCTCATATTTGGAGTTGTTACTGGGACATACTCGTATATTTCTCTAGTTAACACCTATTCTGGAATTATTGTATGGAATATTTATGCACTTTGTTAGCACAAGAATTTCAGAAAAGATGATAAATGGAAAGCCCCAACTCTTTAATTGTTTGTTATCAAGGTAAAACGGTATCTGTATGAATATATATAAATATACGCATATATTTATATATGATCTCATATGGGTAGTTAACAAATTGTAATGGTGCCAAGGTAAAAGCTTTGTTGTGTAATGATAAGGCCTTTGCAGACAAGACAGTCTGAGAGAAGTTGTTACCTTATCCTTTGACAAATTATAGTGAAAACTGCAAGTGCAGGTGAACTCAGGAACATTAATCTGATCAAAGAAGTCAAATTTTAGCACTTGGATTCTATATTTGCCTGGCATTTATATATTGACATTTATTGCCACTCAACAGCAGATCGATATAGAGCTATGATTCAGAACAAATTCACGGTATCAACTAGGATTATACTTCAGTTACCTCACTTTGAATAAGTGGAATTTTTCAGGTTGTTTTTTACCATGACCTAACAAAACTTTTTTTTTTCTTTTGTCCTTGACTGTCTTTTCTCTTGATTGTATCAGGTGGTCTAGGAAGAGCAGAGATGTTAGCTCTTTCTAAAAATCTTGCATCATATCCTTCAACCACTGTAGCATAACTTCCACGATTTTGTTTTTAGTGTTTAAATAGGTTTGAGCGAAAAATGAGGGAAAACCTTCAAAAGGAAATCCTTGGCAAAATATTTATTACATTGGAAGATCTAAAACCCTGTGGAATGCTTGCTGCCTGTTCATATAATTTAAAAGCCTGCTGCCTTACTCCTCAGCCTCTGTGTGAACATGCAAACACCTGGGTGAGTGTTTAGCTCAGTGCCCTGCTGAACCTCAAGAAAAGAGTCTGTATCGGTCTCTTGCCCCTGGGTGGGGTGATCCTGTTAAATCAAAATAATGTATCCAAAATCTCAGGTACAGTATATGTTCCAGGTTGTAGCATATAACTTTCCAATTAATCAAATTATTCTTATTATTTATTTATTTATAGATGAGCAAGGCCTGTAGTGAGGGTAACATGATGTGTTTCCATTATCTTCTGTAGGTGCAAATCTAATTAGTATCTTCACAAGCCTCCTGTGGTTTTTTGTTGTTTGCAAGTTGCATCTTGAGGAAAATGTGTTGCTTATTATTCCTCCCTCATTGGTACATGCTGCAATGAATTATACAAGTAGGCCTAATCCTGAATTATTTTCAGAAAGCTTCTAAATAATGTGTCTCCTAAAACTTACTCTAAAATGTATTTGAATTTGGAGAGTTTCTCTTTACCAAATGCTTTGCAGCAAGGGCTTGCAAAGGCTTCAATTTTTTTCTTTTTTTTTTTTTTTTAATATCTGCTGTTACTTTCAAAAAATTAAATTTGGTACTTTGTAACTTGAATCCTCAGAAATCCCATCCAATTTTGATATCTAAACATCAAAAGACAACAATTTTTCAAATGAATGAAGTGCCATGCACAAATGGCTTTAGGGAGTTGAATTAAGCAAAAGGGAGGGATGATTATCAGTGGCAAAAGGTGTTGTCTAGATATGGCATGTGTTAATCAAATTTTACAGCTTTACTTAGGCTGGGTTCAGTTGCCTGAGCAGACTTACGAGTAGAAAGTCACAATGGCTGCTCCTGCCTAGTCACAATTCAAATCTGATGAAAAGTTCATCACACAGATTTGTAGTGGTGTTTTTTTTTCATTACTAAACCACATTTCAGTAGATTAGATGAACAATGCTGTGTATTCAGATATGTTTCTACCATGTAATAAGGAAGGAAGTGGTTTGTTTTAGAATAGTTGTTTGGATGCTTTCATGCTCTGAAAATTATTTGTAGTTCTCTGTTCTTTAGATACTTCTGCCAGCCTCTGCCAGTTTTTTAATGATCTTGGACTGTCAACACCCTTCTCATAAAAGCAGAGTCTCTCCTGAATCTTTTTTCTTCCTTTTGCAATGGCTGTTTTTATCTCTAACGTGATGTATCTCAAGATCTGAAGTAGCTCAGATGGATCTGTAGGGCCAGCTGATAAGTCAATTTTTCTTTATAAACACAGACCAAATTTTAAACATTTCAAGGAGAAATTTTTTAATGAGGCAAGGCCATATTTTGAATGTGTGGATGATCAAAGAAAAGGGAATAAAAAGCTGATGATTTCTCTGACTTTGTAGATTAAAGGCTACATAAAAGTAACTGTTATTCTAAATTATGTCAATAATGCTTTGAATGAAGTAAAAGACAACTGTGTGTCCTCATAAGAGGGTAAAATTTGCCATGTGGCTTTAAACTTAGGGTAATTCTAAAAACTTTGGTATTTTCAAAACTCTTTTCACAGTGCACATGCTCTGATAGTAGAGCAATAGGAGTGTATTTGGTGCTGTGATGCTTTTATTTGTCACTCAGACTTTTTTGCATATGTTAAATTGCTACAGCAGCACTTCCTTCTCCAATCAGTGCCCTTATTGTAGGCACCTTCCCTATCACTTAAATACATGCGTGCAGAGATTTTTGTAATAAAAACAATGACATCTAGATTTTCTTTTTACCAGTGAACTTTCACTGGAGAAGCAACGTTTTTCTTTATAAATATATTCAAGAGGCACATCATTCTACAATTTATATATATAGGAATACACTTCTATTGTACGTGTGTGTATATATTAAGGAGGTATCTGGTTTATATATAAGGTACTGTGCTATAAATCTGCTACTGAAATAACAATTTTGTCTGAGTTATTAAAAGCCAAAGACAATTTTGAAATTTACAAGTTCATGATGACAGTTTTAGATCTTTAGATATAATCAGAAGACAATTACTAGGTTTCTTAAAATTTTGTTTAAAAAACCCCACCATTCCTAAGTAGCTTCATTGCCCATTTTAAAGGAAGATCGTTTATTTTACCATCATGGTAGAAGACTAAAAAAATTGTGGTTTTGAGCAAAGCCTGACAGAACCTTAACTATAGCAGGAGCTAGCAGGTGTCACTATAAAAAATAATGATTGAGAAGTATGGCTATAAATAGATGAGCCATTTTAGTCATTTGCCTTTGAAAGCAGTTTAATAATTCCATGCTGAGTCCCCTTTCAACAAATTTAATGAAAATCAGCATGGTGTTGTGGCAGTTCCTGTTGGATTCTTTTACCATCTTCTTGTGTTTCATGGTGTGAGAGATTAAAATAGCATCTAATAAACTACATTAGCAGTTCTACATTCCTCATCTGAGGCACAATTGCATACAATTCCTCCTCCTCTGGAGGGTGCCCCCGTGTTTCAGTTCATTGTCACTGTGCCTCGGAACTCAGAATTGCTAAACAGCAATTTTGTGCCTTTATTCCCTATTCATTCTGATTGTCAGTGTGGAGCTACTCTGGGGCATTCTGAGCAGGAAGTAATGATTTGATTTGCAGCCTACTGTGAAAATTTATTGATTTGAATGGACCTTTCCGAAATTCTGCTCGATGAGCCTGAGAAAAATACATGCCTGTATCAATGTTGTTGTCTATTGGTTTCCATGGATATAAGACAAAGTAATATTTTAGGCTTAGAAAACATTCTTATCCAAATATGAATCAGAAGACAATATTTTTCTCTTGTTTTTTTTTTGTTTTTTTTTGGTTTTTTTTTGTCTTTGCATTTAGGATCAAGAATCCTGAATGTGTTTATTACAGTGTTTGAGGAACTATGCAGTTTTGAGCAAGTTCAATACAGGTTCAGCTCCTGTGGACTTTCTAAAACTTAATTATTTTTACACTTTGTGATTTCCAGTAAGCTTGCAGAGTATAATACAACAAAGCACAAAGAATGCTGACTGCATTTTTGGAAACTGTTTTAGAGGTGTGTTTGTGGTTTCTGTTGAAGTCTCAGTATGCTGTTGGGCCACTTCAATTCTTGGACTCAAGGCACAGTGTCTATATGGTGCTCTCATGTTCTCAGTCCTTTTAAGTTTGGGAACTCCTGTCGCAGGTTAAAAAAATAAAATTATTGGATGTAGTGGAAGGTGATTTAGTTGAATATTTAAACTATCTGTGTATAAAATACCTAGACAATATATTTTGAATTAGATGTTCCTTCTCTAGCAAATAATGGAAGCTTTAAACTAACCTGAAGCTTCTATGCCTCAGACCTTGACCAGGAGAGATGTCTGGAAGGAACATAGACTTGATGCCTTCCAAGGGCAATACAGACAATTAAAAGAATAATTCAGTACTGTTTGCTTCCTAAGTACAGGAAGACCAACTTCTTGATTTATGTATTTTACATTTCAGTTTGTGATTCTTGCTCAGCGACAGTTTGGTCATATTTTCCAGTAGGTCTCAAAGCTTTCCCAGTCCTCTGGATTCCTACACTGAGACTCTGATTTCTCGAAAATCCTGTCCTGCACTTTCAACCAGGTTTCCAAAATGGCCTCAGGTCTGCAGGCATCTGTGTTAACTGGTGTTTTAATTGTGCTGAGTTTGGGACTGAACTGAAACAGATGTTTCATGGTACTCTCTTGCAACCAGTGGGTCTTTACAGAATCTTCAGCTGCAAAATTATTCCAGCTAGAGGTTTACCTTCCCACAATATGTACATAAAATAACATTAATTAATCATATTTCCTTTACTTTTCTGCATTATATCAGTCTCCAGTTTCTTTCTCTTCTCCTCTGTCCCAGCACAGCCCTCTGAATTTCTCATCTGTGGTGTAGTTATCATTGATTTTTGCAAGCATGAAGGGCTATGGGAAAGATTGTGGGAAAGACCGGACATTTAAAATTTTATTTTAATCAGCTCATTAATTCCAGTCTACTTTCCTAAAACATGGGCTTGGGGGCGGATGATGCTGCTTTGCAAAACATATGTAATTTTTTTTAAGTGACAATTCAGTGAAATAAATTCCTATAAGTGGGTGCTACAGTGCAAGATATGCAAATGCATCTACTACAGTAACAATCCATTAATGGCCACTGCTTCTATATTATTTTCATCTATAACATCCAATCAAAATAGAAGATCTGTTTGTGGAAAAAATTGCCTTTAATTTCTTTGCCCCTTAGAGACTAGAGAAAATGAATAATACTTCCTTATGAAATTTCCTGTTCATATATGCCGGTTGTCTCATATTTGAGAAATACTGTCTTGATTAATTCTTTTGAAATGAATGTGAAAATGTATTGAACTAGGAAAAAAACCCCTATAAACTGCAAAATATTTTATGAAATGGAACCATAGTTTTATGGAAAAAATTATTTGAACTTGAGAACAAAATAAACCAGCCTTTCCCCTCTCCTCAAGAGTTGTAGAGGATAAGAGGATTGGGGGATAACAAAGATTTTTTTAAAGCCATTTGAAAACCAGTGCACAGAACAGCATAGCTGTCTTAGCTTTCTTCAGGATACACAGATGGTTTTATTTCAAATATAGCCTTGTTGGGGTTTTTTTTGTTTGCTTGGTTGGACTTTTTTGCTTAAAAGGAGTTTACATGTCTGTTGTTGAAATCAGATGTAGTTTCTAGTTCAAGTAAGAAGGAGTTTGATAACATTAGTGTGGAATGGCTGTGTCAATGCCAAGGACACACTGCAGCCTCTCAGTCCCCATCACCCTTCACTGCTTGGGATGGGGGGAGACTGGGGAGGACATGGGAGTGGAGGAGGGAAGTTGAGCCTGGGGAAAAAAAGGCGTCAAGGGAAATAATTGTTTTAATTTGATCTTTGTTTCTCACTACCAAGGCCTATTTTAATTAGCAATAAATTAAATTAATTTTCATCATATCAAATCTACTTTGCTTGTGATGGTAACTGGCAAATGATCTCTCCCTAAATTTATCTCAACCTGTGACCTTTTTGTTTCATTTTCATGTATTTTCCCCCTCTGCCTTGTTGAGGAAGGGGGTGTGTGAGAGCAGCTGGGTGGGGGTCTGGTCACTTGAAATTATCACTGAGAGTAATCCTTAACTGTAGAAAGCTTCATTCTGTTGTCTCTAAACTTAAGATGAACTAGTAGCTCATCCAATAACCAGACCTTAAAATATTCTATTATTACTTCTTCCAGAATCTTTTTTTATAGAATCTGAAAACCCTGCTAACTGTATACGTTACCATTTTTTGAATGTCAGAATTCTGAGTTTTGACTAGTTCTGATCCTGTATGGCTTAAAATTGTTTTTCAAAACCTGTTGAAATCAGTGGAAGGTATTGCACTGATGAATCATATTTATGTCAGTGTCTGAGATATTTACTTGGTGTTGCAAAAGAAACTTTCATAAGTTCTTTTTAGAACACATTATTTGCTACAATTTCCTGAATAATTACTATATATTTATAAAGGATTTTTAGTTATTGGATCAACATCATAGTAAAGTTATTAGTGTATTCATAATTATTACTTCTCAGTAATTATACATTATTGATAAATGGATAATACAATTATTATTAATAATAATTACTTAGACCTAAGAAATTTCATTATAGCCTTTAAAGTTTTTAGAGAAATTAATGTTTTTTTCTTGGAAACTGAAATTAGAAACCAGGGTTTTTAAGTATCTCTAACCTGCTGATATCTGTACATTTATATATTGTTATATATCTATAAACCAGTTAGACTTCACTTTACCTGAACCTGCATCCTAAATCCTGATTTTTGACTGATTGCTAAACCACTTTTTTAAATACGTCTTGCCTAGGAAACAGAAGGGAAAAGGGTATAATACTATGATATACTCTTCTGTTTAAAAGTTCACAATGCAAGTGAGAAATTGTTTTAGTTTTATAATTTAGTTTGCTGCAAAAGGAAGGAATAACTTAAGAGTTAACACTATGTATTATCATAATACAAGAAAAATACGAAGAAAATCGTTGCACTTAGTTAACTAAAAATAGGTAAAGTAGGTATAAAAAAAGACTTTTTTGAGATAGTTATCTTAAAAATAAGGTTCAATATTTGAATCAGAAATGTCAGCTTTTCAGTGAAGTCATAACACTGGAATAAAAGTGCATACTGAGCTGTAAAAGCATCACAGAATTGCTTTAATAGGACCATGCAAAGGCAGATAATAAATTAAATTTTTTGTCACTTTCCTGAATGACAAAGATTGAGTCCTTCTAATATGTTTACTTTTGGCCTTTGCATTTTCACTGTGTGTTATGATTCAAAAAATTCTAAAGTATCTTCTTTTTGAGTATTTCAAAACTACTTTTCAGAGTTTGCATTTTTTTACAGCAGAAAATGTAATTAATTGAATTTTTATTTCTTTGTTTCAATTCAATGCATTTTGAGCAGTAAAGTTTACAAAGACTTTGTGATAACTGCAACACTTCTCCCTGTTCATGGCCCCATGCTGCTTCTGTCTGAAAATAGAGATGCACAAAATCTAATGGCCTAGATTGAATAAATAACAGCAAATAACATTTTGTCAAGCTAAAGAAAATGTTTCTTTCCTTTCAGAAATGTTCTTAAACTGTAGAAAGTAGTAGAGTACATTAATGACAAAGTGTAAATGCATCTTTGTGACATGATATTTGAGGATTTTTAGCAAAATACCTCTAAGAAGAATAAGGGTAGATGTGTATTTTGATGATATATAGCTTACATAAAGAGTTTTCAAAGACTAGAAAATGCTATTTATTAAATTAAAGAACCCAAACTGTACTGAGACCTTTCACGTTTATTAAAAGTACATATATCAGCTGCCTACCCATGTGTACCAGTACTTGAATCTGTATAATGACATTCAGAGTTCTATTAAACTATGTTATGGTTCTATAACTTACATAGGAATTGAGCCACCGAGATAGAACATTTTCTTTCACCTTTGAAATATTAAAATATTACTTTTATAGATTTCAAAATTAAGTAACCATTCTTTGATGGACTCTGAATGGTTGATAGAATTGACAATATTTGTACTTTTTACTTACATGTCCTAAATATTATACCCATTTTTTCCCCATTTCTTTTTGATGTATGAAGCTCTAGATTCACAATGAGTGTGATAGAGATATTAAAAAATTATGCAATAAATAATGCAAAAGACAATTTAGTTTCATCCCTCAAAAGACATGGTAAAATGCAGAAGTAACTTTTTAGTAAGACAGTTCCTCAATAATATTAGTGATTGATACACTCCTGTGTAAGGTACCTCATCTTTTTATGTCTTATATAGGCATTAGTAAAATTGCATTATATTTGAATCAAATTGAATTACAATTAAATGACAGTCCTTATGCATTTAGATATTTGAAATTGATTTGAAAAGTACATGGGAATATAATTATATTTCTAAAGGATCTTTCACTGAAGTATTTCTGTCCCTTAATAATTATTGCCATCATGAATATTCCAGTCAACCTACTGTGTCTATTGCCCAGCGGAAATGGACAGCAAAATCAAAACATGGAAGGTAAATAAAAACCATCAGCTACCTATGACATAAACAGAAAATCTCTTTTTTGTTGTACAAATAATGACATATGAGGTGGTTGGTGTTGAGATGAATAAAGATGATAGCATCTATTGGATTTGTCAACTTTCAGCTCTGCTGTGTATGAAACAAAAAATGAGAATAAAATGTAGAAACATATGGGACTGAGATAAAAGAGCCATTTAACTTACGTGCTTTGATGATTTCTTGACTTGGTCCTCCTGGCATGTGGTGTTTACAGATGGTTCAAAGCCAGTGCACCAAAAGGCAGGGCAGAGGGACTAAAGATGCTTCATTTTTTATTGTAATGTAGTCACTTAGAAGCTCGTCACATCATCTGTGTGGTCCATGCACAGAGTCCTCGGTGGGGAGCATTCCATTTCCATTGTCAAAAACTGTTGGTCTTCTTGCTTTTCAAGCTCTAGGGCAATGGGAAACGTTGTGCTAGTGTAGAACCTTTCTTTAAGGACTGTGAAGGTTGCAAGAATGGCAGACTCTGAGAACAGTGTGCTTCTGAATTGAAGTCTTAGGACTTGAAATACAGACCAGCAACATTTAGCCTCATTTTACAAAGCATGGTTTGGCCATATACAGTAATTGTAAATGTGCGCCTCTGAAGCTTTCCTATGTAAAAGCATTGAAGTTGTCTTAGTTTATGTAATCTTAGTCCCAGTTCCACTATGGTGAAGCAAATTAACTGCTTTATATGAGGTTGGGTTTTACTTGCACTTAATTATCCCCCATTTATTTATTTACAATGTTACTACTTTATGTTGGTTTTGATGTCACATTCTGCAGGCCATTTCAAAAATTTAC
The DNA here is from genome assembly GCA_013397175.1 of Platysteira castanea. Taxonomy (NCBI): domain Eukaryota; kingdom Metazoa; phylum Chordata; class Aves; order Passeriformes; genus Platysteira; species Platysteira castanea. Next base: position 122,620 of record VYXC01011356.1, on the reverse strand, counting down.
CACCATTAGCTCTTTCCCCAAGACATTGCTTTGCTTTCCTTTTATGGAGAGCCAACAACTTTATGCATTGGAGTGGGGACTGGAGCCTGTGTGTCCCAGTCTCCAAATTCAGTGCTGTAACTGCCAGGCTTAATGAATATCCATTAACTGAACCGAGATAAACTTTGCAGCTCCTCTGCATGGGGCAGGAGGAATGAGTGTGAGACTCCCAAGGCTGGCTGTGTAGTTCTGAAAAGCAAAAGTCTGTGACCAAGAAAGTCCCAACAGACTCTCAGCACTGCCTGCCCACAGCTATAAAAAAGCAGCATCTGGGATAAATACTGGAGTTTGTTTGAGCTGAAGCTTACAGACCCTGCCTTAAAAAGTCTCTACTCCCCAAGGACCACTCAGCCAGCAGACCACCTGGGATTCATGTAGGTAGGGAGAGGGTGCTTTACATAAAAACTAAATCAGCTGTGCCTTGTATCTGAATGGTCACTAAAAACTGTATTTTGAACACCACAGAACCATGTTAAGAGAGGCAACTGGAGACCAGCTCCTTACCAGAGTAATTTATAGCTTATGACTTGCAGGAAAATGCAACATCGGATTCTTTTCTGGCAATCAGTAATGTCCTAAGCACAGAACATTGAGTAAAAATGGAAGGAGGTTTACAGTGAGCATTGTATGACTCTAGTTGTTTGTTTCCGTATGTTTTGTTAAAACTTTTTTAAAGACAAAACAGAACACATCAAGTAGGATAAAACACTCTTCTGGAACCATTGCTCTGGTACTGACTCTTCCAAACTTGCTGTATATGACTTCAGGAGAGAAGCAATTGCTTGGTTGCCTCTTTGGGAACACAGGAATGCCTGCATGAATACTAAATTTGGGTCTGAGAATGGGTTTCCCCATCAAATCAAATCATACCATGATTCTGAAATTGGTGAAATTAGTGGAAAATGTGGTTTCCTAATGTTCTCTGTGGATTATTAGGTATTTGTCGTGATATTGGGAGATGCTTCTTAATTTTTTTAAAATCTTTTTTTCCCCCCTGGAAGGAATGAATGTCTGAAATTCGCCTGAAGAATGGATCCCCAGTTTGCACCAGCTGCCTTTCCTTTGCTCCTCAGGATTTTTTCAGGCCGTCATTTTCCTCCACAGCCTGTGGAGAGAAAGCATAGGTAGTATAAACTCAAAGTAACTCCAATTACATTGGCAGCATAACACAGGAAGAGAAAATCTAAGTGCTTCTTGCTCTGTTCATTCTAAGCTGGGAGCTTTTATATTAGCGGAACATCCAGATGGCACATTCACAGATAAAAGAATATCTTTAACATTAGAGGTTTTTCCAGGACAAAAGCATTTATACTTGCTTGAAGAGATGAAAATCAGTTCTGCTGAAGCTCAGTAGATCTTCTAATACAAAGCATTATGTGCCATTAGTTTGAGTTGGCAGAAGTACTTTTACTTGAAGTAAAAGAGACCTGGCCTCTTTGCTATTTCTGTTACGCACCTTTTGTCGCACCTCTGTAATTAGCACATAAATAGAATTTCAAAGACTTTAAAAACCTAACAAACTGTTACATGATGTATATAGCGGGCATTTCTGTATTATGCTTTGTAGATGTGTTTGAATGTCTCCATGAGATAAGATTGTTGGCTGGTTAAGTGGAATATCTGGTTTAACAAAGTCCTTTCGTTGCAGTTCTCATCAGAGAAGGAATTTTCAGTTAATCTCTCTTGTAAGCTGGACAGAGTTGGTCAAGAAAACATTGTGGTAAGTCAGTTGCAGTTGAGATCATTAATGCCTTTCAATCAAGTGATTGCTTTTGTCTCATTGTTAGCTAAGTTTGTTAAGAAAGAAGCATTGTTCAGGCAATTTCTGCTCTTGTATTTTCCCTCACTTTATTTCCTCCAAACAATAAACAATTTGGAATAGCAATGGGAAAAAAATACAACCTAAAAACAAGAGTTTCCAAGCTTTTCTTTTCCTGTTTTTAGGGTTTTTTAGCCTTGAAAAACCTCATACCCACTATGAGAAAAATTCCTAAGCAGGAAAAAAAAATCATAAATGCAAAACAGATTTGTTCAAATATTAAAATTCTTGTTTGTAGTAGAGGAAAACCACCTCATGCTTATCCAAAATTACAAGTTAGAAGCTATCTAGTTGTTTTTGTTTTCCTTTTTTCCTTTTGAAACAAATGAAATACCACTTGTGTGATAGAGCTTGTAACTCTGAATGGAAGTCAGAAAAGTGAAGATTTTTAGATACATGTGACTTTGCAAATAAGGTGGTGACTAAAGCTTTAATTCCACTACTAGCTGTATTTTAATAACTATTTCATCCAGTCTGGCCCAGCACAATATTTCTAATTGGTTTAAAGACAATTTTCAAGTGACAGGTAAAGAAAAGAAAACTTAGAAGAGAGAATAGAATTTATTAAGTGTCTGATATGCAACAGAACATTTATTTTTTTTAGATTCTTGTTCCCTGGAGAAGTGAAAAACTAAACATGAGTCTAGTAGCCTTTGTACACGCAGTACGACATCATCCTGATAGACATGTGGTTTCAGCTTTTATGTTTTTCTCCCATATCTGTGATGTTTCACTCAGTGAAACATGAACAATGCAAATGACCAAGGATTTAAAGCATATTTCCAATACACCAGTACGTAATGGCAATTTCTTTGCTTTATTTGTATAACAGGCATTTTCATTTAACACAGATGAGATTGTGACTTAAGATCTCATATGCCTGGAAACGAGCTGGATATATAAAGAATTATTTATATAGCAAATGAGGGGAGAAGTTGAGAATGTTGAAAGGGATGAAAGACTGTGTAGTCCACTCTTCTCTGCATTTCATTTGTGTACAACTTTGTGAAATTTAGGAAAGAGACTTCTGAAACCAGTGTCTCTGAGAATGAACAAACCAACTCAAAAAACCCCCCAACAAACAGACAAGCAAGCAAGCAAACAAACCAACCCCTGGGAAATAAAAATCACAGAAAAAATTATTTTTTGAAATGCCCGGAGCTGTGCTTTTCATTGTCTTACATATCCTATTTCACAGGGATGGTAATACTTAAGGAAAAACTCATGGAGAAGGTTTGATTGGATCTATTAAAAACTGAAAGCACAGAAATTTCCAGAAACAAAATTGATTACATTCTTAAAAATGCATACTGTCTGCATAACTTTTAAATTTAATATGCTCTGTCAGTTGCTGTGGCCAAAATGCAAACCATAAAAATTACACTCCATGAGAAGTGAACTTGGTTTTGCAATACATGGAGTATATGTAATTTGCCAGTGGCCTCTAACATTTTTTAAAAGTGTGTGGTATTGATTAATATGTTTTTAAACTTCTCTATTGAACTTATAAATGTAAATGGTAACAAAAAGCCCAAATTAGAAACCCTCCCACAATTTCATCTAAGGTAATAATGGTGAAATATCATGCTGGAGCACAGAAATAAATGGGCTTTTTGTTTTGAGTTATGTTGTTGGCTGGTGTATTGTGAACTAAGAAATTTTAAATTCTCATACACAGTGGTTAACATTTTTCATGGAATTTTAGAGGAGATAGTGAAAATTTCATTTATCCACTTACAGAATATCTAGTATATAAGTAATGATTTCCCCCTTTTGCTGGCCTGCTGCAACAGATGTTTGTTTGAAGGGAAATAGTGTTTCCTAAACCAGGGGTTCTGTGCCTGCTGCTTTGCCAAGTGTCTGTGTTCTGGGATGAAGGCCTTGGTTATATTATATGGCATCCAACGGGGAATCTGTCTGCTATCCTCCACTGCCTGCTGCATATTGCACTTCTTGGCAGGAAGAGGCCGTACTTTGTGCAGAGTGAATTTGTGTGGAGCAGTCGGCACACGGGAATTAGGAGGGCCATTAACAGGCACTCTTAATGGGACCTGCTAAGAGTCCAGGAAAAGGTGTGTCAGTCAAGGCAATAGATTTCCTTTTCTCTAAAGTTCTAATCTTGGAACTGGTCTAGGAAATGGCTACTTACATCTCTAGAAATAAGCCATATTTGCAGCTTAAAACACGCGTATATATAGACTATGTAAAAGCTGGCAGACCCCTTATGTTTTGCTTTAAGCAGGACAAGCAATATAAATCTGGGTGTTATGAACATGGATAATTTTAATATATACTTTATTATACATTTTACTTGTGAGTATTCTTTGGTTTCTTTAGAGACTTACCTTCTCGTATTTTTTTTTCCATCAGAAATGGAGAATATTTATTTTTGCTGCAGTCTTCTTTTTAGCTGAAACTTCTTATATCTTCTGTTCTATCAACATTTGATTTTTCTCTCGCAGTCTTTTAGAATTGGTTTTGGCACTCTGTCCTGCTTTTCAGAGTGTAGTTTGCAAATTTGTCTGGAGTAATACTGAGAGGGTTTAAGGTGATAATGGTCTTTTACTTTTCACTAGAGATTGTGTATTATGTAGTTGGCTACATCAGCTGAAAATTTAGTTTGTTTCATGGTTTTTTCTACCTGTTTAATTTCCCATCTGTTAAATTCCCCATGGCCTCATGATTGCTAGCACTAGTGAAAAGGTAGAAACAAGTATGATCAGGGAGCAATGTGGAGGAAAGAACAGCTTTCTTTATACCAATGATGTAGGCAGCCTCCACCATGGACAATGCTCAAGGAATTGTTCAATGTAAAATGTGATTAGTGCTGCTGTTCTCATGAGAGGATGTTTTATGTAGCTGCTCTGTTGCAGAAGCACTGAGGAAGGAAGGCGCCTCTGGAGATCATTTAGTGCAACTCTCCTCTGTTCAAGCTTGGGTCAGCTGCATCAGGTTGTGCAGGGCCATCTACAGTTGTATGTTAAATATGTCCAGGGATGGCGACTTCTCAACTACTTTGAAGTTGAGCCTGTGTTTGACCACCCTCACTAAGGAAAAAAACAAGCCAAAGTGAAAAGCAAAACAACCAAGCAAAAAACCCACAACCAACCAACCAACCACCCCTCCCAAAACCATCCAGCTCCCCCCTCCCTCCGCAGGTTCTTAAATTTAAATTTCCTGTATTTTAATATAGGTCTATTGCCTCATTTCTCTCACTTTATATCACTGTGTGATATAAAAGGTCTGGCACTATTTCTTTACTCCCCCATGTCAGAGATTTGTACACAGTGGGAAGCTCTCCTAGAGTCTTTTATTCTCTAGGCCGAACAACCCCAGCTCTCAGCCTCTCCTTGGAGGACAGGTGCCGGCCAGCCCCCAGTCTGCACTGGTCCCGCGTGCAGTATTTTGCATTTCTTGTTGAACTTCAACTGGTTCCTGTCAGAGTTTTTCCCCAGCCAGTCCACATCCCTCTGAGAGGCAGCATGGCAGCTGGGTACATCCACTGCTCCCTCTGACTGTGTGCTATCTGCAGACTTGATGAAGGTGCACTCTGTCCCATCCTGCGTGTTGTTAATGAGTGATGTTAAACACTGTTGGCCCTGTATTTATGCTGAAGAACCGCACTGGTGACTGTCCTCCAGTCAGTCTTTGGGCTGCTGATCACAACCCTTTGAGCCTGGCAGTTCAGCCAGTTTTGAGTCTTCGATAATCAGTGTATTCATAGCTGTGAAAGCACTACGTCCTGTCTTAATGTAAAAAAGGAAGCCTGCCAGTGCGCAGGTGTGCAGAGATCATTTGGCAAGGGCCTCACTGGGATCCATTTACTGATATGAACATTGCACATTTCATGTGAAAATATTGATGGGAATTTCTTTTGCCTTGCAGGTTTTTTGAGAAGTTGTGCAATTGGTGTGCCCTTTAGGTTTTGCATTCTTTTATTACTTCTCTGATTGATCTCTGTCATTAAGTGCTCAGTTGCTGAAATATCTGAACTGTGAGACAACTGTCATCTAGTCAGAGAAGGATTATGTCATTTCGGAGAACATCTGCTCTCAGAAAGCAGACATATAGACAGAGAATTATTGTACACATGGAGTAAATGTCTAACTTGTTCCTGTAGATTTAGTCAAAATACATGGTTTCCTTTGTGACAGTACATTAGGCTGATAACTGTTATAGCTCCTGTAACATTCAGAGTGGAGAAAGATAGACAGCTTTTCTTCCTTGAAGCTGTAAAGAGGTTCTGCAGCTGAAGAGCCCAGATTAAACTCGTTTAATGTATTTGTTTCTTCCCTTTTTTAGTTGCTCAAAATTATTATCTTCAGGATCATAGCAATGATTACCGTGAAAACTGTAATGTCAGAAACATGGAATTATGCCTTTGTGTAGAGTAAGGGTCAATGCAAACTTAAAGGGGGGCAGATTCATCTTGTGAAATAAATACAACTCACAGAGAAAGAAATTAACTGTTTGACTAAACGCTATGAAATCAGTAAAGTATATTTACTTCTGAATTGTACAGAAGTTTTACAGCTTTTAAAAAGGCAGACTTAGAAAAGTAAGGATGATCCTTATCTTTCACAGCATGCCTGTGCTGACAGTGCCAGGAGAAAGGGAATTGGGCCCCTGTGACTTGCCTAGACACTCTTTGGAAATTCTTCTTTACAACTGGGATGTGGGGGTGTGTGGGGGGGAGGGTGTGTGTGTGTGTACCTCCCTGCCCCTGTACACGGGTGTGTTTTAGGAAGCATGTGAGTTGCTGCTTCATGCTGGATGATTAGGCTGAAGAATGAACATGTCACCCCATAAAATATTTCCAGCAAGAGCACTAAAATCTGGCATTGTTTTTAATAGACATTGTGTGTATAGTAGGAAGCTGCTGCTGCCTCCCAGTATTACAAGGTTATTCTGACACTGGGTGGAAGCATGTCAGAATGATCAAACTTGTTTTCCTGCTTTCTTTATTTCAACAGTGTACATCAAGGCATAAACTCTGTCTATTACGAGCATACATGTGCAGATCTCACTATGCTAACTCATTCTGGGTCTCGGGTTAGCTGTTTTATTAGGTATAAGGGGAAAAGAGACACATTTACTCATCAGGTCTATGGCTCTTTGTCTCATCTGTCAAACCTTATTGTCTTCCAGGCTGCTGCAAAATATATTTTCTGTCATGGGCTTGTCCTTCACCATGGTTCAAGATGCCCAGTTCTGTTCTGTTCCTAGGAATTTTTTTGCCTGTAATTAATTACTTTGAACTGTGTCTCAAGGGAAAAATTTACCAAATTGCCTCATCTCTTAGTGTTTGGAATCTGCTTCCCCACACTCCTAAAATAAAATGAGACCAGAGAGCTTCCTATAAAAAGCCTCTGGCTTTTCTCCATTATTTAGTCATATCCCTTGCCTGAGGCCTTCCCTTAAGTGGAAGTCAGTGGCTCTCTAGAGTCACCCTTGAAAATGGTCCTCCTTGTTTTTCCCCCCATCTTGCCAGTTAATATTTGAAAACTGTTTTGACAAGCTTAAATGAACCAAATGTTGGTTTGGTTTACAAGACTCACAGCCTGAAAATAGATGTTAAGAACCAAATATTGGTCTAGAGTGCTATTTTTGATCTCACCTTTCCTGGTATCACAAAAGAGTAACTTGAAACTGCTCTGATATTTTAATGACAGGTCTTCTTCTAACAGTTTATTGATTCTAGTTAGGCCAAGTCTAGTTTATTCCAGGATAAATGAGCATTTAATATTTGTCTGCTTCTCTAGGAAGATCTTCCTTTTTATGTTTGTTACAGAAATTGTTTAGGAAAATGGGAGTGTGTGCTTAGCAGATTTCATCTTGAAAAGTGATATTAAGTAAGTCTAGCGAATTTTCCATCATAGCTTTGCAAATGATTTTATATGAATGATTTGAAAGTCATTACATTAATAATCTTTTATGAGAAGTATTTTATCTTTTGTTCTGTACATGTCTTGTACAGCACAGAATACGTGGCAGATACAGAGTGGAACAGACAAAAAGAACTACTGCACCACACCAAAATCTCTCTTTGTTACAGGGAAAAAAATATTGAATCTTCAGCAAAATATATTTGAGACAGTTCTAGAATAAATTACTTTGGTTAACAGAATTTATCTTTAGAATTAATTGAACATATCACATGGAGGTAGTTTTGTCCACCTTTTTTTTTCAATGACTACAAGCAGCAGCTTTGATATAAAAGTCAGTATTCTGTGAAAACTAATTATTTTTTCTTGTTGCTGGTTGAATTGTAATAGTGTTCACCCAGAAACATTGAAAAGTTTTAAAAACAGATCAGTTCTTTGATTATCACATTGTCTGCATCCAGAAGTTTTTAGTAGGACTTTTGGTGAGCTAATTAGAATTGGCCTTTTGTAAGGGAAAATTCCTTTTGTACTAAAGTATAGTCTTATTTCAAATCATGTTAGTTTCCTTTTTCTGGTATTCTGTATTTACAGTACTGGAAAGGAAAAAAACCCCAATCAGTTGGGGTGGCTTTAACCCCAGCCAGTGACCAAGACCCACACAGCTGCTCCCTCACTCCCCTGTGGTGAGATGGGGGAACAAATTGGAAGGTGTAAAAGTGGATAAAGTCATGGGTTGAAATACAGACAGTTTGATAGATAAAGCAAAGGCCGCACGCACAAGCAAACAAAGCAGGGAATTAATTCCCCACTTTTCACGGGCAGGCAGGTGTTCACCCATCTCCAGGAAAGCAGGGCTCCATCATGTGTGACAGTTCCTTGGGAAGACAAATGCTGCCCCCTTCTTTCTTCTTCCTCTCTCTTTACATGCTGACCTTGATGTTCTGTGGTATGGAATATCCCTTATAGCCCTAGGATATTTCTGTATTCAGCAACTTTTATGTTCCCTATAACTGCAAACCTACTTGTAATGGCTGGTGATTTGATATTTTCATAGGGTCCAGGCTAAGAGAGAGAGAAACGAATGTAAAACTAACCAGATATCAAATAATAATAAAAAAAATATTTACTCTTTGGAAAGCAGTTTTCAGTGCAAGATTTATTAAGGGAGAGTGAATCATAGAAAAAGAAGCCAGAGAGAATGCATAATTTCATCATCAGATTGTGATATTTTTGACATGAAATGAAACTGGAAAAATCTGTGCCGTAAGCTACAAAAAAAAAAAAAAAAAAAGACTGGGGGATGTTAACAGAAAAGCTTTAAATATGTAACTTGCACTTTAAAATGAAATCCTGTACTAAAATTGCTAGAAATAATAACACCTTTCTGATAAAATATTTTTTCCTTTAGCATAGCTTAAGAGCCTTGGTTAAGTTTGCGTGTGTTTTGTGTCAGTGTGCTCCCTTTACTTCCTTCGTAGGTTTTGTTCAACTTAAACACCAGGAAAAGTGTTACTCTCAAAACACATTGCTACTGTGAGCATGAATACTGGCAGCCAGATAGACAAAGGCTCCCTAGTCCCTCATTGTAGTACAGGATGCAGTGCAAATTTACTTCCTTCTAGAGGAAAAATCAACAGAGAGGTTTTATGAATTCCTAGGCACAGAAATAACTTCCATTGGAGTGCTTATTAGACATCAAATAAGTCAACCATGAAACATGAAGCTACAGGAAACAGAATATCATTCGTTCTGTTGCTTATGGAACAATTCATCTTTATAATATATTGAGATAATTTGTCCATGAAGTACTAAAATATGAAATTGAAGATTATAAATTAGGAGAAGGGAAAACGGAAGAGAAGGAAAATTAGTCTAAATCATGCGCAAATGGAACATATATGTAAGAATTATGTTTACTTTCAAAAAATTTTATTTGTTTTTGAATTATTACTTATTTCTATGTTTCAGTATAAAAATGCTGCAATGAAAAGTGAATCCCGGGTTATGGGCCTGTTCTCCAAGAGCAGGAAGTCCATAAATATTGCATTTTAAGTTTGGTGTATTTAAGTATTCTCAACATTTCACTTTGATATATAATGATGATCTGCTCCAATTTCCAGTAGCATCACATCCACTGGATACCCCCAACACTTACTGTTGCACTGCAGTTTGGAAATATTTCAGGACAACAACATTCTGAGGTGAATCCGCTGATCATCCCTAGTTTCTTCACTTTGGTTCAGAGCACAGTGTATGATCAGAGTGCTGGAATATCTTGCATATTTTCTGAGAGAAATCCTGAACTGCAAGTATGCTCCAGGCAACAACGAGTAATATGTTCACTGTCCTGGGTTAGAAGAGTAGTATAATTGTGCTAAGCCTTAAAAAGAACTTTCTCTGTTTGTGGCACTTCAGCAATTTCTTTTCCTGTTGGAAAGGTCTCTGAAACATTTCTGTGTTCTTAAGTAAGCATCAACGTGGGTCAATCATTTTACCTGTGGCTGGGCAGTTGTATAAGAAAAGGTACAGGTTTTTTTTTTTTTTTGTGAGGCTGTAAAAAATAGCAGAAAATATTTTGTGTTGTTTCATCATCCCATAAATGGTAGAGAAAGTTGCTTTGACATTTTTCCCAGCAGTGGATTGAAAATAGAGAGAGAAATAAGTGAACAGTGTTTAGTACACCTTGAAAGAACGTTACAGGTTTTCTCTGCGGACATGAGGACAGGTTCCATGTCTTGCTGCTTTTTAACAGGAACAATGGCTTTTTAGTCATAACTGTAGGAGTCTACTCATAAAAGTCATGTGAACTCAACCCAGATGAATGACTTTGGAAGTTCCTTGAGTTGAGGATGCTATAGGAAGCCATGACCTTCCTGTCTTGAGCTCTAGGCAGGTACGGAGACTTGGCTGTATAGAGAAGGTGTTGGTGGCTGGTTTGAAGGAGCAGAGGGTGTAGGATAAGTGGGTCAAGGACTGGATTCCACTCTAGGAAAGGCAGTGGATTACTGTGAAGTTTCCTGAAGAGGAATGGGGCTGTAGAAGCCTTGGGGGGGTCTGTATCTGGCAACTGTTGGGCTCCTTAAGCTGCAAGAAGACAGGGATGAGAAAGAGACAGGGAATTATCAGTACAGCTGAAGGAGGATCTACCGTTCAGGCTCAGCTCACCAGCTGTGCTGCATGGGCCAGGGACAAACACTGATTTATTTCTTTGCTGAGTCCCAGGCCACAGCAGCATTTTAATGGATAGGATCTACACGTGCAATTCTGCTGCTACAAGAAACTGCAGTGAAGGAAGAAGAGCTTGTAAATTCAGCCCAGTGCTCTGTTTCCCAGCTGTTGACTAAGAAGATAAGGCTACTGAATTACCAATAACTAAAGAGTACAGAAACATTCCTGCACTGTTAACACAAGGTCAGATTGTTGACAGTGGCTCAGAAGGCAGATTTGCATGTAAAACATGACAGAACTGTCACTGCAGATGCTCTTGTTCACTGGAAATCCTTCATTCAAATATTGACTCAGTCCTTTTCTATTTACTTGCTGAAGTCTCATTAGAACACAGCATGGAGCAATACAGCTGTAGTGTTCTTTGTTTGTACATCATTTAAACCCAAGTTAAGGAGCACATTAAGAATGAAAAGGAAAACAAACCTGTATATTTGGGAAGATACTTTACCAGATGAATGAAAATAGGAATTTACCTATTTCTTTCCGATGAGGAAGTCTTTATCTACATCTCCAAAATTTCTAGATTTTAGGAGTCTGTAGAGTTAAGTAAACAAAATATAGTTAAGGGATGGGACGCTAATCTTGTAAGAACAGGCTTATGGAATTGTCCCCAAAGTAATTTAAAAGTGATCAGTTGATGATAAAACATTTTGAAATAATGAGGCTTTTGAGTGTAGTAATGTAATCAGAAATTCTAAGAGTGGCTGTTAGAGCAAAGTGCCAGCAATGTATTGTAAAATGAACCATTCCAATAGGACAAATAAAGCTGGAGATTCATAGCAAGATTATTATTGTAGTCTATTGTCTAATATTTATGAAGATAATTCAGGGCTTACTTAAGCTGTTCAAAGTGCATTGGAACTTCTAAAATAGCTGCAATGTCAACAATCTGCTTAAAAATCCCGAATTTTTACAGTATTATGTAAATGGCAAAACAGTGTTATTTACTTAGTACATGTATCGAGCGCATTTTAGGCTGTAAAAGGATTGTGTTTTGTCTCTATGGTATTACAGAAATCACCACAATTTTCAGATCATAATCTGGTATACTGAGTCTTAAAAGCTGTTTTCTCGAGTTTTAGAAAATATGTTTTGCTAGACTCTTGGATTTTGTTTTCACTTAGAATCAGCTTGAAGGACCTAAAAACGTGACTGACCGTCCCCTTTGTGTGAAACTATGCAGTGCTGAGACAGGGTTATTCTTGACCATTGGTGCTGGCAGAAATGTAATGGAGCAGAGCTTCTCCCACAGTGCTCCCAAAATCTCAGCTGCTGTCCTCTTCCTTTTGCATCATATTAGTTCTGAGAAGAGCTTTAAGGTTTTTCCAAGCCATGTAGGAGACAATATGCAAAGAAGGAGTAAAGGTCTACAAATAATATTCTAGAAAAATTTAATTTGGAAAGGACCTCCTATACCCACCTCTGACTCCAAGCAGAGCTGCCTCCACAGTTGCACCGTCCTTTTCGTGGTGCAGCTGAATATACAATTAACGTTCATTGATATAAGGGCATACCCTTAAGAAAAGTGCTTGATTTTCTAATCACCTTGCTAAATCCATTGCCAGGGTGAGTCTCCCTGGTTTTGGTCATTCATGCAGATGCTGTGAACCTGGCTCAAAGATAAGACTCTAAGAATCATCTAAGAAAGATGTCATTGTAGAGAGGAGTGAGGAAATGTTTCAGAAGTAAGAGTGGGAGGGCTCGAATTAGGCAGAGAGGTGTTAGGAAATGCACAAGGGTTTGTGGGTATAATTGGGGGAAATTCTCTAAGGGGAAACAAAGTCAAAATTATGAAGGTTTTGTTAAAGTGAGTGGAATAACATTACAAGGATAATTTTTGCAGTGAAATAATGCATTTTTAGTAAGCTTTGCCATATTGTCCTGTTCTTTAGAGAGCAGTGGCTGTTAAGGTGTCTATCAAAATACAGTGTCACTTTAAAATTAGATTATAGGATATAGTCTAAAACATACAAGATTTATTTTTGTCAGTGAAAAAACACAGCTAAAATTAAACATGATGACAGGGTGAATGCAAATTACAGACATTTTAGATACAATCAGGTAAGTATTTTAAACAAATCATTAGTCATATGTAATAGGGATAAGTTTTATTTGAAAGTTGTATTGTGTAAATATTCTGTATTCAACATGCTTTCATTTTACATTAAATGTGTCACTATTTTCTGGTTTTCTGCTTCTTAATGAAATAATTTTAGAGCCATTAGCATGGCACTGACTTGGTGTAGCTACTACACGTGTGCACTTTTTAGATATTAAGATGAATGTACTGTGCAATGTCATGTAGATTTTCAGCATGCATTATGTGTATCTCTATAGCATTTTTCTTTTGAAGTGTTCTGCAGAAATAACAGGGATGGAAAATCTGAATTTAGCTGCTGGAAGCTTTCAATTTTACATCTGGTGCAAGATGATGTAATCCTATTTAAGTCTGTGATCAGAGAAATAAAAAGAATAGCATCACAAATTCCAGTATTTTTTATACCAGAAAAAAGTTAACACACTCTTAGTACAACAATATTTTGGTCTTGCTTGTTTTTGCCCCTTTTACATAAGGCAATAACAATTTCCTCAGCGTGACTATTATGTGCTTACGTTGTTTTTCTCTTTTTTCCCTGTCTTCCTTTACCTTGTTTATATATAAGTCTCTTTTTTCCCCCTCCTTTTACATACTCTGCAGTAACCTTATGCTGGATAAGTATGCCTTGCTGTTCTTCTTCTAGGCTGGTCTTGACTTTATTATCCCGAAATGTCAAATGCCACTGCTGTTTTTTGGGAAAATGTCTATTCTGATAGTATTTGAAAGACAAAGAAATGGAAAAGAGCAATATATCAAAAGGCAGCTGCTGCTTCCACTAATTCAGAGCAGTTCTTTTGTACCTAGGGTGTTTTTTTAAAAGCTGCTGCTTAGTGTTGCTGCTCCTGCTGTCTTTACCAGCAAGCAAAACTCTAGTTGCTTTTGCTGTTGCTGGGTTGGAATGCTCCAAAATGTCATAGGAGAAAATCTTAGTGTGTCTAAACAGCTTTAAGGCTGATATTGATCTGCAGCTGTGCTGAGATCTAGATATTAATTTTAGTCATATAATTTTTAAGTAGGCTTTTTTTTTCTGTTGATAATTTTCTGCAGGAAGGTGTCACTAAGTGAAGTAAAATGCAAACTTTGAACTGACAGATACTTCTGGTACGTACTGCTGCTGCTGTGGCCCCTGCCAAAGTACTGCTGAAATCCACTACCTTTAGTAGTGGTAACTGGGCACAGTTGTTGGCAATGAATTCCCTCCATGTTCCCAGTGGAATATAATTCATGGCGTTAAGGATGTTGGTCTAGCTGAGGTGAAAGACTAATTTCAAGTTTTGAGTGTGTAATGCAACAATGGGAATGGATATGACATACTTTGAGGTTCTAAAACCTGTGTGACAGTCATTCTGAGTACCACTAAAAAGGAGGCTGGGTCATTGCTTATGAAAAATCTCACTGATGAGGGGATACTAATTATTCCTTCTGCAGAAATTTCAGTCAGCAACTGTGATATTTGTAAGATTTCTATCTGGAATGTAAAGGTTGTTTTCCAGTTACAAAGGTAGTAATAACTTGTGAAAAATGTAATTTTGAAATGGAGTCAACAGGAAAGACCCAAATAAGGAACAAAAGTTGTATCTATGCAATGTAAAATGATGTGAGATTCACTTTTCTATTAAATCTGTTAGCTCTTTCCATACTTCTGTATGTCTTTCAAAATAATTCTTATCAAAAATAATTCATATGAAAGGAAATTAAAAAACCCCACATTTGTCTGTAATATAGGAACTGAAGTGAAGCAGTGCTTGGAAGGTATTCATTCCTGTTTAGTTTTTTTAATACGGTTGGATAATAATGATCATAACAGTTATCATTAAGTGTATTAAAAGAACACCATAAAGCCTAAAGATTAGATTTCATCTCTAACAGCTTTTATGCTATACTGAAGTTGTAAATGTTTTTCCTTAAGGCTTTGAACATGTCAGTGGAAACAATTTATTTTTTAAATTAAAAGGAGCAGAGAAGGGGATAATTATCGAGTCTGGGAAAGGAAATGATGATCCTACATTTCACCAAAATGAAACCAAATAATAGCTATTACAGAGCAGGTTTGGGGGGCTCAACTAATTTTATTCAATCAACTTAAAATTATCCATGGGGGGTTTTTCAAAACTGTTGAAGAGACTTTCAAAAACAGCATCAGAATGGGACAGGTCATGGAATACCAGCATAGTGTGAATGTGTAGTACCTGTTTTCAAATGGGAATTTTCAGAGTGGTAGATTTATCAGTAAATCTAATTTTAATACCGTCTCAAATATTCCTAAAGTAATAGGGCAGTCATTCTTAAGAACATAAAAATGTTTTTTGGTGCGTTAATAATGAGAGTTAAACAAGAGGAGATTGTTCCAAGTTACTGTGCCTGGCATTAAAATACTGACATTTACCTGCAATTAGTGTTGCTGCAGAACTTATGGCCCACCTCATAAGCAGCGGCAGGATCTGAGAAGCAGTTTTAGTTTCTTGTGTATGGCAAGGATCAATATTTGAATGCTGTACATGATGATTTAATTTCATTTTTAAAA
Source organism: Platysteira castanea (assembly GCA_013397175.1). Classification (NCBI taxonomy): domain Eukaryota; kingdom Metazoa; phylum Chordata; class Aves; order Passeriformes; genus Platysteira; species Platysteira castanea. The sequence continues at coordinate 107,027 of VYXC01011356.1, read as the reverse complement.
GGTAGAAAATGGAAAAGATTTCCCTGGTTTATCCTGATCTTAGTAAGATATTAAAATAGTTCTACTGATATTCCCAGAGAGGCACTGCAGATATATATATATATTAGATGTGCATTATACAGATTAAAACCACAAATTGCTAAGATGGGCAAATAGTATTGCTGTTGATTTTTTGCTGAATCTGAAGGGTTGAGATTAATTTTGGAATAATCTTCTAAAATTTACAGCTCGGGTTCTCCCCTGTGCTCCTTTTCCTCCGATATTTTTTTCCCTATGTTTTTTTTTCCAAAAATACTTTCATTTGCCTTCTGGCAGGATGGGGATGAAGTCAGTTCAAGTTGCCTCTTGTAGTTTTCAGCTGCTGAGAACTCAATTTAAATTGCTGTTCAGTGGTAGCTGTTAGCACAAAGTCCTTCATACTGAAATATCTGGCCAGTGCTACTCTTTTCATAATAGTTGTGGCAAACTAAAAAATCCTCTGATTGTGGCTATAACTTAAATAGCATAAGTATTTATTCTTCTATAAGATGTTCCTTAGTTTTAGTCTGCTATCAGTAGTTTTTTGAAAGTTTAATGTCTGGCTACTTTGCTACCAACTTCAAAGTTTTCCAAACACCTTGGTTGCATTAAGAAATTTTAAGTAACATTCCAGTTTGGAAAATTCTAACTTGCAATAGATTTCACATTTAAATCAAACAAAATGAATGCTGAAGAGCCTATGCTGTATGATACTTCCTACCAAATTGTTCATGCATGTCTCAATATGTGGTTCATCAAGTGATATCTGGAGACCTAAACAATAATTCCAGTGTTGATCAACTGTTGCTTATTGATGTTTTGTAAATGTGTTACAAAGATACAAAAAACAAGGGGGAAGAAATTGGAAGTCACAAGTGTTCAAGTTCTTGAGCCATTTTCTCACGTGTATTGCCTTTCCCCTCATGGCTCTGTTGGAAGGAATAATCTCATTCCTTAATAGGCATCCTGAATTGCAGAGTACTTGCTCTATTTCTAAAGTATAGCCCTGTTACTTATTCTTCTAAAAGTGGAGTTACTGTCCATCTATGAAAATACCTATATTTTGTGAGGTATGTTGTGAATGTAAGCCATGCCAGTAGTTCTTTAGATGTAAATCCTTCAATTCCAGGAAACAGTACTCATGTTTTCCCACTTGGAGCTGCTGGCAGCTACTACTGCACTGGGAGGGAAGGTGGGGATAGAACAGGCTGTGTATGCACGGCCTGGCTCTTCTGGTGTGCACCCTGACCACAGCATAGAACCATGCCAGGTTCTAGGAGGCAGGAGAAGTAAACACACCAGCTCTGTTTATTGTTTATGTAGTGGAAAAGCCAATAGACCTTTGTTACAATATGTGTTGTTCTCTAGGACTAATTCTTTGAGAATTAAACGGTACTATTTGAGCTGCAGGTAATGATCCTACTCTTACCTCTTCCCTCATCTACAGCCAGAGACACCATCTAATGGTTTTCCTACGTTTTACGACTTTTGGTTAGTACACTGAAGGTTAGCTGTTTAATTGCACTGTGTTTTATTTGTGATACAATTTTAACATAAGACTGCGATTTATTTTTTGACTCAAATTAAAAGTAATGGGGCAAAACAGGTATGAAAAGACATTATCCAGCTCCAGTGGCTTAAAAAATTAGTTTTTCTCCAACATATTCCAAGGCAATTGTGAAATATAGGTATGCAGGTTCACATATTAGTAATGGACATATGCATGTACTTATTTTTAATTTGTGTTTTTATTTCAGCACATTCCTTATGAAAGGAGAAAATTCTAAATGTGCATCATTAACAGCTTGCCCATTAGTGTCCTTACAGGGTTTTGTAGTTGAGCTAAGCAGGATTTGTTCATGTTAAAAGACCACAGAAGTCTTATCTTGATGCAGTGATTATTGGGGGAGGGTGTCTCAAGTTTACATCTCACTACTGCTTATACAAGGGTTTCCAAACACTGCATTTTCTGGCATCTGTATTAGAGCTGTCTCATTCAAATAACTTCTGTTTTTTTTTTAATGTTGAGTATGTAAACCAAATTTTTAAAATGCTGTAGAAGGGAACTGAGAACAATTATTAAATTTGGGGAATAAACTTCACAATTATTACTTATCCTTTTTTAAAAAAATACAGTGCTGCTGTTCTAACTGTAACCCAAAAGTTTTCTAATTTCAATGATTTCTGAAAATATCCAGTCCTTAATGAGTTTCTGTCTTGGTGGACAATGGCCAGTTGTGTAACAAAAAGAGTCTATTCTGCAAATGAAGCTATTTGACCAACACCTGGATAGGAATGAATGTTTTTGAATAAATAAGCCAGAGTTTTTGAATGTGTCATCTCAATTTATGGACCATGCAACATAAAAATATAAATATTGGGAGGACAGATCAAGGAATCAGAATATAAAAGTAAAGTGAATAGGATAATCATTAACATCTATCTGTTAATAAATTATAATTATGTACTATTACCATTATTTTATAATGAAAAGTGTTAGTAATTTTTTCCCCTTCACATCTTGACAAGGATTTCCATTGTTAGAAGGCACTTTGCAGCTGTTGTTGCTGCAGAGATTAAATTTTTATCCTAGTTCCTCCTAATTAGCATTCAAAATCTGATTAGTGTAGATGTTGTAAGTGTAATAAGCATTGCTGAAGGTTTTTCTATACTGAATTGTTAAAGTTCTTAGCTTAAAATGGCAAGAAATGTCACTATGTTAAGATATTGCTTGTGATGATTTGCTCTGTGCAACATCATCAACCTTGATGGTCAGCAGATTTGAAATTATGTTTCAGATACAATTTTTCCATAAAATGCTATTTGCCTTTGATGAAAACAAATGTTAAATAATCAGCTCAAGGAAATAAAACCCAATAAAACTGGTACCGAAAAAATTGAATCCTTTATTCTGGCCTCATAATTATTGAACAGATATGAGATCAGAACTCAAAATCATATTGCAATTGGCTTGTTCAGAGGAAGGCAAACAAATTTCTAAATGGGATGTTGTTCAAAGGTTTACACTGGTAAATGACAACATAAACCCTGAATATTCTGTACTGTGAGTTCTTGCTATATTTTGTATTGCTTCCGAATAAAAGCTTCTAGAAATATTTTTGATCCATTTTATGCAAAATGAAGCTTGTAATCAGATGAAATAACATCAGACAAGGTAATAGCAAAATGTAATGCTCTGGTCTTGCTTTTTTCCCAAAATTCAGGAGAAAACAGGTACAAAAGAATAAAATACATGTAAAACTGCTGTGACGCGTACCATGGAATATCCTTCTATTATTTTGTGTTGTTAGATACTTTCAGCTGTAAAAACCCCAAAGAAACATAACAAATATCAGGTGAAAAAACCAATAAAACATTCATTTTGAAAGCAGCACTATTTTTATTTCCCAAGAACCCTACGTAAATGGAGAGCTACTGGGGTTGTTTCTGATGTCTTTCTCAGTGAATGCAAGTTTATAAAATGATACTTAATGGACATTTAGAATTTGGTTTCTAATAGGTAGCATCTGGTGTCTGATGAATAAAGTAATTGGTTCTCATTGATGAGTGAACTTTGGAGTGGATCCTCAAGTTGTAACTTTTACATGGATTTTCTTCTGTCTCTTCTTCCTTTATTTTAGGAAGATACTGGAAACACCTTAAAAGGAGATTATGAGTATATTTTTGATTATTTTCATGCTTCTATTGTTACTTAACTGTACAGAATCTCTGACAATGAGAGAAACCACTTCAGCTACAGGTAGTGAAATGCATATGACAGCTTCCCTAGCTGAACAGCTGCATTCTTTCTCTTTCTTAGTTATTTAAAAAAAACCCCATCTGAATATGAAACTTTCAAACTACTTTAGTAAACCAGAGATTATTTTCTGGTTTATGGTGGAGTTCCTCTTTTTGGAGAAGCTTAACTTCTAGGGGAACAGGCATACATTGATGCTAAGGTGTGTCACAATGCTTAATGTGGAAATCTTCCAGTCATGAGTGATATGGTTGGATATGCTTCTTAAAGGCAGAAAAGCAGCTGTTTGAATTCAAGCACAGATATATTTTCACAAAGCTTTGTCTTCAAGGAATTTCAGAAGAAACGAATCTGTTGTTTACAGCACTGTATTGCTGGTGGTCTCTGGTTCAGAAGGTAACTTTTGTTAGTTCATCCTGGTATTTGTTATTTATTCGTTGATAAATGTATCTATTGATTTTCTTTGTTTCATGCAATGTTTGAGCTATGATGAAACCTCATGAATGTTTCACAGTGAAGTAAATCTTTCCTGAGTGTCTTGGTCTACTTCTGTTCTGGCTGCAGATATCTGATATTTTGATTATTCAGGACAGAAAACTGGCTAGGGAGGGCTCCTACTTCCTTCCACTTTGTACCATTGGCTTAACCTTCCTTGAAAACCAGTGAAGTGGATGATGGTATATCATCCTAAAACATGTCCCAGGACTGAATTAAGACATTTTCAGGGTAACAGGGAAGCTGAAAAATACGTCCATGTCCTGCTTTTTATGCACACACTTTGTTTCTTGTTCTTTGTGATGTTCACCACAGCAGAGTACTTGCAACATTTTCCGTTCTGAGTCTACCCTATAGTTTCCTCAAATTAGTAGGGGCCCTTCTTCAGATTACTTTAGACCATCCTCTTCTTGGGTAGCTGTCTTTGTGATGAAAATATCTTTTTCTATACTCTTCTGACAAATTCAGGTACGTCATTGTAAATATTTTTTTATAAGATTTTATGTTTCTGCTGAATTAAAATTTAATTTACCTTTATTTTATTATATAGTGGAACCAGTTTTCTTCTGCCAAGAATCAATGTTCCTTGTAAAACTTTCCTCTAGTTATTAATGTACTTTTGTTAACTCTGTACTGTGTTAAAATATTTCTCTGTATAAATTTGAAAGAATCTTTGATTCCATGTGTTCTTTTTGAAAACTGTTTTGCTTACACTCTCAGTGATTGAACTGTGTGACATTGATGGTGATCTTCACCGGACTCATTACCTCTGTGTCTTGACAGTGCCTGCAATTTTTTTCCATCCTTTTAGGATACATTCAGGCTTATGAAAAGACCTAATTCTATGTTCTGAAGTTCATGGGAAAATCAAAGCATGAATGGTGATAATTCTTTAATTCTTTCTCATTTTAAACTCAGGAAAAGACCATCTGCAGTAGATGAGTAGCTGCATTTCAAATGGAAATTTAGGTAAATATGGGTGTTGTAAATGTTAAGATTGGAAATGTTTTGTCCTCATTCTTCTAGTGATGCCCTGTCATTTGCAGTAATTCCTGTAAGTAGTGCAATTGGAGCTATTCATGGTGAAATTTGTTCCAAATTATGATTAAAGCTGGAAGCTTGTGACCCTGCATAATATTTTTTTATAATTGTATTTCCAGGTCCTTGGTTTTAATCATCCGTTATTCAATATTTGAATGTACATTTAAAGCTATACTGTATTCAGTTACTAAAAAGCAAATTCTTTACTTTTTCTATCCCTTAAGGAGGCCTTATTACTGAATTGATATGAGACAATAATTCTCTTATGTCTGCTTTTATGGCGGACAAATCCCTATATTTCTCCATCATATGTTATTTGTGAGTATAGAATTGCTCTATGGGGATCTCTGCAGTGCATTTGATGTTTTTACAGAAGCTCTCAATGTCAACATTTCATTTTTCTCCAAGCTTCTGGGATTTAGATGTTTCCAAATCTTTGTTAGATGGGTTATCCAATACTCCTATGTTGAAATCCATTTCCATTGATATGTGGGTGGACTGGTGGCTTGGAACTCTGTTAGTGTTTACTTTTTGGTTTTTCTGGCTTAGGCACAGAGGAAAGTGTGAATCCATGGCAAATTATAATCACTGAACTAATGTAAGGATGGACTTACTTGACGTTATCAGATTTTGTCTTGAAAGGTTTGCACATGAGGTTAAGAAAGGATTAATCTTTTCAGATTGGTTTGAACTAACCTCATATTTTTGCCCTGTTGGGCTGTTCAATCCCATTGACCAAGATGAAGAGAGGACAACGCTGGAAAAACCCCCAAACAAATCCATGTCTCTTCCCAGCTCTAGCATCTGTCATTAATTCAATTTCTCTTTCTTTTAGCTTTTCTTTGGCTCCTAAGTTATTGCATGAGTCATCTGAAGTTACCAGCAGTAAGTCAGAAGGCACTCCTGTGTACTTGCTTGTCTTCTTTTCAACGTTAGCATTCTCTTTCGAAACAAATGGCAACTCCCTAGTATGTTTTTTTATTGTGTATATGTAAAAAAATCTTCACATTGCTCTTCCATATGCCTGTAAGAGATACAATGCTACGTTTTTGATGCCTAGTTCAAGGTGTATATGATGCAGATCTAGCATGGACCACCAAGGTTTGGTGGTGTGTGTTTGTGGGGCTTTATTTGTTCTTTGTGGGTTCACTTGTGTGGTTTGTTGTTTGTTTTACCAGAGTATGTTGCTGTAATATGTTTTCCAGTGGTCATATGGTGCCCAGGGGATACCTGGGCAATAAGGAGTTTGTTTACAGAGGTGCACTGAGTTGCACTGATCTAGATTCTAATACTAGTCATCTTTCTAACACTGAAAAAATTATAATCTGCTAGAGCTATTAAGAAAGTAGAGAACTACTTCAGCCACAATACGTGGCTTTTGGAGTATGTTTAAAGCTTACAACTAAGACTGTTTTATTATTTTCAGAAAAAGCTTTTCTGCTTTCCTCATTTTTGTCTTCTCAATTTTCCATTTTTCAATTCAGAAAGGGGCATCAACCAGTTGCTTGTTGGGGGCTTCCAGTGGGGACAAATGGTCCTTTGTGTATTTGCTTTTTAAGGAAGGAATCACAAAGGTGGATTTTATATTTTTTATAATATAGTTTGTTTTGTAAAAACACTTTAATTTTCTTACATGATGAGCAAGGTTTTCAACACAACGTTAATTTATAGGTGGAGGTTCTGGAAAGGCATCTGTGTATTCAGTGAACCTCAGTACTCATCCTGTTGCAGAGAGCTGAACATGAATCTCACTGGGCTGCTCTGCCTTGCAACCTTTATCTAAGAAGCAAATTCCCTATGTATTTTTGAGTAATTTTTGAGTAATCAAGTTGGAGGTAATCTTTAATGGGAACTAAACTGCTAGTGAAATAAACTTTTGGGAGCAGGTAGTTGTTCATCTTTCATTGCATCAAGTGTTATTCAAGAAGTCTGTATCAGTTGCTGTTGTCCATTATTCTGGAATCTTTCTGTGTTTACTTCATGATAAGATGAACATTTCCCTCTCTAAAGAAGCCAGGCAAACTCAAAACTTGGGCTTATTTCACAGCATGCAGAATATTTGTCAAGGGTTTATATGTATTTCAAGTTAATATAGATAATTTTTGAGAACTCAAAAATTGTATTCACTACAGGGAGAGAAAATGGCACTATGTAAAATCATAACATCACAGTAGAGTATGAGGAGAGATTACAGTTGTACAGTAAATCATTTTATTTCTTTGTAAATGAAATTCACAGTACCCTATCTCTTTCTGGGCTGTGTTTTCCGCTCAAGTTATTTTGTAAGGATTAAATTAAATTCATTCCAGGGTACATGCCTTCGGAGATTGTAACAGTTCCTGGTTGTTTGAAAAATACCATGACTTTCTTAACAGTGAAAGAAGTTCAAAAGACAGTTTTCCACCTCATTGCTTCTTTTCATAGAAGTACTCGTACTTCAAGTGCGGGATTTTATTGAATACAAATTGAAGTGAACGTATGTCAGAAAGGAAATAGCAAAATCCTAGAGCAGTGCTGTGCTTTGCTCTTTGCAAGTGGGGAGAAATGTTGTGATTACAGAGAACTCAGGCAGAAGGCTTGTGAGATTTGAGTAATAGCTGTATTTAAAGTAATATGAATGTATAGTGCTTCCTCTACAAAAATATTTTCCAGTTTTACTTGAGTTTTACTTGCTTCTAATGTAGCAGACTCAATTGTGACAATCTGCCTGTCCTTTCACAGGAAAAATGGGAAGCTTTCCAAAGGTGCAAATCCCTAGCTCTCTATTCCTAGAGATGACCAAATGAACACGTTTACCTTGTGACATCACTGAGAGAAGTGAAAATAAATCTTGATCCTGTTGTAGGCCATCTAAGGATACTTATGTGGTAGGTTTCTGTTTCCTTCTCTTCTGTCACATACGTTTCAGAGTACTAGGATCTTTTAACCTGAATTTCATTTTAGTGCTTTCATTCAGGATCTATCTGACATTCTAAACAGCATAAAATGCCAATATTGTATTAACTGGTTGGTTGAAGGCACAGGACTTGAAATGTTTGCAGGAATTTTCCCAGCGTTTTGAAGCCATCTGTTGCTGTGTAGAATGGAAGGAATATCAGAATGAGTCATCAGTCACTCCTATCTGAAAGTACAGAGCAGAGCTCAGGAAAGTGTTTGAAAAGATACTCTGACTGTAAAGCACTTTAATCTTTGTTTCTAAAAGTAATGTGCACCATTAAAAGAAAAAGAGAACAACCCCCTTCTCAATGCTTTTACTAAGTTCAGTAAACAGTATTTTGGAAGAAAATAAAAAAGATCCATGCTGCTAATATTTTCATTATTATGATTTTGTTTAGAGACCTCAGTCATCTTAATGGTCAAGACTATCACTTAACAAATTTTGTAGTTTCTTTGGATCTAATTTTAATTCACAGGAGTAGCTAGAGAGTGATAAATTCCAGCTGCTATAAAATAAAAGACAACTTAAAGTCCATGATGAGATCAGAACTCTTGTTTTGGAATTTCTAGTCTGTATGAGAAACTTCTAATTTTTTTTCCTAATTAGTATTGCATGGATCCAAAGGTTAATTTTATGCATCCAGATTCTATATTTGTAACTGGAATTTCTTGTAATGGCATTTAATCAGAGAAATCACGAAACTTTTTACATCACAATAAAACATCAATATTTATCCTGAGTAATTATTCAGATACTTACAATATTAAATCACTCTCTTAACACCAGTCCCATGATAATTCAGTGTTACTTTACAATAGTGCAGAAGCATTAGTTTTTGTTTCTTGCATGAATTTAACATTTAAATGCAAAGCATTCTTAATCCCATGGTCATTTTTTTTCCTATTTCTATCTAATTAGGCAAAAAGCATGTGATCATTATTGTCTTTAAACAATGGTAGACATTTTTTATTCCAGTGGAAACAGGACTTTGTTTTTCCTTAGAGAAAAGTTTCTTACACATTGATGTAACTTTGTAATGTTCATCTACTTCTTCTTTGAAAAACATCTTTTAATCTAACATCAGGAAAAAACTCAGAGCAGCCTCTGAGCTGTTGAAAAGCATGAGCGTATATTTACAAGAGCATAATTTGCAGAAACCTTTCTTTATCAAGAGAACAAAAGGAAAAATGAATCAGGAAAATATATTCTCCAAAATTGCCAATGTTATGCATGGAAGACTTCGATGTATTTTCCTTTTTGCTGGTTAGTGATGCTATTTACAACAATAAGAACAAAAAGAATCAGAAAGGTTATTTGTGCTTCTTTATTGCTGTACTCATAGCTGATTACATGGAATGACAGAATAAAGAGAACGATTTCCCTCCCCTAAGGAGCTCTTATTGTTTTTTTAACAAGATTAATGACAGATCTGCTATCAGCTAAGTAATTAAAGTTTCTTTCAAAAGGGTGTAGAAGCAAAACAAAACTGTGAGCATCTAAGAAAGATAATTCCTTGTTTAATTTGGAAAAAAGTTACAGCAGTGAACAGCTTCCAATCAACCCAAGATAAAATACCTCAACAGAATTAAGTTGCTGACATACTTTTTCTGAAAGTATGCTTTTACTGATTTTTTTACTAAATGAGGCTAATCAAGCAGGAGAAAATGAATGCTTAATTTATGTGCAAGGCAATACAATTACACAAAATGTGTGTGTAATTTCTGATGAGTATAAAGTGTGACTGGTTAAGTTTTCAAGACAGTAACGTACACATTTCAGTCATCAACACTATATTATATTTATTATCTAACATAGTATATGTTAATATGTATCGTATATAACAATATATGTTAAAAAATAAATATACACTGTATGTTATCATATATAACACTATATTCTGCAAGAATTGTGTTGATAAAGTACTAAGTCTCTGCTTTTTAGAAACTCAACCTAATATGTCTTTATAGAGGAGCTGCTGATTCCTTTCAAAAGGTTATTTCCACTTATGTTAGAGTGAAATAAAAAAAGCATCTAACTGTAGAAAATTGTATTTTCTTTTGCAGGAAGAGGTTTAGTTTTTGTGGGTATAAAACTTGGAGAGGGGTAGGATTGGAACAAAGGAAGAATTTAGAAGCCTTTGTTTTAATTGTCTATGAGTAACTACTTTGGAAGTCTGGGAACATTTGTGTCAAAGCTCTGATATATGTAGTACCATTTAATATTTTCGTATGAACACAAAATTTATTTTTCAGCACTTCTCTGCATTTTTCATTGTTCTATCATATAACACACAGTCTCTAAGTTTCCCATGCAATAGAGAAAATTAATGAACAATTAAAAGTATTTTGGGCCATTCAGTTTTTATGTTTCTAGATATATTCTAGATATATTCTGGATATATTTTTATATCTAAAACCATATTTTCTATAACCAGCTCCTGACCAGGAAATCACAACAGAAAAAACTCTGATAGCTTTCTGGCTGTATTGACATTCCGTGTTATTCACTCGTTCTGAGATTGTTCCTGCATATGACACTTTAATATCTCCAATACACTTGTGTCAGAATCTAGAAGTATACCTAAATTAAAAAATTGTAGTTTTGTGCTACAAGTTTTCTCAACTCCCAGCTTTTAACTTTTTTTCAAACATGCAGCTTCTGTGGGTTTTTACTTATGTAGACTGCAAGTTAGACCTTTCCTGGTATTAGCACCCTTTCAAAATATGATTTAGTTTTGCCCTTGTATGTCCACAGTCTGTCAGTGGTTTCTGGATTGTTCTCTGAACTTTCTATCATACAGAATAAGCTTCCTCACCATCTTAATTTCAGCTCCTCATAAATTTTATGAATGGCTAAAATGCATTTCTTTCACCTTATTTTACTTCTCTGTTGCTACTTATTTAACTTTGTGTCAGTTATGCTGCACCAAAGAAAATATTATTTTTATTTATGTGTCCTATGCTAATCAACGTATTTAGCGTAGAAGTCTTTGCCTTGAAAATTCTGTACTGCTACATGTAGATAAGATGGTGTCTGTGTATATTTAGCTTTCCCATTCTGTTTTCCATCCTTGCTTAGACTAATGGTGAAAGTATTTAGAAGTTAGTGTTAGAAATAACATCAAAATCCATTTGCATTGGCAGATCAAATAAGGAGTTCATTAAATGTGCAGCCTTTCTTCCTGTAATCAAATTGCTGCTGCAGCAAGGCTCGATGCTCTCTGTGGTCTGAGAAAAGCAAGATGACACTATTTGAGATGAATTTAAATGTGAGATCAAAGCTAAGAAACAAAGAATACATGTAAGTGATTTTTATTTTCTTTAGATAAAAATAACACCAGGGTCATTTAATACATTAAAAGGAAAAGTAAGAGTTACCAACATATATTTCTGTATTGTATTGAAAGGATACTAAGACTTACTGAACAGAGTGAAATGTTAACATCATTTAAGATAAGTAAGATGTTTCTCATGTGGCATTAGAAGAAGTCTGAGAAGTTTTAATTTGAAGAAATGAACTTGAAAGAAACTCTTAGAGATATTTCCCCATGTTTTAAAGCTTATTTTCTTTACATAGTTCATATCAGACTGTTTGTCATTTCACGATACAGAAAAAGAAATTGTATACGTATATATTGCTTCCAATTGTTAAGGAGCATTTAGAATCTAGCAGGAAATTTTGCTTGTTTAGCAGGATTAGATGGGCCCTTTGTGCTTTGATTCCAAAATTACTAAATAAATTTGCAATAGAAAATGTCTGTCAGTATTGCAATGACATCGCATCACTGTAAAAGTCTTATTATTTTATTCTTGTTAAATACACTAAGATCAATAGAATAAAGATTTTACCAACTTCAGAAAATCATTACTGTAATTTTTTTCCTAATTGCAATTGATTTCAGGACTAGAAGAGTTCGTGTGACAGAGAACAGTGTTTTCCTGGAATTGTTTTTCCATTTCTGATTCCAGAGTCTGCATTAAGGTTGATCCTATTCTTAGGAAAAATGACACTATGCTGATGAATAATTTCAAGTGATTTATCTTGATTTCAATAGGTTATTTCAGGAATCCTTTATATTTACTGTCACACTTATCTCTTTAGTGTAAGTGTGTCTTGCTTTAGTGCTCTTTTTTTCACCTTTTGTGGGTTTTTTTGGTCCAGTCCATATCCCTTTCCATGTTTATATCTCTGTCTGATAAGGTAGAGTAACCTCTACTAACTTACCCATCTAAGGAAGCCAGCAGAGTTCATAGTCTGTGATTATGTCATAATTTAACTTTCTCTTTCGTATATTAAGCCCTTCCGGTTTTGGCATAATTTTTATTTTTCAGTCCTTCAATTATTCTCCAACCTGTCCCTGAACCTCTTCCAAGCTATTGACATGTGTTGGATTCCAGAGTCCAGAATATGATGGAATCTAGCTAGGGAGAATTCCCATGTCTAATGTGAATGTAACAGAACTTCTGTGCCCCTGCTTCACCTCTGTCTGCTAGACATGTCTAGGGGTCTTCAATGTAATTCTCAGGTTATCCAACATGCACAGGTACAGAGCACACACACTTTAAAACCTGCAAAGGGAGTCCAAGCTCTATTAACTTCATAGTGAAACTCCACTGATCTGAGGTGTTGGCAGGTAAAACAGAAAGCTGGGAAGGATTAATTTCTGAGTATAGTCAGAGTGCAGTAAAAGTGTCAAGAAAATGTGAACACTGATTCTGCTTTCATTTTAAAAGCAGTGTTAGAAATCTAACTTTTTTTTAAAGGAATCATCCTTTAGTAAGAAACACTTTTGCTTTGAATAGAATTAAACTGTTATCAAAGACAGAATTGTGGAAAGAAGATGACAGTGTCCTAAACACCTCAAATTAAAATTCTAGTCTTCACTTTTAAAATAATGAGCAAGAACATCCTGCTAAATTTTTTAACAGGTAAGGTTTGTTTCTAATTTTGCTGCTGAAAGAACCCTACTGTAAGTGGATGTATGTTTTATTCCACTATTAATTCTTTAACATCAACAGTCGTGAAGGGAATATGAAAATCCGATGCTACTTTGGAATTTCTTTTCGGGGGGGAGAGTGTGTGTGTACGTATGAAAATTATATAATATACAGCCTGAGACTGCGATTGGTAGTTGTGAGGGGGAAAAAGACTCTCGCAGTGACTTTTTCTGAAAAGAGCGAAATATTCCTTATATGTAAATATAAAGAGCTTCCAAGCTCTTGAAGAAGTATTTTGATCACATTTGTTATCTTGTGTATAATTTATTTCAATTATGTATATACATATAAACCGAGTCTTACCATCTAGGTTAATGTCCGCTCTGCCTGTCTACAAGCAAAGTAATTTGCATTTGGTTTCATAGTTAAAGCTCCAGGCCAAATTTGTGTAATAACTAAACTGCTGATGGGATTGAAGTTGTTATTGAGGCAACTTTATATTGTCCTCATATTCTTAAGGTTTTCTAGATAGTTTTGGGATTTTAAATTTCTTCACACAATAACAATGGGGATTTAATTTTTTTTTTTTTCATTCCTTAGCCCACTGCAGGGTTTTTTTGTGATGAAGACACTTTGAATTCTTACTATGGAAGTGTGCAGATACAAGTTAAATATTTCTTTGTAAATATTCTGGAAATATTTGTAAATATTCTGGAATTAATATTAAGAAAAGTAAAATCTGAGATTTTCAGATTTAAAAAAATGATGAAAACTATGTTGACTTTACCGTTTCTTCCTAATCTTACTTTCAACATCTATCTCTGGACAGTCTGATTTAAAGCTTTCAGAAGGATTATTTTAGGTGGGTTTTGACTGAGGTTGTGTGAATTAAGCTGCAGATTGTTGTTGGAGTAATTAGTACTGTACTAATTCACTTCGTGTCTCCCAGGATCCTTGCAATTGCTTAGTCTTCCTTATGTTTGATTTCAACTTTATTGAATTCCACCTCAAAAATTCAGTTTTTCATAGTCTTATTGGCCTCTACTGTGTCTCTATGAGTGTATATCTTCTCCCTGTCGCTCTTCTCCCTGACAATCTGCTTTCAAAATATCATACTCACCTGAGTTCATACACAGGCAGGTAAAATCTGGCATTAGTACCTCTTTGATTTATTTTCTTTTATTGAAACACTGCTCAGATCAATGATGTTTTATGCTGATTTTCTTCAGCTTCTAGTAAGATTTTGCTCTTTCAAAGCTGTTTGCTAAGATGTATTAATATCTTTGTCAAACTTGCAATAATAAAGTGATAGGCTGAGAAAGAGCTGTTTTGTGGATGGGCCCCAACTTAGTTAAATTATGAAGAAGGAATCTACGAGACCTACAGTTCTGACATGAGAACCAGAAGGGTTCAGGTAAAGGGTTCAAAAATCAAGATGATCATATTATCCGTGTTGTTGAAAATTGTTCCAGAGACTAAAAGCTAGGTTTGACTAAAAGCTGTCACCTTCATTAGATGATAAAAGTTATCAGCAAGAATATGTTAGGGAGAAACCAAAATCTGGTTTTCTTATGAGGATCTGTATCTGGCAGTTTTTTATTCATTGATTAGACATGGAAACTGAGATTGCATTGATAGATGGTGATACCCGAGGCTACAGACAGAGACAGGAAGGACAACAGTGGTAGACCCGTATGGAGAAACTTGTAGTACAGAAGTTCTAAGGTCCTTATGCAAAAGTTAGGTGTTATTAACTCTTCCCCAAACGTGAAAGTGAGTCTTGGGGTGCTGACTTTATTTTCATTAAAGAGAATTATTCTAGTCATAGTTTATTTCTTCAGTATAATTTAATAGTCTTCTATATATCCTTTTTCAGTGCTGAATGCAGCCTAGCGTATTATTTTTTTCTGATTTAGAGATTGCTGTAACTATTCCTTAGTACTTTTCAAGGTGTAATAATGTAGGGGATCGTATTCTTGGTGTGCTAGCCTTATCAAAAATTCCTGAGGCCTATTGATTTCAACAGAGAAAAGATTTGCTATGTCAGGGATAATGGGCTGGAATTTAGTTTGTCAACTGTTATGTGCTGAAGTATCTTTTTGAATGAGTTTGGGATTAGTATACATAATTCGTCTGTTTGTATATTCTTTTAATTTGAGGATAACAACCCAAAATTAATTTACCTGACTCTGAAAGTTCAAATTTAGTTTGGGTTTTGTTGTTTGTTTATTTGCCTTAAATGTTGCTGTAAGTGATTAATTCTCATTCGATTCTTGGAAACTAGATGTACACTGTGAGAGTACTAAGACATTATTGCTATTTCTTAAATCTACTGCATTTCACAGACTAAAAAAAGGAAAGAATCCTTATTCTATGAAAGTGGAAAAAAAAGATAGAAAGAAGAAAATACTATGACTGTTGCAGAAGGAACATTCAACTCTTTTGTGATGAGTAAAGATGTATTTAATAGGAAAAAATAAAGAAAATGCCTTAAAAGGCCTCTGCTAAAGCATGAATGACATAATTTGCCTTGAAAATAGATACAGACGTCAAATTAGTACTAAAATGATAAACTGAAGTGTTTAAGGATAAACTACTGAAGATCCTCCCTGTTGAAGACGTTTATTTCTCCCAGTAGTTTTTTTCTTGTAATATTTCCGGGAATGAATTTAGCCTTTGTTGGTACTAGAGGGAATATTAGGGTTTCATTCTTTAGTGCAGTAACATTTACTACCTTTCTGAAGTACAGTTCTTAAATCAGCATGCATGCAAACAATTGTGCTGTAATAAAAGCTCTATCACAGTGCCTTAAATAGTCTTAGATTTCATATTATGAATTATAAATGTTTAGCTGTTATGAATTATAAATGTTTAACCGTCTGTATTTACTATATAAATATAGCAACATTTTTTCATATGGACAAAACAATTCTACCTGTCTGAAGAATTATTGTTTTAATTCTTTTAAGTGGATTTAGACTAGTTTATCTCAACTATTCTTGCAATAATGTCCTTTTCCTGCAAGCTTATCTTTTACATACTTCTAGACATCTGTGTTTAGATAGTTTTAACGGCTCAGCCATGTTCCTTAATGATAACAGGTAAATGGTTTCAGCCAGCAATATTCAAGAGGACACCCTTCTTAAAAGATAGTTTTTAAACAGTGTTACTTAAAGGGAGAAAACAACTCAACTGAGCCTTGTTAGTACCAGTGATTTAGATGAAGACGTGGAATGAAAAGAACCCAGAAAAAATGATCTGGGTTGGTCCTAAATGGATATAAAGTCACTGTATGTATTTGTAGAACCTTAATTTGCAAATAGATAATTGCTGTTTAGAAAGAACCCCCTTTTAAAAAGAGAATAATTCATGAAATAACAAGTAGTTTGTGAAATATTGATTGCTTTTGACCAAAACCATAGCAAGAAATGTCAATGAAATGGATATGCTATGTGATGTAGGAAAAGTGGAGGTTGCTTCATCCATCTTCATCTAAAATGGATGAAGAAATGAAATTCATCCATTTTAGGATGGATCCTAAACCATCCATTTAGGAATGGTACTCCCCAATTTAGTGCTTCCACTGAGACTCTCCAAGCCATGCTGCCTCTTCCTCACTCTTTCCCCTCCTCCTGTGGCAGGCTGGAAAGAACTGGAGGCACAGAAGGTGAAAATCATGGTTTGAGATTAGAACAATTGACTGCAAACAGCCATGAGAGCAAATGATTCACATGTGATTGCTCAGAACCAGCATTACCCTGCTGCTCCCTTCCAGCACCTGAAGGGGGTTTACAGGGAAGCTGGAGAGGGACTCTTCATCAGGAACTGCAGTTACAGGACAAGGAGTAATGGGTACAAATTGAAAGAGGGAAAATTTAGGTTAGATGTTAGAAATTCTTTACTGTGAAGGGTGGTGAGGCGCTGGACCAGGCTGCCCAGGGAGGCTGTGGATACCCCACCCTGGCAGTGTTCAGGGCCAGGCTGGATGGGACTCTGAGCAACCTGGTCTGGTGGAAGGGGCCCCTGCCCATGGCAGAGGGGGTTGAGACTGGATGGCCTTAAGGTCCATTCCGATCTGTAAACATTCTGTGATTTTTCAGGAGAACTGGCAGGATTACTAAAATTTAAAGGGGAAGCTCTGTGAGAATGATGTCTGGCCTTAAGGACTGACTATTTACACACAGGGAACAGATAAAATAAACAGGTTTTTCTGAAATGTTTGAGCAGTCTATCCACAACATTTTATGAAATAAATTTGCTATTACACATGCCAAACTCCAGCTCTGATAGGCTGCTTTTCAGGAAAGGAAATAGTCAGGATTCTATCTCCATCTTCAACTACGCCTGTGAATTAAAGGCACATGATGAAAGCCATGCAGCTCTTGCTGTTGGTGCATTTGTCAGTACTGTGTGTGATGCAGTGACTGCAGATGATCTTGAACTCTATGTAAAGTGATTCTATAATTTAAAAAGAATCTATTCTGTAATATTAGTTCTATGTGATAATCACACAGGAAGTCTGTTTTTTTTTTTTATTAATTTTTGAACTTGTTAGCTTATGTTGCAGGTAACTCAAGTAAACATATTCAAGGATATTTTTTAATTTCAGAGGCATGCAGGTTTTCTGAAGTATGGTTTGTATACATAGAATATAATTCTTACTTTTCTGGGCACACTGTGAATCTTCTTTTTTTCCCCCAACTGTTTAGTTTTATGAGGATTGCTAATATTTTGGGACCACTTAAAAATGCGTGGTGTTTAATTTTCTTTCTATTAGAAAGTGTATTTTCATAGATAGTAAACGTCCCCAGAGTGGCAATTATCCACTCATTATACACTAAAGTGAAATTTAAGCTGTGAATTTTCTTCCATATAAACCAGAGATGTCTTTCACAATTTTTAATTTTCTTCTACTTTCATATAGCCAGTCCCATTATAACCATAGAAGTGTGACTAGGTATTTTGCCCTAAGGTAAAGATATAGCTTTATTTCTTTTTTTTTTTCACTTTGAAAAATATTACAGAGCTTGAAAATAAAACAGCCCTTGTAGAAACAAACAAGAAAGAGGACCTGAAAAGTACTCTCAACTTTGACAATAGTGTTTCTAATCTGGTGTCAATTTGAGAAAATTCAATTCACATTTTCTCAAATTGTCTGAGAGCCTTCAAATGCCACATCTGACAAAAGCAGAATATGTCAGGAAGTTACTCAAGATTATGTTGATAAAGAAGTTTATATAACAGAAGGCTTTTCAAACCTAATAATCAGCTCAGTCCACTAATAGAATGAAAAATGTTTTTAAAAAAATTTAAAGCTAAAGGTGTTGGTGATTGTCCCTTTGCCATACCAAGTGTTTTTCACTTATTTCACAAGAATAACTTATATACTTTTTTTCACTGGATATAATAGACTCATTCACATGTGCAAAATGAGCATTCAAATGAGAGAACTACACTCCAAAAACTGTATCAAGCCTTCACCTCTACTGAGAATAACACAGATAAAGCTTTCTTTTGATCTTGTCATATTGCTTAGGAATAACTGGCTGGACAGAAGCAGAACTTGCTGTAGTGGCGTTTCTGTTTCCCCTAATCTCCAAGTACAAGCTGTACAAAAAATTGTAGTATTTCCCACTTGTTATGGTGTTCAGACACTTCCAGTGGTTTCTAATCTGTATGAAAGGAGAGAGCTGTAGCAGTGCTTCCAGCAAACCTCTTCAGTCTCTCTCAATTGTCCTGTTTCACTTCTTCCTTTCTCCCTTATCTTTCTTAGTTTTTTTTTCGCCTGCCCAGAGGATTCAAGTCTTGAATAAGAAATGGAATATGCTGTATTTTAAATTGCTGACTGTTCTGTGGTTCTGACATTCAAATGCAAGAGAATGACTGCTGGACACAGGCCCTTTCTCAGGTCTGAGAGAAGCACCAAATTTAAACACAGAATACAATATGTGAACCATTGCTTTGGGTGTAATTGACTGTGCATCAGATCATCCCAAAGGAAAGAGAGCTGTCACCTGTGAAATGAAGATAATTTTGGCAAGAGGAAGAGACAGAAAGGAGGGATATGAGTGTTGTTTACCAGGGAAAAAGAAAACAGAGGAGTTAATGGAGGAGGGTTAAAGTTATGTCCTAACAGAAGTTCCTCCAGTGCTTGTATGCAGTGTTTGGTATACAATAAAGCTATTGATTTTTGTTTCTAGCTTCATTTTTGGAAGGTAAATGATCTACAAAGATATCCCTCCATGTGTTACTGGATGTTTTTTAAGTTTTATGGATTATTTGAATTTGTTTTGTGGGATTTGATTTTTGTTTGCTTAGCTGTAGGTTAGCACAGCATTAAGTCAACTGCATTTCAGGAAATGCAAGAGCGAATTGTCAGTTTTATAAGTATTTATCATGAGATTTTGGAAGCATATTAGCAGATCTACATTTCTTACTCAATCACAATTAGATTTACTTGGTGCTTTCCAGACTTTGGGGAATTTGCATCTAATGATGGGTTTAGTTAAGATGGGTAGCATTTGAAGGCTAGGAAGCATCATTCTGATATGATTTCTTTCTGTCAGTGTAGATCAAAATGATTAATTGTATAAATGTCTTGGTACGGTAATATGTTACAATTGGTATTACATGGTTTCTGTTTTGGTTTTGTATTAAATAAAATTAATTAATTGTAATAGATAGTTTAGAAGAAATACTTAGAGTAATATAATTTTTGAAGAAAAGGCTATTTAGGTGGGTCTCATATGTGTTCTTTCTGAAGGAAATATTGTGATATAAGAGCACGTAGCTGTGTATTGAAGTTTGTTTGAGACTGACTTTGGATGGCGATTGGGTCAATGGAATAAGTTGTGTTTGTGGATTTTCTGTATATGAAAATTTTGAAGTTGACACCATAGATGGTCATCGCAGTGTCTGTGAAAGTTATAATGGTGTAGGCATATTTCAGCCTGATAGAAGTATAATACTTAGTTTATAGAGCAAATCAGTGATAAAGTACAGGCTCTTTGTGCAAATGTTGGAAATGTGTCCCACAGGCTTAGCGATGGTTTGGTGATGCAGCTGTTTTAAATCTCTTCTTTGTTGTGTCAGTATATTTTGGGATTGTGTCAGTATAATATGTGTTGATTATTAAAAGTTATTTCTTAAAGGATTATTGTGGGTTAAGTAGAAACCTGTGTATCTGGACTTAAGTGTGAACATTTTGCCTTGTACTCATGAGCACTCCTGGTAGGTCACGATGCCATCACTGTCTGGGAGGCTGGCATGCTGGTGGTGACATTCTTGCTGCCTTGAGGGGTGAAAAGATGGACTATGTTGCTCAACTTTTCAGGAGAAATTGAATGTACCTTGGAGAAAATTTACTCTTTGGTTTATGAGAGAATGTCTTTAAGGAGGGTTTTGATGATATAACAATTTTATAAAGCAGTTGTCACAGCAACACATAGGTGGGCGTGCCAGTCTAGATAACATAGTAATATCACTGTGGTGGGAAGTGGAGAAGAATGAGTCCTTTTTATTTTATATTTCTTTTTTTTTTTTTTTTTTCCCCTGGAGTTTATGGAGAAGTGATTTAACTCTGATTGTGAAGTTAAATAATTATGTTGGTCTTTCTTCTTTGAAGTAAGTTCATAGTAGGAATTGTCAGAGAGTAGCGTGTCAGCCTTGCTAATGGTTTAGTTACTATACCATGTACTCTATTTGCAGGTTTAACGTCTGTGTTTTAGGTGTTAAAACCTGCATAGATTTCTTTTGGGTGAGAGACAGATAAAATATGAGTGGTTGTCTATTTTGTTGAACGCTTTATTGTTGATTTCCTAATGTAAATAGGAATTACATTACCGATAGGATTACTTTGTGTGTTTTTTTGTGGAGGAGGTTGTCATGACGGACAGTTCCGCTTAACTGATGATGGAATGATTTAAAAAAAATATTAGTCAATGAAAAAAATTATCTAATTCATCAGTGTGTTTTTTAGATGCTTCTTAGAGCCACAGGCATTTGCAGAGGCAGAGTTCTTGTACAGTGGTAATTTAATTAAACTGATAATTGAAAACTTAAATGGTACCTCCATCCATTTGTTGAACAGTGAGAGTTTTGTTAGTGATGTTTCTCCTCATGCAGCCTTCTTGGTGTTGAGACAGCTGTTGTCATTGCCATTGGTTTCTGGTGCTGAATGGTTGATACTGCATAATTCTGATACTGGCTAAATTGAAGTGTTTCCACAAGTCTTGGGATTGCTTGCTCTCTGTGAATTTGTTGGAATTTATATTTCTTCTTCCACTTGAAATCTTCTAGAATTAGGTAAAGGAGGTATTTCTAAGTATTTTCTAATTTTTATTGATATTTGCAGTGTGTCTGCAGGCCAAATTGGCACAGCGTTAAAGATGAGTGCTCTAGGGACATCAGAGCTCGTTCATCAGCTTATGAATGTCATATGTCATGATTTAGCATTTTAGTCTTTTTCCTTCGTGTCGTTTCCAAGCCAAATGGCAAATCTAAATATATTCCCAGTTTTACTGGCCTGGTTTGTAATTGTTGGCAAGTTGTAGACAAGGAAAGGTTTGTTTGGTAATACTGTTTCTAAGATAAGGAGTAACATTGAAAATTATAAAGAAAAATGAAACCGCTTAGTCTAGTACAGATATCTTTACCTACAAATGATATAAATAAGATAAAGTCACCATAATCTCCTTCTTCTTGTCTCTGAACAAGGCAATTGAGAAGATTTGGAATATTAATATTAATTAACCATTATTCTGTACATTTAAACCACTCATTGCAATTACAGTGGCAAATTTTTTTTTTTTGCTGACTGCTTAATTAATCAATTAAATAAAATGTCATGGGACATCAGTATTAATTTCTAACCTGTGTTAGCTGAAGTGGACAGAAAATTGGTTGTAGTATGTTGTTTATTTCCAGGATGAATCTTTACTTTTATATGCTCTGCTTCCAAAAAGAAGGCCCATAAATATTGTAGCATACTTGATTATTAATTTGATTTCAGAGAAGTCTTATAAAATGATACATATGCACAGGTATTTTGGTGTTTATCCTATATTTTTAGTTCCAGATCGTATATTTATCTGGAAACTGAACTTGTGAAGTGTATTGTTTTGCTTAGACAGTCAGTTGAAAACCTTAATGGATCCTGTTGTATTAATGTCAGTAGTTCTGGGTCATCCAAGAATTTTTCCTATGTTGAGAAAACTTAAAACATGCATTGTTTTAATATGCCAATTTATATTAGATGTTAAGATCTAAAGTAGTAGTCCTGACATATATCAATGTAAATTTTAAGTAAGTCATCCTTCCTTTCAAGTTGTACTGAAATAATCAGAAAGGCTTTGTTTTTACCCCCCTCTTCATCTTATACTCAAAGTTTAAAATTAGTGTTGAAAAAGTAATTGGTATAGAGCAGCTTGTAGGTTCTAAGGAACTGAGAGGTATGACATTAGTTTGAGACATAAAGAGACCACGGTCTTTGAAAAATACATCCTTTTAGTAATGTTATGAATGCTATTGTTGGCAGGTTTTGAACGCAGCAAGTTAAATAGCTATGGCCTTTCTAATAGTGTCACTGTAGTCAAAAGGTTTTAAGGGTATATGAGACAATTTGATCAATGAAAAGGTCAAAGAAGAGGTGCATTGGGGGAAAATTTTAGGCTTTTTTTTCAGTATCACTTGAATGAAAATTAACACATAATTTTAGAGATTGACTTGAGTGGTAAGAGTGCTATGAAGTTAAATATGCTGTAATTGCTTCTTACTGGTGTAATTTTGATTTATTATACCCATTAAGGAAATATTCTTGTTCTTCTACTCTTTATATTCTTTTGTACCACTGATACTGGAACCAGAGGTAGAAAGAGCTCAAAATTTGAGTGAAAGCATTATTGGCAAATGACCCATTTTGAAAGTGTTGCTATGAATTCATAAATTCTAAGACTTGAAAGTGAAACCATGTTTCTTACAGTGCTTCTTAAAACACAGAAGCTAGTGAGTTGCCTGTCCTTTGGTAAAACTAATCTGTAATTTGGGATAAAATCATGTCTGAAATTATTAATTCAGGAAGATCTAGAAGAATCTCAGTGACAATGTGTGCTAAATATTAAATTTTACTTAGGAAATGAAAAA
Source organism: Platysteira castanea (assembly GCA_013397175.1). NCBI lineage: Eukaryota > Metazoa > Chordata > Aves > Passeriformes > Platysteira > Platysteira castanea. The sequence continues at coordinate 83,701 of VYXC01011356.1, read as the reverse complement.
CTGAAATAGAGAAAAATACATGCTTAAATAACATGATGAAGTTGAAGAGTCTTTGTGTAGCTGCTGTAAAAACCCCCAGTTTTTTACAGTTTCGCAAGAAATAACATTGACATTTAGATCTTCGAAGTAATTTTCAATAATTTCACTCCTTAGGTATCATTCCCCATATTTGACTGCACTGTTGCAACTGAGCAAGTGAGTATCTGTATATAAGCTGAGGAGTGCAAAGTTACTGTGGAAGGTGGATAAATCAGGCCAGTTTCAAATTTCAGAGCACCCCTTCGCTTGGCCGATGCTCATTAGTGATACAATTTGTGCTGATGGTTAGCTCTTGCTCATTATCAATCATTATCACTAAGTATTCCAGCAGATGGTCCTTAACGATCGCATCCCACATGAGCTGTGCGGGTACAGCCCCACCAGCGGATGCTGGTGGATGTGGTTTGCACTGGCCTCAGCTGATGGGGCTGAAAGTAGTACAGGGGAGTTTTTTGCTTCTGCTGAATGGGGTTCACAAGGTACTCAACAGAATTCCACAGAAGTAGGATTTATTTGAAATTATATATTCAGAGGAAGAATGGGTTTTAGGCTGGTTGGCTGAAAATATGGAATAATAAAAAAGATATTTCAATTTGTCTTTCCCAAGATATCACAGTGCAGTGTCAACTTTCCATGCTTAACTCCACTTAAGTATAGTTCACATGAGCTCAGATTCGGGGAAGAAAAATAACTATGTACTCAGAGGTGTAAGAAGAGGTGGTATTTAGAGTTTTGACATCTGGTCTTGCCTTCCACTATCCAAGGCTCTAAATGTAGGGGGTTGGCATTAAACTATTTCCATCTTTTCTTAGCTGTATTCACTGAATGCTTAAGTTGAGTTATTTAACACTTTTTATTTCAGATAAATAGATTTTAGAATTTTGCCATCTTCTTTATAGCCAGAAAAGGGTTTGGTTTTTGTTGTTTTGTTTGCTTTGTTGTTGTTGTTTTTTAACATGAAAACCAGGAACTGGATTAAAGTTGGGATTTTCAGCCATGAAATCAAGTTTTCTCAAAGGTGGCCTTATTCTTCGAAAATTTATAATCTTAGAATAAAAATGTAAGATCTTGATATTTTCCCATCTGCTTGTGTTCATAATCTAAAAATAAAAGGAAATGATTTAAAATTGCCAGTAGTCAAATGAGCATAACATCACTTTGTAGCATGAGAATACACTTATTTATAAGGAGGCAGTAGATTTACAATTATCAAGCTTTTTCTAAGCAAGGATATAAATGCATTTTGTATAATAAATTGGCATGGGAAGTAATGTGGTATCAATTCTCATCTAAGTTCAGAACACGCCAGTTCCCTTCTAGGATTGAACAAATATTACATGAATGAGGGCTCTTGTAAAATGTTATGTTTTGAAATAGATTTCATTAAGGGTTTCTAGCGATAATTTATTTTTTCCTTTATGCCTATGTCTCTCCTCAAACTAATAATGGATAGCTTATTTGCATATAAATAGATTTCACTATTTGCTGAGGCAGAGACCTAATGCCTTTCCCTTTTTTTTCATGGACGTTGTTAAATAAGGTAGAATATTGCAGTGATCAGCAGTCATGAATTGTAATAATTTTCTTGGTCAAAACTCCTTAGAATGCTTCACTTTTGTGAAGACCTCAGAGTTTAGATATCACTTACACTACCAAACCCATGATACAACTGTTGCTTCTATAAAGGTGTTTTTCATGCTGTCTCAGAAATACTGATAGATGCCAAAGCTGGCAGCTCTTTGGGTACCTGTTCTTTATTCGTGCCTTGATGTGTTTTCTTGCCATTTCTAATCTAGTAGTATGTGGATAGTTTTATAATGCAATCATCACACTGCAAATTAATGTGTTGTAGTTGTCTTTCTTTCCTGGATTGTAGTGATCTCATGGTTTTAACCATTTTTCTTTAAGTTAGACAGTTGCATTGAAAGAAACCTTTCATGGTACCATTCTGATAAACTTCAAAATAAATAAAATTTAGTTATATTCCATTAAGGATGTGTGAAACCAGAGATAACTCTAAGACTGACTTTTATTTACTAAAAATAATGGTGAAGTAAGACTTGATTAAATCAGTTCATGAATTCTAAAAACCCCTTTCAAAATATACAAGGCTGCATTCCAGATTAAAATGCGTCTTCCAGAAAAATGAGTGGAAGAAACTATTCTGCACTGTAGTATAACTCCAGATCTATGTGTAAGAGTAAACTCCAGGTTTATAATTCATATGCCACTACTTGTTCAGTAGCTGCTACTTCAGATGTGCTGCCTCTAAATGAGGTTCTAGCTGTAGAGTTCTTTAAAAGACTCTAAGAGAAAGATAAACTGAGTGACTCAAAAAAACTAGCCAATGCTTCTAGGACACTAACTTCCTGAGCATGCAAGCATTTTAATTTTCAGTGTCATCTACCTCTTCGTTCAGAAAAATGAATGAGTTCTGTACGTGTGTGTATGTTCATGACGTAACCACGAAGGTGCTTTTAGTGGTTTTAACCTGTGTGCCTGTAAGTTGTTTTGCCAGCAGAGGTCACTCAGGGTAAAGTGAAAAATCGCTTCATCTTTTAAGGAGGACAGGAACTTCATTATGGACTGTGCGATGCATATTGAAAAGCACACGTCTTCAAAAGCACCCAGGTGACCTACACTAGCTGTTCCCTTGCTTCAAATCTGTGTTGCTTCATATACTGAGAATTAAAGATCAAGCACATCAAAAACTTGTAGTCTTACAGTGATGCGTCTGGGAATGTCGTCAATAAAATGTTGGGCTGTATAATGCTAGTGATTTTTTGCTAAGCTTTATAAACCAACACAATAAATATGCAAACTTTATTTCACATATTACTTTACCACAAAGAGGTGGATTTTAGATGTGTTATCCTAGTTTTTTGAACAAAATCTGATCAATCACCATTAATTAACAGTTTTGTTAAAGGCCAGTAAGTAGTAATGGTTACCTGGAATTTATCGTATTACATAGCTCTTTTGTTCCTTTCTGCCTGATGGCTTTGTAAATGCCTTTCTCTTAACAGATTTTCTTGCAGTGTATATTTAATGATATCTAACATTTTCAGTTACAAAATATATTTTAAAATAAATTTAATTCCTGTCACATGTTTTAAGGCAGTTTTTTGAGGAGGAGGATCTATTTCCCACGTAATATGAATACAGTGAGTTGTGCAGTGAGACTGAGAATGTAATGTAGCCTGCTGTGATGAAAGGGTACATGGCAGGATCTCTTTTTATTTGATAATGATGAGCAAGCAGAAAATGCCTATCATGCTGTCAGAGCTCAGGGACTCAGATACTTTTGAACTGAGCAGAAGTAGTTGAAAGGTGATAAAAGTATAAACTGATGTTACTGTTACAGTCACTTTTCTAAATAGAATTTCCTTTAAAGCCATCATCAAAATAAAAATGAAGAATCAGGGTTTCAATACATTGCAGTTGTCGTGAATGTTTTAAGTATGGCGTGTCTTTCCTGGACACCAAATAGAAAATGTGTCCAGTTCTCAGTCCGCCCACAAAAGCCCAATTATCACCTATCTGAACAAAAAATGTGTCAGGTTTTTAATATAACAGTATGACTGGTTAGATGATTGTTTAAGTCATTTAAAGGGGTTTGTCAAACCGTTTGACATCACAATATTGAATGCTCTTTAGGTGAAATACAAGAAAAATTATTTCAGTGTTATTAAAGCTTCTTTTTGTGTTCTCTTTTCTTTAAATCCAAGTGCTTGGAGGCTAAAATCTATGTGATTCCTTTGGGACATTCACAGGAGTCCACAGACTTTTAAGCTCATACACAATTGAGTTGAAAAATTAAGGAGATAAGGAATAAAACTAATAAGCTTTTATCTACATGTGTCTTGTTTTTCTGTAACTTGTGTCTTTACCCAATGTAAACAACTTCTGAATGTTAAAAGAAACATCTGGCATTAAGAGTTATTTTCTATTTCATTTAAGCTTTAAGGACAAGCTGTAAGAGGTCTGTGAAAGAGCTTGCTAGAAGTGAGAGAACTTGTTTTCCCTTTTTTTGTCCTGTGCCTTTTTTGCTTGGATATCTTGGTTATAGTGTTAAAAATTTGTAAAGTTACAACCAGTTGTAAAGGATGAAATGTTAAGAATCAAAACAGTAGACCTTTGTACTCTGTATCTGGTGAATTTATCTGGTATAGAAAGAAACAGAAGTGGTGTAATTTTCAAGTAGTTCAGTGGGAAATACTGGATTTAATTCCTGTTTGAGACTAGATAAATAGAAATATATGCATGTGTCAAAAACAGTTTAGGCACTCCAGAGAAGAGTTGAAAGAAAGGGATTAAAAGATTTGAAAATTAAAAACTTTATGGGTTAAAGTTGTACTCAGAAATATAATACTGTGGTTACTGGTAAATCTGCGTCTTTTGCAGTTTTAAGTAGATGACAGTAGGAATCTTTCCATTTTTTTACTATAGAAACTTCCAAAGGAATGGTACAACTTCTTCCTTTTCTTTTATATATGACTCTTGTATCCTTTTTGCAGTGCTCTTGTTGTTGGTGACCTAATAATAAGAATCAGAAACATGCAAATAATTTACATTAAACATGTAGAATAGTAACCATTTTAGTCAGACTAGGCTCATAAAATTATTTTGACTGATACATATGTTTAATTGTATCCAGCTATACTTCCACACGCTGAAAGAAGTAACTCTATATGATGCTTTTAAATGCTCCAGAAGTTAAAACAATGAAGTTAAAACAATGAAGTATTTTATATTCTTTAAATGTTTTCCACTAGGGATTCAAGATGTCTCTTAGATTTATAAGTCTGGTTTTTATTTCCCTCCCCTTTCACACTCTGGATACGGAGAGACTGTAATGGCACCCCTAACTGTTCCAGTGCTTAAGTACTCAAGGAGCTTAACTGGTTTACAGAAAGAGTACTGTGGATAAGTGGATATTGCCTTTCAGCTTCTGGAATCTTTCTTTCACTGCTTGCAAAACCTTACTGTGAGGAAAAAATGGCCTTGCTACTATGTTTCTAGAAAAGAGGGTAGGAAACTTCTTGCCTACCGCTGTTTAGTAACCGTAAAAATATATTTTTATTTCTACCTTTCCCCAGTATTTTTGTCTGCATTTATCTAGAATTTAAACATGCCTCTCCTATGCATTTATAATAACGACATAACTGGGGCAACCAGAGCCCATATATATCTAGTTACTTTCACAACCCTAACAGAGAATTGTAAAAGATGAACTTTGCAGCACATTTAGAGGATTGACAAGTCACAGCTCTAGTCAAAGACGATTCTTCAGCATCTTGTTCTTGTTGTATGCCTCAGATCTTCCTATCCTAGGATATTATCCCATAAACTACAGAAGCATCCCTTAGATGAGCATGTAAAGCTTTAACCTTGAAGTGAGGAAGCTTACTGGTGTAGTCACAAATTACAGAGTTATCCTTTGTAAAACAGAACAGCTCATTTACTGCCTTCAGCTTCTCATCACAGAAAATCTTAATAAAAATTAATCTTGACGTGACAATCATTCAAATAATTGCTGTAAAGTCCTTGTCCAAATGAGGAAAGAAAACATGCATTCATTTTCTGCATACCACACCTGCCCATATTCATTTTTTATTGTAGATAAAAATTCCCTAGCATTCATCTTTTCCCTGAGCACCTCATAATCTCACAGGTATGGGAGAGGAAGGGACCCTCTGCTGGTGTGTTGGACCCTGCATCGAACCCTCTCAGAAGTGGGGACTTGAGCAGCAAGATGCAGGTCAGTGTCACTGATAGAAAACAGAGGGAGAGAACGCTGGAATGGAAGACAATTTGCTATATGCATCTTTAAAGAAAGGACTGATAACACTGAGTGCAGATAGAACTTAACAAATTACACATTGGAAAAGATGTAGGTGATGTGTACAGATGTAGGGACTAAGCCTCTGAAAAGAGAGGGTCTGCTGAAATTCTTGATGTCTACTTGACTGAAGCAGTTCATACCATTATTGTCTAGTAATATTTTTTGAACAAATTATCTATCTTGTTGCAGGGATTAATGTAGACCCAACTGCATCCTAAAAAAAAAAGGCTTCAGGTTGAAATATTTGAAATTATTTTTGTGCTTAGTTTTCCCGGTAAGACAACATGTTGAAATACTTTTTTTTGGTAAAGACTTTGGAGTGGTTTGATACTCATTTTACTTAAAATATTCAGCAGTTCTTCCTGTAATACTTTTTAATAGTCCTGAAAATATTATTGTAGTTTCCTTATGGTAAACAAAAATCAGATCACACAAGTTCAGTAAGGTCTGGTACAGTCTCTTCTGTATATGCTCCTATGCAATATTTTACTTTACTTCTTCATGTTTTATTGATACATAAATTAGTTAGTAATAAGTCTTTGGTTTTTTGTATCTTGTTTGTATCAAACACATCACTGACAGAAGTATTAGAAGAATAAACTTCCTGCCTCTTAGATGGGAATATATTTTCTCCATTATACATTCATTTTCCCATTTCTTGCTGCTGCATCAGAGTTTGGGGAAAGGAAGATCAGAATATATTAGAAACACAACGTTTCAAAACTCCTCTATGAAATTGCACTTTATTGTATGTCCTCTAGTACACTTTTTTATGCCTCAAATTTAATTCACAGCAGATTTTTGTAAAAAATGTATTTGTATAAAATGTTGTAAAAGTAGCTACCAGTAATGTAGTTGAACAAGTGTATAATATTTGGATAACAAATTCTTTCCTCGTTGCAAAGACAAATTCATGCTTCTGAGATCATTTGTATTTTAAATCTCTTATTTGCAAAAGTAATAATTCTCCAGACCTCTTCTAACGTAGTAGAATGCTTGAAGTGTGAAACAAGAAACACAGATTTTCATTTCAAATTACCCATTCCTCATGTTCTCTACTGCTTTGTTTTCGCCCTGTAGCAGTGGTTGACATTTCATAGAGAGTCAGCTACCATAGGTCTGGAAATTGTATAATTACAAGGATCACTCACTTTTCTGATTTTTTCCATTATATACCAATCGGAATGCAGACATACTTTTCATAGGTATTTAATTTCTAATGAGAAGTTTTTATTCTTCATTGACCTGTGATTAAAGTGTGGCATTTTAATAAATAAATGGAAGATACTTCTGACATAATTCAGCTCAGAAGTTATGCTTGATAAGCTATGCAAGTCTTTGACCTATGTCATGTGATCCACAACATAATTTAGAGTATATTTTATGATAAAAACTTTGTAGTACAGGAAATGCTTAATGTTTTTAAACAGGTATAATATAGGAATAGAAAAAGGATTACATCAAACAGCATGTCAAATTCTGTCTTTTTTAATAAGTCAAGCAGAGTGTTTTAAAAATAATAAAGGTAATGGATAAAGTAGACAATTAAAATTTTTTGTAGTGTTAAAACATATACGCAGGTTTTGGAAAAGGTGTTTTTTTCCTGGGTTTTGTGGGTTTGTTTGTTTGTTTTGGGTTTCTAAAGTAAGGTCACAACAAATTATAAGAGCAGAGTACTGGCTGTATATCAAACCATGGACGAATAATTTTCAAAACTTGTTCACTAGAAAATGTGTGTTCATGTTCTGTGAACCTAAGCAGATCTTGATCATAAGATTGTCTATATTTTTCTTTCTATTTAGATTAACCATGATTCTGACACACAGTTCTTAAAAAAAGGGATTCTGATCCTTTTCTAATAGACTTCTTTGTTTAATGGAACCTTCCATGCAGTCATTTCCTGACACTGTCTGGGGAAAACAGTCACTTAATTTCATCACAGCAGTGCCTGGGAGCCTTGATCAAGGCTTTGTTTTGTGAGTTGCTATACAAATACACAGGATAAAAATCACTGAGAAGACAAGTGTTACATGTCTGGGCCTGGGTGCAGATCAGAGAGTAAAACAGAAAATAAATTCACAGTGAAATTCCAGACTGATACTGACAAATTGACAATTATAAAAGGACGATTTCCTATCTAGTCATCCTTGTGTAGTCATCTCCTACTTTTATGGTTAAAATTAAATTAATCATGACGCTTTAGTCCTTCATTAACTACTCACTGTAAGAAAAAATACCAATTCCACATTAAAGGTAGAAACAGTCGCTTGGTAATGTAGCATGAAGTGGTTTGCAATTATGCTAAGTAACACAGTATTTGAATTAGAAAAGGATGGCATGACTCAAAATCTATCCAGGTGTGGTCTTAAACATATTTAATATTTCTCAGAAGTTAAGACGCAGCAGATTATGTGCAATAAACTCAATCTTGAAGAGAAAAAAAACCTGTGAAAAGGGCTATTGTTTAGCTACTGGATAAGGAGAAGTTATGATATATTTTTTAACCTCACTATCATAATCTTTGCAGTTCAGGCATACCATAACCACTCCTTTGCTTGTGAGTTAAATAATGAGATCATTTGTGATACCAATAGACATAGCTGCTTTTTAGTGTGGGTTCCCATGTACATTTTTTTTATGTTCACCAGTGCTTGGTCTTGAAAGTCACGCTTACCTTAGCACCCTTCTCCTTTCCTGGCTTGTACGTTCTCTCTGCAGGGCACTGGCATCATCCCGTGCATCCACAGACTTGGTTTCTTGCTCTGTTTTTGCACAAGTGGTATTTAAGACAGACTAATAGTCACGATAGTTCAGCGTAACACCCCCTTAATTGAGGACCTTTAAGAGGGAAGACTTGTGTAACCTGCTAAGAGAAGCAGAATGTTTCAGTTTATTTAAGGAAAAGAAATTGGTTTGTTTATGTGGTTCAGCAATGAGCATCTAAGGGATGAATTGCAGGGAATGACTGTTTCAGAGCTGAATGTGGTGGTCCATTTAACTTTGATCACACTGGATTCTCGGCAGGACAAGCATTTTGTGTGTTCCAGAGTTTTCCTAGTTTACAATGGATAAATGTTGTTTTTCAGATACTCAAAGGTTTTTTGCTGATGGGAAAGAATACAATCAGAAAAACACAGATTTTTGTTTACTTTGAAGAATGCTGGACAGAATATAATGAGTGGCTTTTGAACTCAAATCAATCCTTTGCTGCTGACTTCAGCAAACCTATCTTTTATTCTGACTGAATGCTTGATGTTTCTGTTTTAAACTTTTTTGAAGATAGCAAAAAACCTGATTTGCTTCTGATTTTATTTTTCAATCAGAGTTCTCCTCCCCTTGCTACGTAAAAAAAATGGTTACAGAACACACAGACATTTCAACAATTTTTCATTGCAATTTGTAACCATTTAGTCTTTCATTAGAAATAGCTTTCATAACTTTTAATGGCAGTTTAAATGAAGTTGTTCCTTCACCTATGTTACCCAATGATTTGCCTTAGTGTGTTCGTGTTATTTAGTGAGGTTCATCAAGATATTCTAAATGATTCTTCTGCATTGATTGGTCAGCATCACTGACTTGGAGGAGATGTAATGGTGTGTTGTAGTGTAAACCAAAAGTAGTCCTTCATTCTCTGTTCATCATCTGTTTCTGATATTATGGACAACTATTGAAGTGACAGCTGTAGTAATTTCAATACAGAATTAAATATCCCTGGTGTAAAACAGCAAAGCCAAACTGTTTGTATTATTATTGTGGAATTGCTTGCCATTGCTCAGCTCTAAGTGTGGGATGCTGCTTATTCAAAACTCTGTGCTAGAATTTAGTATACTCTAAAAGCTTCACTGGTGCACTGATTCTTTGTGAGAATTGTTGGAAGAAAAAACATTGAAGGCTGAGAGACATCTCATGGAAGCAAATTCTGAGTTCTGAGGCTGAAGAACGCAAATGGAGCTTATCATAAGTATGGAGAGAGTTCAGTATAAGTTTATATTTTTATTACTTGTGAATATCGTGGGTGTGACATTGCTCATGATTAAGGTGTAAAAGAACATAAAAATGAAGCAGAATTCAAATTCCTCCTTGAAATTTGGTTAATAATTTCCTAATCTTTCCCCTTGTATTCTTAAAAGTCAATAATCTGAGGCAGAGGAACATATTAAGCACTATCGGAAAAGAAGGATTTTCTTTTCTGTAAATTTAATGGTGGCCTTGTCACAAGAAGATGATACTATTTGATAAAGTAAGAAAATAAAGTATAAGTATATATTTTTAAAGGAAGGAATGAGGGGCATTTCCTCTTGGAAATTTGGTATTTATTTTTTTTGACCTGAGGGAAGGAACATATTTAGCATAATTATGCACCACAGAAACCATTAATGCTCTTTCTCCAAATCAGAGGGCTCTTAAACTTTTACAGCAGCATTCATAATATTTAGGGAGCTAACCAGCAACAGTAATTCAATCATTTTGCATCTGTTAGTATTCTGTGTGGTGTAGTGTCCTTAATTAATTTGTGTTTATGCATCACTTCTGAAAGAAAATATATTTATAGGTGTTTAGATTTATCAAGCTGTATTTTAAGAAAAACAAACACAAATACCCCAAACAGAACAGCAAAACTGTATTGCATACACTCTTTTCCCATTATTAACTATTTTACATAATATTTATAAATAATACAATTGAATTTGCTTGAGAAGCCTGATCTTAATCATTCTAGTGATGCTTACCATTGGGATAGCCTTTCGTACCAGCTCATAAGAACACTTCTGGAGAGCAATAATTTTCTTTCCAAATGCATGCAATTTGATTAAATAGTAAGGCAGAGTAAATCTGATTCTAGTGCATTATTGTTCATCTCATTGGAACCATAAACCATGTGGTTTATCTCAGCAGTGTGCTATAGTTCTACTTCAGGCTGAATCAGAAGAGGACAGAAAACTGACCTGAAATATTCTTTTCTGCAGTGCTTGGGTGAAAGGTGTCAGGTCAAGTTTGAATTCCTGCACAATGGCATTACAAAATTGTTATCTGCAGCTATCAGAAAGCATATTTTGAAGACTTGTGTTTCCACAACAGATAAGCTCCTAGAACTTGTGACATTTTAGATTTCGTTCTGCTGCAGTATTAGGTTGCTTCAGTCAAGGGCTATGATTTTTTTTTTTTCTTTTTATGGAAATTATGTAATCATGCTACTATGGAGCATTGTTTTTGGCTTCAAATTAGTTTTAATAAGGATTATAACAATATATCTGATGATATTGCTCTGTGTCCAGATTTTAAAAATGAGTAAGAGAGGTGATCGCTTAGAGTCAGGAAAAGAATACAACTGGCAGATCATACAAACCACCTGGGAGCCCATGCGTTGTGCAAGTGTAATCTGATTTACTGTTACATGGATATGCTGTGAGGGTTGTAATTAGTGTATGGTGAGTGGTGCTGCTCGGTGTGATTTATGAAACTGAAACTACAATGAAGTTTTGCTAATATCTGCACTTTCATGTGCCCTGTAAGAAAAGTTGTGCTGGTTTAGGCCAAAGATTTGTAGCTTCTCCAGCAGTAGTTAAAAGCAGGTAATCTAAGGAAGCATGCAAAATCACGACAAGTAAAGAGCAGTACTTGTTTGAGTCTCCCAATCTCTCTAATAATTTACATCTCAAGGAGATTCAATGCACGTTTCTGTATATTTTCTATGAGTAAGGGATTTCTCCTGCATTAGGCTCCTTGCTTAGGAACCTGTGTGAGCATCTTGCAGCTACAAAAATCTGGCAGAAGAGAGTTCTGTAGCCTAATGATGTTATATGAACAATTCTCTTCTTTAATAGCTTTGAAATTCCTTAGCCCTAGTTGCTGCTCCTTAGGCCCTTTATTGGAAGAAGGAATATGCTTCTGCTTCTTACCCAATCTCTACATGCCTCTCATGATTTTATAGAATTCTACTATAGCAGTGCCCCCAGTCAACTATTCTTTTTCCCTTCTTCCTTTCCATCCTTCCTTATCCTTCTTAATTCAGAACAGTCTTACAATGTTTGGTGATGGTTGTTACCTGCCTTTGGTCACCACCCTTGCTGCCTTTCTCTGAAATTCTTACAGTTTTGTGTGTCAGTAGTACTGAAAAATAATGGGAAATAAAGCAGTCCAGAATTTCTCCTCCTGCAGAATGTGGTCATAAATTTCATCTAGTGTTGTAGGCCATGTGGTATTGCTGTTGGGAAGATGTGCTTGGGAATTTTTCTGGACATCTGTCTCTGCAGCACTAACCAGTTTCAGCACTAGCCTCAGAAAATTCCATGTAATTTTCAGGGTTGAGACTATCACAGCAAGACTTTCATAGATCTGCTACTGCAAAAGCAGGGGAAGGGCTGCTCTGCAAATTTGTGCTCTTTCCGTGCATTGGATTGAGACATGCAACTGTTGCTGTTGGTGATGTGATAAAGAAACCTTTATACAAAATTCACTTGGTTTCTAATCCAGAATATAACAATAAAAAAGAGAAACTGTGTCATCAGGGTTCTGGAGACATGTTTACGGAGTACACTCTGGGCGGTTTTGTTTGGGTTTTTTTGGTTTTGGGATACTTAATGATCGCATTTTCCCACTATCATTTTGTGGAAAAAGCACTGCCTGTAACAAGTACTGGAGGAGTACACTGTTGAAATGATACTGTAACTTATAAATGGGACAAAATCAACCACAGGAGTATTATACTTAAATCATCATTTGTTGTTTTCTGTAATTAAAATGGCCTCATAACTATAACTGGTTCTGCATCATCTCCTAAGAAAACAGCAGTGTTATTAAAAACCAATAAAATCCTTGTCACTTTGTCCAGTAATTTAACACATTAAACTATTTATGTTTTAAACTATCTTGGTAGGAAATCCCATCCTTCAGGTCTTTTTTTTTTTTTTAAGTAACCTCCAGTGACTAGTTATTTAGACAACATCCATGGTCAAAATGAAAAGCATTCCTTTGGAAAATAGGTAGCTCCCCCTGGATTTGTAGAGGGGTGGTTATACAGTAAAATAATAAATATGCTGTCTTTATCATTAATTATAGAACACTGTTTTTTTTCTCTACTGTTGTAGTAAATCTTTGCATATACAGTTCTAAAAGGAAATCATCAATCTGCTGCATATAAAAATAGCAGATGTTATAATACCATTTAGCATAGTATAGTCTTTGACTTTCTGATGGTTTGTATTTTCAGAACTGCTGCAATGATTCACTGGTTTATTTTATCTGGTCTTGTGACTGCACAGTACCAAACATGAGCACTAATAAGAATCCTTGTATGAAAGTTTTGAGGGCCCTCAAAAATTAATAAAGACTGTTAATAATTCTGAACGTTTTTTGGCAGTGTTTAGAGGGTTATGTCCAGTCCACCAGTGCTGACACTTACCCCTGTGTACTGGTTTTCCTGATAATCTCACAAAAAGTTTGAAATCTCATTACATTTCATAATAATCTCCTTAGAAGCTTTTGAAAGATCTAGATAAAAGGTGTCCACTGCTTCTTCTACATCCATGATTTGTTTGGCATCCTTAAAATATTCAAGCAGTAAAACCAGCACATGATACAGTTACAGAACTCATGTTACTTTTTCCCTCTTTTAACCTTTTTCTCTGTGAATTTTTAAATTGTTTTAACCTTGCTGACTCAGTACACCTAATGCTGAGGTGGCAGCATTTACAGTCTCCAATTCTCAGGCGACTTTTAGTGCCTCAAAAAACCCAAAACAAAACAGGAAAGCATGAAAGAAAGAGATCCTTCTGTCTGTTTGGTAGAACTAGAGACTAGAAGCAAAATATTTATTTTTCAACAATCTTTGCACCTGCACACTATTTAGACATGTTGCTCTATGACAGCATTTCCTATGCATTAAAGTGAGGGTATCAAAATAAGCAAATGAAAAAAGCTTAGAAGAAAGCATTTAGCTGTCAGTAAATCTATGGTTTAGGACTTTATTTGACCGAATGTGTAGCACAAATTTTCCATGTTTCGCATGTTCTTAGAGGGTGCAAAAGCATGCATTGGTAAACAGGGATATGAAAGAACATCAGGGAATATAGTAAGAGTGGAAAGGAGGTATCTGACTCAGGTCCATAAGAAAGTTCCTATAGATTTCAAAAGGGGTAATGTATTATCATTTCCATACACCCATCATTCCTTCCAAAGGTAGTCAAACCTATTCCTTGACTATTCCATCCAACTTGACTCCTTCCCATTTGACTTCAGAGACTTTCTATAAAGTCAGCAGAGGTGTAGAAGTATCTAAGAGGCCCATCTATCCCATATGTGCATTTATTTCAGGTGGCATGAGACATCCTTTGCAGTGGCACAACTGCCTCTTCTGACTGCAGAACCAGATGACTGGTTTGGACCAGACATCCAATTTATAATTGCTCAGGTAAGGTTAGATTGGATAATTACACTCCATGTTCCTGAGTAATTTCAGTGGAATATTATTTTTAATATAAAAATTGTAAGCTACTCCTATCTCCATAGACTGTGGGACCTCCAATATTATTAAAATTAAACAATGCATGTACATTTATTGTACTTGTGTGTGTGTGTGTGTATATACGCACACACCCAACTAAATGTTGGGATTGACAAAAATGAATGCCTAAAGAGTAGGTTTATGATTTTGTATGGAATGTGTGGAGTGCCTGCTTGTGAATAAAGCTCAAGTCGCTTCCACAGAGATTTCCCCGTGTGCGAATTTAAGATCTAAACCTAAATTCTTTACATCTGTAACCACTGTCCTTTTTAAAATGTGGAAGTTGAACAACCAGTACATGTGTCCTTATGGAGGTAACTTGTGACCAAAAGAGTCAGCAGTTTTTAAATTGCTATCATTGATGGAAGTGCAAATGTACAGATTCATTGTAAGCTTGAGTGAGCAGGTTGGACATGAGAAATGTCATATCAGTTTTGAGGGTGCCCTCAGAGTGCTTTTTATCTATACACTGGCCTAGGCAGTCTAAAGATCAGGAATTTCCTTCAAAAGCTAAAATTCTTATTTTTAAGGTAACTGCCTTGCCTTCATGTAGTTTAATCTAGTAGATTTGATCTGTATTGTTAGAATACAGCCTATCCTCTTAGGATTACAGCTGAAGTTTCCAAGGACTATGAGAAATATTATGACAGTATGTTTTAGGTAAAGAGCTTCAACGGCTTTAGAAAAGAAAAGGATCTGCTTAAAAATCCATTTTTACAAAATATGGCTCTATGAAATAATTTCCTGTTAAAATGGAAACAGCATAAAAATGTACTACTTGTTCATATTTTATCTTGGATATTTGACTTTTGGCAGATAAAATCATTTTCTGGGGTATGAACAACGAATCTCTGTTTTCCCAGGAATGTTTGTTTTAATTGGCCTATAGACCCACATCCTGATGCAAAATTAACTGCTTCAAGCCCAGGCTGCTTCCCACATGATGTAGTGGTTACATATCCTATATTGAAAATTGGAAATTTAAATGATCCCTGAAGGGACTAAAATATATACCAGTGCAACTACAAGACTTAATTAAAATATGCCTTCAACCACGCATAAACACTATTAGATTAGATTTAGACAGATGGGACAAATTATTATTATCATTATGGGGAAAATACATGATCATGTCAATGAACATTCTCCCTCATCTCATCTCCATTTGTGAACCTCATACCAATAGAAATCCCCAAGCTAAACTTTGCTGTAATAAATAACTTGTCAGTAAAATTTTATGGGATTACAAAAGCACAACAAAACATCTATTGTTTAAAACAAACAAAAAAATTTACAAAGATATGAGGAGTAAATTTTCCAAATCTTGTCAAAATTTATCATATCACTCACATTACAATAATTGCTGCAAAGATCTCAAAATATCAGGAACACTTAGCAATGGCCTTTTCTGAAAAAGAATACAGGTAGGGGTATTGCCTCCTTTCTAATCAAAGTAAAAAATATTAAGACTCGGATTTGTCTGTCAGCAGATTGCAACTCTTTTCAGTGTTTTCAGCCCAAGGTAGATCTGGTTGTTGTTTTGCTTCAGTATTTTTTGGACTTTGATGCCATATGAGAATGGAAGGCTTTCATGATTCCGCTTCATTTTAGATGCAGACAAAGGGAAATGACACAATCTGAAAATCTGTTTACAGTCTTTGACAGAAAACAGGTACGAATACCTTTTAACTGTAGTAGTCCCATGAATATAATAAAATTTAAAAGGATGTGGGGAACCTCCCTTTTGCCATAGTAATTTTAGGCCATCTTAATTATGAGGGTTGTTAGCAACAAGAGCTGCCCTGCTACTATGAATTACCACAAGAGTTTAAGATCGCAAATATTTATAAAACTATTGTGGAAGCGTGAATGTATTTTATATACATATATATATATCTACATAGCTGGAAAAATTTGTTTTAAGATGCTTTATGTTTTCCTTGGAGCCATTCGGTACTTGACTGTGAATTTAGTATCATAACAAAGAAACCTGTATGTGGCTGGAGGCCAGAGGTAGTTGCTTGCTCTCCTTTAGTCGTTAGTTGTAGTCAAGGTGCCTTTCAGGAAGAAGGGATGACAGATTGGTAATGTCCCCACTATCAGATCCACTGTCACGGGATGCACTTGTCGGGGGACAGCAGGAGGCAGAGTGCAGGGAGATCCAGGTGGAGCTTTCCCAGCATTGTAGCAAGATGAATGCACCCAGTGTCACTAGTCCCCTGCTTTTCTCTAGCCATTAGTATGACGGTGCTGTAAATGATTACCTGACATAAGACCTGTTTTGAAATTTTTCTCTTTCTTGAAGTTGTCCTTTGAGCTTTTCAACAGTGTATAGTTGTCTACTGCCTCAATCCATTGGTCTTTCTAGTTCAAGCTCTGACATCCTTGTAGTGGCAGAAAATTTTACGTACTTGTAAGAGAAGAGGGTAATATTTAGGTTTGATAGCTGTGTTAATGGCTGTGCATGGCAATGGTCTGTTATGTAATAGTGGTGCAGGTCAGGAGGATATTTATCAGGGTGAGGACAATTGTCAATATAATTTAACACATCAATTTACTGTAGCAACATACTTTGCATGCTAAAGCTCTTTATTTTACTTATATGTTTCCCTCTGGATGCACTAATCAAAATGAAAAAAGAAAGAGTTCACTAGTTCTGCTTGAGATGATGCTACGTACCATAGATCATCGCCATGCATTACACAAATTAAGTGCACTGGAATTGAGAGCAATCCATAACAGAATGGCCAGATTATGAAAAACTCATTGTGCTTCCATTCTAATAACTGCTTGAAAAATATTGAATCCTCAAGAAACTATTGGGAAATATTTTCAAATTTAATTATGTTTTTAGGCTTTGCTTTATAGCAGCTCACAATCTCATCAATACAGCACATTTGGGAATACACAAGAGAAATACTGTAAATTGTTTGGAAGTGTCCACAAAATGTTGCCATATTTCCAACAGAAACTGTTCTCTTCATTCAAAAAGTATTCTCCTACCTTGGCAGGTGTTACTGGCAATTACAAGTATTTATGAAAATGTATTTGGCTTTTGATTTGAGAATTATTATGTTTTCTTTTTTTTTTTTTTTAATGTGACGGTATTTGCTTTCCTAAGTCAATCTGGAGAAGAAATGCTTTCTTAGCTCACTAGCTTATTGGTAGCCACGTCTTTTTTGGGAAAAGGTGACCATTTAACCCATGCAGAGACTTGTTTACAAGCTTATACTCAGCAAATCAATTTCTAAATGTGTAGGAATTTTCTATGTTCCTATTCCTTGGACATGCCCCAGCAAATTTACAGATGTGATAGTGTGGATTTAGCTCTAAGAGTTTTGTTTCTATTTTAAACCAGACTAACAAAAGAAAATCCTACATCGAAGTAGAAGACAGCCTTTTTAGTGGGTGTGAACAGAAGAATCTGTGGACTCTCATCTTTTGAATTTGTATTTCTGATTTTAGAAAAATGTTCATGTGCTAAAGTTACTTAAGGTTTTTCAACTATTTTTGCTATCCCTTAAAGAATATGGAAAGAAAAAGAAGAAACAGAAAACTGCTATCACAAAAAACTGTATTAGTTGATATGAGAAACCGGATGATGTAATATGTAGATGAAATTTTACCACATAGCTAATAATGCTATTATAATTTCCTATATTCAGAAATAACAATAATCAAAGAGCTGTTAGGTGGTTTTTTGGGTTTCATTTTGCTTTTACTTTCATAAGCATGATAGTTGATTAAATTTTCAGAGCTAGACAAAGTTTATAATTGTGTGCTTAATGAAATTCCTAATACTGTTAATGATACTTTCTTTTTATATTTTTTCAAGGAGCTGTATGAACTCTGGTCATGGATAGCTTTGATTTATGACAGCAGTCATATTTATAGTGCTTGTTAGTCATTCAGAATTGTTTGCTTGGGCCAATTGTTAATGTCAAACTAATATAATTTTATTGATGTAATTATTTCTTTCATTATAGCAGTGCCTGCAAGCATAGCTAGAGTTAGCTATATTAGCATTCTGTTCTAAACCCTGTATTTCAAGATTTATAAATTAGCATTAGAAATTTGCTTCAAGCCAGATCTTCATATATAAAGCAGAAGGAATGTATACGATTTGAAGAAGTTTCAGAAGACTTAATCTATCTGCTTTTTATTTTTTTTCCTTTTTTCTCCCCCCCAACCCGTTATTTCTGAAAGATGAGCAGAAAGCCTGTGCAAACAGCACAACAAAATGTACTTGGATGTATGGAGATGAGAAAATGATTTTCTGCTTTAAAAGGAGGGAATATAATCTTAATGTAAATACTGAAGTTATATGTTTCATGGTAGTTCAAAAAAGATCATGGAAGGCTCAGGGTTGTGGAGTTTAGGCTTCCTCCATGTACTGCCATCCGAAAAACTGAATCTGAAGGCGTGAAGGTATATTGGCATGAAAAAAGTTCAGTCTGGGCAGACACTGTTAATGAAAAGTGTGGGAATAAATGTGTGTGAATAAAGAACAGCACAAAAACTGTAATGTGATGCCACATTTGAAAGAAATAATCCATACTTAGTTTTGTATGATAAAGAAAAGAGTAAATACCCAATTCTGTCAATTGTTGCAACTTCTTTTAGTTAAATCCTGTAACAGAAACATGGTACACACCTCAGGTGATATTAATTAAGGAAACACAGTGAATAAATTCACATATTTCACATATATGTGTAATTTTGTGGAATCATACATGCAATTTTTGAAATCAGATTCACACTTCATAGTGTCTTTTGCATCAATTAGGCTTTATGAATACTGAACATTTCAGTATGAGGAAGTCAGTACATTGGGGATCATTTTGCAAAATGGAGAACTCTGTATAGTTTCCAGATGCAAAATACTCTCTTCATCCTTTTTGGTGTCTGTGTTGTTTTGTTCCAATTGTCTGTTGGTTTGTTACATTTTGAAAAATTGAAAGCGATCGACAGTAGCATTGTAAGGGCCTATATTGGTCATTTCCCAGCCATTTCCAGAGTGAATGTGCTAAACTTAATTTAAGAACAGGTGACGGCAGTTCTGCAGGTCGGGTTTCAGGTTGAGTTTCTCTCCTCCTTTTCTGTGGGTGAACAATCTTATTATTGCTTGCAGTCTGACACTGTGTCCTTAACATCACCCAAAAAAGTGAGGTAGCACGGAGACATGCATCAACTGCGGTGGGAAACATGGTCAGTGAAGTCCAGTGTCATTCCTGATTTTGCTTCCAGTATGATCCACACCATCCAATGCCTCTTTGGAGGCTCATGCATTTTACTGTGAGCAGCCTTTTCGGGTTTTTGCTGGATTAGGTCACAGTTCCCATGACTGCCTTGTGTTATTTCCTTGTCTCTTTCAGCTGTGATAGTGCTTAAGTGTTTTAAAAACTAATGGTTTGGCTGCTCTGGGCGAAATTGGGAAACCTGGGTAACAATTCTCCTTATTTTGACAGGGAGAGTGGCAAGTGATGTTTTTCCTGAAAAGGATGGTTTGTGCGGGTAACTCAGAGTAACAGTGTCCTGTGCTGTCTTCCTCTGCAAGACTGAATTTGTATCTATTTATATCCTAATGTTAGGATGAACCTGGTTTTTGCTAAGAGCTTTCTGGGGACACAAAGAGCTGTAGCTGGCTGGTTTAGGGTCTGCAAAGCACCAAGAACCTACTGGGCAGAAAAGTGTCTTAAAGCTGTTTTCCACTTTCACACAGAGACCTACTTCTGCCCTCTTCTGAGGGTGAGTGGAACTGAGGGTGGACCAGAAACCCTGGTACCCCTTCTGGAACTTGAGTCAACGGCTCTAATATGCGTAGTGGTTTGGTTAAATGGTTCTGTTTGCTCCATCAAAAGGCAATAGCAAATCCTGAGAACAAAGACACACCATGTTGAGAAAGGTTCTTTTCTCTTTTGTTATTGTCTATCCTGCCTGCTGTTTGGAATGTGTAAAATGATTCTGACAAGCTTGATATGTGCCAAAACCCAGCATGCCCACTGGTGGGAAGATTATCATCACCCAGATATAATAAAAACTTCCAGAAAAGTGCCTCTAATGATGGGCTGCTTTTCTGGCACTCACAGGGTTTTCTATTTGTTTTAGCAACACCCGCTAGCACAACTGTAGCTAAAGGCCTGTTAGCATTTTCATTGGAAATTCATTCCAGGACTTTATAACTCAGCTGGAAAATTTGCTTTGAACTCAAGAGCCACACAGAAGACTTTTATAGAGTCTCCTTTTTATTTTCTTGTATTTTTGCATTGAATAGAATTAAGCTATTTAGCCAATAATAAATAAATGGGGAAACCCCAAACATGTTAGCTACTAAGAATCTCCCTTAGGAAAACATGTAGTATATGTTTGATATCATCATCTGAAAACTAAAACTGTGTGTAATTACTTGTTGAATCTGAGCTGAGTGCCACGGTGTTTAACCTAATGAAATACTATTCCTTATGAGCAGTAAAAATGTGCTATAAGGCACAAATGTGTGTCACTTGCCTACTTTCCCACCTCAAAGGAACGGTTGTGGGTTTTGCAGTTATAATTCTGATTTTGGATGTTATAATCACTGTTGAAAAGTAATAATCACATTTTATTTCAGACTCTGACTGACTCCTTTGTTCTCAGCAGTCAAACATGCTAGCTAAAGTGACTTAATTTTATTTTTTAATATTTTGTATTCAGTGGGAGGTAAACAGACAATTGCTTTTGAAAACCTTAATATCACATCTTAATATCACAGCCTTACTATTATACCTATCTAAAATTTCAAAATAATATTCAGATACCTGTCATTACTAAAACCAATTTAAATAGATACCATTTTCTTGATACTGTGGTAGAAGAATATTATAAATGAATCTGGATTTTTACTGTGTACCTTAGATTTGTTTGGATGTGGAAAGTAAACTCAAATGATAAAAAAATACAAATCTAATTGTGTAATTGAATGAATTAGTGAAAAATTAATTTATATTTAACATAAGGATAAATTTACCAAAAGTATATTCCCAATGAAGGACTGTCTATTAGTAAATAGGACACTGGGACTTCGTCATACTGCATATCTGTGATTTTTTATCATTTTTTTGATTATTACAGCCTCAGATTAATATTTCTAATTTCTTTAAAATACAAACATTTTTATTGTTCTTTCTACCAAAGCTTCTTACCAATATGTAGAATTTGGCTGGGCGGTATTGTTAAAAACCTGTTGCATGCTTACAGTATTTATATGATGCCTGGAGTGTAAACAGCCATGTCAAAATCTGTCTAGAATGGGCTAAGACCAAACATATTTGTTGTTGATGCTGATGACACCGATAAAGACAATTCCCATGTCACTGTTTAAAAGCTGTAATCTTTTTATATACGTAACCACAAACATGTCATATTAGATCATCTTGGTATTACAGGGGAGATACTGAAAATTCTTCTTCCTTCAGAGGTGTCACCAGGGGGAAGCTGCAGCCAGATCAGAGTGCCCTGGCTGCCAGGAGGACAAACTGCATCCTGTGGTGCAAGAATCACAGCATCAGCAGCTGCCCAAAAGTGTGGATTATCCTGCTGTGTTCAGTGTTGGTGAGTGCTGCATGCAGTTTAACAAGGATATGAAGGTTCTTGAATGCCTCTAGAGGAGGGCAAGTGAGCTGGTGAACGGGCTGGAAGCCTGTCCTGTGAGGAGCAGCTGAGCACTCTGGATTTGTCTGCTTTGAAGAGACAAAGCCTGAAGGGTGACCTCGTTGCTCTCCACAGCTTCCTGAGGAGGGAACCTGGAGAGGGAGGTGCTGAACTGCTCTCCCTGGTGCCCGGTGGCAGGATGCGTGGGAATGACTCAAAGCTTCACCGGCAGAGGTTTAGACTGGACATTAGGAAGCATTTCTTTACAGAGAGGGTGGTCGAACACTGCAACAGGCTTCCTAGAGGGGTGATGGATGCCCCACAATTCTGTCTGTTTAAGCAGCATTTGAATAGTGCCCTTAATCTGCTTTCACTTTTGGTCACCCCTGAAGAGGTCAGGCAGTAGGACTAGATGATCACTGCAGGTCATTCCAACTGAAACAGTTCTGTTCTGTTCTATTCTATTCCTCTGTGTTTCACTAAGCAACAATACAGTGTGTGTTGTGTTCATGCTCATAAACAGGTTTCTTTTGACTTCAGCCAAAACTGCATCTGCAAGCATGTGGCATTCTCACCATGTCCAAGGGCAAGTTCAAACACTGTGTATGCTGATGTGGGACCCTCTTCTGGGATGGTAAGAGAATGCTCTTGAACAATGAGCTTGTGCATTTGCGGAGTGATAGATTACAAATAAAATCAATATTGGTCATTAAAACCCACCAGCTACTTTTCAAGATGGTGTTGCTGATGGATTACCAAAGCTATTCAGTTGATGGAAAAGACAGTTACATAAAGAGGATTTTAGTAAATACTTTTCCATACACACTTACTGCATTATGTGAGATTTATTTTATATACGCTACTGAAATTTGCAATAGCATAAATAGCTCAAAAATCTAATATTTAAGTCATGCCTCTCTACAGCTGCTTGAAATGTTATCCATTAAAACCTTTTACGTGATGGAAAAAATATTGCCTTTATGTTGCCATTGTGTAATCACAGCAAAAATAATTTTAAAATAAAGGTCATGCACAGAAACAAGAGAATTTACAAACAATTTAAGAGAATTTGAGTTTTGAAGATGTTTAAAAATTTTAATGTCTAAGCAGACGTCTCTTAAGTCAGAAAGAGAACCAGATTAATTAAAAGTTGTTATCATTGTCAAGAAGAGATTTTTCTCCAAATTTTTTAGCAGTGTTCAGCCTGCACTGAGACAGTCCCAAATTGATGGGTCCCACAGTGCCAGAAGCTTTCTTGGTTGGTACATCTTATAAAATTTATTGGTATGTACAGTGCATTCCTGTTTTTTTCCAGTAGATCTTGGAAAATGGCTGCCACTTCTGACATTGTGGTTTTTTTTTTTTTTTCTTTTGGGGGTCTTGTGCTTTCTTATATTAGGAAGTAATGGCTACTGTTCTTGTGAGAAAGTAGTTATATGGACATGCTGTGGGGGTTAAAGATTCCCATGTGGACCTGGAACTTGCTCCTTTTGAACTCGTTTCTTCCCCACACACTGATCTTTAAGGAGAGTTATGTTTTTCATGCTTTCTGAGGAGTGAAGACACTTAATGTGTTTCAGTAGCATAGCCATCAAGGCATGTTCCTGGAAGGTATATTCTTTAGCTTTAATTAAAATGTGGAGAGATTGTTTTCAGGAGAAACCAATATAATGATGGTCATTGACCTCTTCCACAACCCAGGCCACAGAGCTTTGCAATAATTCTTGCATCCTGCTCTTAACTTCAGGCCAAGGAAAATGAGCCTTTCAGTTTGAAGTCTGTGACGATGAACAGTTCAAGTACATCTTTAGATAAACTGTTCTCATTGTTCATTATTGTCACTGTTAATTCATTTTCAGTCTAATTTGTTTAGTTTATTTCTGGCCTTTAGACCTTATCATGTCTTCACCTACTTGAATCAGAAATCTCCTACCTACTAAATAAAGTACTTCCACATGCTGCTCAAATCACTTCTAAGTCTCCTCTTTGACGATTGAAATGGAAATTGCTGTTTGCCGTTGAGAGATATATACCCTACTGATTTTAATTTTTTTTTCAGATTATGGTTTGATAAAACTAAACTGAGGTTCTTTGGATAACTAAAGTATTTTGGCTGGCATGTGAGAAATCTAAAAATCTTAGTGTTTTACATACTTAAAATGTAATTTGTTTTCCTGACTGCTGATTATATTTTCTCTGGAAGCTCATGTGTATGAGGAAGAAAAGTAATATCATATGGTATCTGTTTTAATATTTCTTTTAAAAGTTACTGGCATCTCTCTCTTGAAACTTAGGACTTACTAATTTCATAAATGGTGCACAATGCCTTAAGAGAGAAGGTGAAGAAAGGTGTGGAGCTGAGTTCCATGGCAATAAGTAAGGATGGCCAGAAAACTGGCTGTAGGATAGCATCTTGGGGTTGTAATCGCTTTCCAGATTACAAATTAAACAAAGCAAACAACACAAAAAGAACATCCTCTTAAACGTTTTACTGGAATAGCTTGCTTTAATATATTTGTTTTCTGATTCTTTCATCTCCTTTAACTCCAATTGTTGCCTTTCCCTGGTCTTAAAATTAAGAACCAAACACGGTTAGAGGGGAAAAAAGGGTTTTACCTCGGCATTTATTTAAGGATCCTCAGGTGCACCACACTCAGGTAGAATGCACCGAAATGCACCCCAGGATGCACCCACACGATGATTTGCGTGTACAGTTATAGACCTTGCACATCAGCACATCTATCACAGATTCCCCAATGAGAGGCTCAAGAAAAGCCCCCATCCCGAGGAACCTTCCCCCTGGATGGCCCTGTCTTGGTTTACAGAATGTGTTCTAGAGAGGACCTTAGTGTCAGGGGCTTTCTGACTGCGAGGCTTCCAAGACGTTCAGTGTCTTGGCTTAAGGAACTTGGGGTCTAAGCTAGTTATCAGACTTAGGGAATTACAAGTGTGTGGGCTAAAAGCGCTAAGAATACATAAAAGCTGTATAAAAGGGTATATGAAAGGGGTATATAAAAATACAAAAAATCATCATGGCATCACAATCAGTTTTAATGTGGAAACTGAGACCTACAAAAGCTCAATTCTGTGCTCAAACTGTTCAGTTACAGTACATTTACCAAAAATATACTTGCCAGTCCTCCTGGATGGGACACAAAATACTCAGAGGTAATGGGCAGCAGGCAGAAGATAACACTGCATTTATTCTGATAGGGGCTGCTAGGAACCTTTGCCATCAAAATTAATACGTTTCTGACCCCTCCTATGACCGTAGCTGCTTTTTTGAGCCTTTAAGTCAGTTAAAGGACAGATCCAACACTAATTTATATTGACGGATTTNTGTTTTTTTTTTTGAGTTAGTAATGTCTCTTTCTTGAGGGAGAAGGATTTTGATTGTAATTTTAAACATTGAATAAACCTCTTAGTGACTTCTAAAATTTGATATATCCTAGGATGAAAGCCCTGATCAGGCACTGGCTGCAGTTGTTTCCAATACTGAGCCTGAAAATTTTATCTGTGTCCCAGGAAAAAGGGATGTTTTTCTTAACAAGTTCAGTAAATAAAAATTCCATTTGAAATCACTCCCTGAAGCAGGAACCTTTAAGAGCACAGAGGCCAAATATCGCCAAATAAAATTTGTTTCATTTTACCAAAACAACTAGTTTTGTTCTTGCTATGGCCCATTCATTTTATTAAAGAAAAAAGACAAATGAATTTTTCTTACATCTTGAGAAAACAGTGGGATATTTTTACAGATACCTCCTGATACTTAGAATAATTCAAATTTTAAAAATATGCACAGCTGTATAGCTGTTATATCATTTGTTAGTATTTATGCCTACACATGTCCTACTGAAATAGCTGTGCATGTGCAGGTTTGGTTTGAATTTATGTATCAGGACTCTGTTCCTACTGTTTTGTATGTGGAGTAGGTAACATTCTGTACGTGTTTGTGTAATGCTTTTATTTATCATGTAAGTAAAAAAGCCTCTGCTAGTTGCTGTCATGACCTCTTTGATCAGTCCTCAAAGCACAATTCATGCAAATAACGTCTAGCAAAATTCCATTTACAAAGACAAAAGCTATTTCTTAATACACATGTTTTAATGTAATGTATTTCATTTCTGTATCAACCATATATGCTAGAAGCTACTGAACCAAAGAAGTATGATTTCAGCCTCAAAAGTCTCAGCTTCAAACATTAATATGTTAAGAAATGCAAATAGGTGATGCGTGAAAAGGAGAAAATAGAAGGTGAGAAGCAGCCTACTCATAATTCTGGTTGAATAACTCAGTAGGCTGTATCATATCTAGGTATTTTAAAGAGGACATATCAGATTATTTTCTTGTAAGACCGTATCCTTCTCCACTAATATTGAGGCAGTTGCTGTTCCATTGAGGAGAACGCACCTAAGAAAAGGTGTCTGTTGCAATATGTTTCTACCATATTAAACATCAGAGTAAACTGAAACTAGAGCAACTTGCTACTCCTACTGAGAGTTAACTTATGTGTTTATTCTTTCAAACCTGCAAAGTAAGGTTTGCAAGATTTTCACTCCTGATAGCAACAGAAGCATGTTTGGTGATGCACAAGATGAAGTAGACTACAGTTTGCCTAGTCTTGATTTTGGTGCTATGTAGGTTTAGCACTACTAAAATGCAAGAGCAACTTATTTTTGTCAATAGAAGAAACAGGTAGAATCATAAAATAGTTTAAGTTGGAGAAGACCTCAAAGATCATTCACGTATTAAAATCTTTATACTAGTCTGCTTTCCTCACTGCTAGTTTTTTTTCAGTCAAGGGTGCTGTTTGTATTCTATTCAGTTAATCTATTAAAGCAGCAGTGTTATATTAAAGGGTCTTTAATAATAAATTCTGTCTCGCTAAGTGTCTGGTATCTTTACTTCACTCACTTTAAACTGCTTATTTGCTTTAAGTCTCATAGTTCATTACTTGTAAAAGAAAATAACTCAAATTTAATCAGATTCTTAAGTGAAAATTATTGTTTAGTTACCTCAGCTTGTACTTATCACCATGCAGCAGTTGTTTCAATGCCTTTTTGTCACAAATATACTCAGTCTCCAATGAGCTCTCTAGCTCAACTTATACCTTGGCTAATGTAGCCAGAATCAGAATCTTCATCATCAGAATCTTCTGCCAGTTTCTCTCTGAAGAAATCTCATGCCAGAAATCTCTCTTGCCACTGTGCAGCCCTGCCACACTACTGCAATTTCTCTACTGCAACTGGCCACAAATTTGGCACTGAGTTTGAAGGCGTCAGGACTGAGGCACGTCAGACTTGCTTTCTCTGAACTTTTCTTGACCTCTTTGTACTTTGCTGTACTTCATTTAGCTATGGCAGCAATTTCTCTAATTGACCAGTTGTCTGTGGCATATTTGCTTACTTTTAAAAAAATTATTTTTTACAGTATGGCAATAGTTTCTTATAGATATCCGGAAAAAGAAAATATTTTATGTGAAACAAGATATTTCTTATCTCACATAATGATGTAGTGCAGAGAAGTCCTGGAATGGTAGCAGATGTCTGGGGAAGGATAAACACTAGAAGTGTACAGAGTGCGTTGCAGAGGAGTACCACTGTGGGATGATTAGAGATGGGGCACAGGCAGGCACTGCAGACCCCTCAGGAAGGAATTACCTCTGGTCAGCTGAAGAAGTGAAGACCTGGAGCTGGACAAAACTGAGTTTAGGGGTAACAAAGAGAACAAATAAAATGTATCTCAGCTATATAAAACCCATCACCTATATAAGTTCAGGGTCCTGTATTGCTGCAGGCCAGTGAAGAGAAAGCAAGGTGTAAAACCAAATGTACCAAATGTATAAAAATCACCTCAAGTGAGTTTTAGACAGAAGAAGCCATTAACAGATGATGATAAGTAACTGTATCATCCTCCACTGCCAACACCAGAACGACACCACTTGCCTTTAGACCCATGGGAAGTGTGGGCTTAATATCAGGAAAGGAAACTAAGAATTATGTTTGTAATAATTTTAACTGTATTGTTGTTAAAACTTTCTTGAATTGAAGAATTTTTCTCTTTTCCTGGTAACAATTACATATGTACTCATAATGAATCTTGGGTTAGGCTCAAGATTTCCATAATAATGACAAATTAGCTTATTATACTAATGTTAAATTCTTGGCTTTTTTTCTCTCCCTATAAACAAGATTTTGAGCGTAATGCTCTGCATTAGTCAACATCCATTTGTGTCTCAGACCTTGACTGATTCCAGAAACCTCCGTCTTCTAAGTATGGAAATACAAAACTGTATATTTGGCTTACCAAACAGAGTGGATAAATGGCTTATACTTAGATGAGAATTTAAGGAGGCAAAGTTCATCAGCTCTACTTTAATGTTTATTCTTCTTATGCTTTAGTCATTAACCTACTGATATTGTTTTTGAATTCACCAATTAAGTAATGGATTTAAGTTTCCCTAAAGGGAATTGAAGATTTTAAAGTCCAGTCTATTCACATACTTAAATATGAATTTTACATGCATCTATTCTGAGTGTATTTGTTTTCTCACCAGCAATGTTTTCCCTGAAGACGAGTAGTCCTATTCTGATATTTAGATGATGGCATGATGACTTGACAAGCAACATTTTAACTTAGCTTTGTTTTTCCTGAAGCAATATTGTGAAGCTATTGGATCAGCTTGTATCTGTATTTAAAAATTATTCATGGAGCTTCAGCAGGTGTCTGATCATATCTGGCTTTGGATAGCATGTACTCCCGAAAGATGAAAAGTGTTTTTATCCAAATAAGTAACTTATAGCTATGGCCAATGCAGTTACTTTATGAAAGGATTATCACTGAGTTTGTGCAACTGAAGCACACTTCTCAAAGTGTTCCTTCCACAATGAAATGCTCCTGGCTGTCATTTAGACTGTCTTGATCTATGCCAATATGGAAGATTGTGGCAAAAGTTTTCAAAAATGAAATCTAAAGTAAGCTGAGATGATGTTTTATGCTAGATAAGTGGTCTGAATTTCTCCATCTGTTTTTACTTGAAAGGTCATATTAACTAGGACAAGAGATTCTTGACTCTTAACGTTACTGTTCAAGTAATATGCAGACTTTCCATCTGCAGACACTTATTTAATCAATCTGGTGAAGTAATTTACTTATTTTTTAACTTTGCTTCTTGTTTATAGTTGGTGGGTGTTTCTGTGACTTCTGTTAACTGTGGGATCCTCTATTATGAAATTAATAGAAATAGAAATAAATCACTGTCCAAGTCACCTAGGACAATGCACAATAATTTTCTCTTAATGCCCATGTTTGTGTTAAAAGTTTTTAATAAAAACAGTCTGCCCTAGAGAAACCAAATACTCTCCTGGTATGTAGGGTGTGGATTACAGAGAATTTGAAGTGGATGAAGAGCTTCTGCCAAAGATCCAGAAAAATTATAAAACCCAAGAGAAATTTCTGCTGAGCAAAACTAGACACTTTCTGTAGCACCAAGGTGTCAGTTTACTTAACATTTGTGATGCTGTAGAGATGGGGATGGTGCAGAACTGCATCACTCAGTTAGAACCTCTGTGAAGGGTTTGCTCAGGTTCAGCTAGTGTCTTTAGAGGGTGGAGTAAATACAGCAGGACTGACTCAAGTGTTTGGATTTATGTGCCCTTGGCCTTGTGCAGCTGTGCACAGAGAGAAAATGTATTGCATCAACCTCATGTCCTCAAGCAAGCAGAATTTAAACACTTATATACAAAAGTACCAGGTTTATGGCAGACAGTGTGTCCTTGTTTTTTAGAGTACTTTACTAAGTAAAGTGTAACACAGTGCTGCAGATTACTTGCAGCAATTATCTTTTTCCTCATAAGAGACAGTTGCATTAATTTTTTTTCTAAAATAGCAAACCAAGCCTGCTAAAAGAGGAAATAATAATTTGTTATTTTTGTCATTGTCGAATTCATGCTAATGCCTGCTATGGCATCTGTGTGATACAGACTTGGTTCTTAATCCTTTCTACATTCCTGCTTATAAAATCAAGTTGTTGGCATGGTAAGGATAGAAAACTTTTCTTTCCTCAGGCTGGCCCATCTGAACATAAAGCTCTTTACTGAGGCTTAACCTTTAAGTAACATCTTTCCATTTAAATCCAGTAATAGGTTCTAGAGGATTTTGTAAATGGGGGTTAACATGCTGCCCATATTTTCTCTAATGGCTGAATAATTGCAGCCTTCGCCGATGAAGTGAAAGATCTGGTCAGATTCTCTCTGAGTAATCTCCAAATTAGCGGTGACTTCAAGTGTCCTCATGTATTCTGCTAAAGATGTGAAGAAAAAGTTAAAGAGCTGTACCAGAAAAGAGTCTATAAAAA
Organism: Platysteira castanea; assembly: GCA_013397175.1. Classification (NCBI taxonomy): domain Eukaryota; kingdom Metazoa; phylum Chordata; class Aves; order Passeriformes; genus Platysteira; species Platysteira castanea. The sequence goes on along the minus strand of VYXC01011356.1, from coordinate 53,329 downwards.
AGGAATACGATTCTGTGATCAGAGGACTTACCTGCAAATTATTTCCTGGGCTGGGGTTGTAAATGAGTTTTGCCCTATGACTGCTTAAAGAACAGCTGCTAAGCTGAGCTCTCAGCAGTACCTGAGGAAGCTCATTTTGGATTAGCCCTGGTGTTACATTGATACAGAGTTGTATTTAGCAAATGAGCTGGACCTACAACTATATTAAAGCCCTGTCTATACTCGCCAATGAAATGGTAAAGAGTTGCTGGAGCTGGTAGCAGTTTTCCTTCACAGGATGCTAATAATGGTTTAAGCACTGTGGGGAGAGAAACTGAGTTCAGGTGGAGTGTCATGCTGGTGTTGCTGCACCACTTTCTACAACACTGCTGTATTTTGTGCTGACAAAGGGTTTTATTGGGCTCCTAGTGCTGTACTCCTTGGGGTGCACCCTCACAAGGAGCTGGACCTAGGGGCTTCCCACAACTCTTGTTCTTCATGAACTCCAGCATAAGTTGAGTGTCAGTTTAATGTGCATGGGGGTCAAACGAGAATGATCTAAACAGCTGATTCCTGATTTTTTCAATTAGTTGTTTCATGAAAGATTTTCAGGTATATTGAATGGTTTGCTGTGGTGCTGAACTCTTCTTTATAACAAATGTGTTTTTTGTAGACTAAAATGCCAAAGGAGGATACAATGTTTTCATACATGGGTAAAAGCTAGTCTCTTTCATTTGTCACTAGAAAATAGCTGAAAATTCTAGAGTCTGAAAGAAGTCAATGGATAAGAAAATAAATTTCTTTTCCCTATAATAATTCAAAAACTTATTCTACAAATTTGTACATAAAAAAGCAAGTCTTAAAGTGGAAGACAAATGGTTTTCTTTCAGTATGAGTTCCTGCTGCTTTTTTCTGGAAGATAAAACCAAGTCACTTTCATAATTTGTTATTTTTAATTTTTGAGAATGGAAGAAGTGGATCTATTTCATTGTGTGAACCTGACTAAAGTGAGTTAAATATCAATGAGAGAAGGAGTGGTGTATCATCTGGTGAACTTCATAATTTCTTTTAAAGAAAGGGAGTCTGCAACTACTCAGTACCATGACAGCTTTCACATTTTGATGAAAATGAACCATGAAACAAAGGATAAATAAGAGCTGCATTCAATATTCATAACTTGTTCCTTGACAAACATTTTTTCCACCCCTATTAAAGTGTAGAGGAGAATGTAGAAGAAAAAAGGCAATTGCTTTCAGATTGGAAGACTTCAGAGATTTTTACCTCTTTGACACAACATAGCATTATGTACAAAGCATTCAGGAAAATACGCTTTGCTTTTTTGCCTCATTTTAGGATGCCTTGTTGAAGGCTATTTGATCTTTTGAAAGCTGACTTTCATTTGTTTGCAATATTAATCTGCTGACTTTTCCCATGATCAGTTACATCCCAAAATATAAAAGGTCATTTAGTCAAAGGGATAATGAAGTGGAAAAAGATAAGAATGCTTTAAACTCTTTCCTTAGAAGGAGGATGTAAGGCACTTGGGTAAAACTCATGTCTGTAAGGGGGAAAACAGTGTGATAGCATTGATGTAGTATCTTCCCTTTATATTTGCTGTTTGTATGGGTGAATATGAAACAGTACAATTCAGAGAGAACATGTATATCTCTGTCAGTTTGTAGAAAAATGGCACCATATGGGATGATTTAAAATACACAGTGCATTTTCAGCTAGCTTTAGTTCCATCTCATGGAAGCAGAAGAGTTTTCAAAATATCCATGAGATGTAGATGCTCTTTCACTTCAGTCTGTATTGGTGTCCTTATTAATTTTTTACTTCTGTTTTTTCTTTAATTGCAAAGCATATTTGCATGAAAGTATTTTGTAGCTTCTGCAACTCAGTCCTGTCTGAAGATCTTTGGCTGTATGATACCATTTTATCATTCTAAAATGATATTATTTTAATTTCCATAACAATCTTTTGTAACATTTAAAGAAAGAGTATTGGATTAATTTGAGGGATACTTAGGACAGATGTGGGTTTTTTTTTCATAACAAGGTGCTGTTAAATTTCTCCTCCACCCTTCTCTTCTCAGAAATGTCTTTGATTCCTATGTACTCCATTTTCCACCAGAAAGCCATTGATTTGAAGCTAAAATAATTTACAATCACAGTTTGACTCAAAAAAAGGGACTCTTCTAGATCTCAAGTTTCCAACGCCAAGTTTTTATTTATGTTCCCCTGCTTTCTGTTTTCATAAAACATGTAGATAATTTTAAGTCATAGGTTTGTCCTGTTCCTTCTACATAACCCATGTGATTTGTTTCTCCTAAGAGCCATGATTCTGCAAATGATTGCCCATAAAGTCTTTGCCAGAATTTATTATTTTGTATGTGGTAATATAGTAGTGCTCTAAATTGTGTTTCTGAAGTAAGAAGACTAATGTGGATTTTGTTTCAGACAGTTTGTGACTTTTCTGTGGATTAAAGGGATGTAAAAATATTTTGTGGCTAGTAGATCCAAGAATATTTCTTGAAAAAAATAAGGTCCCATTTTCATGGCGACTAAAGCAAAAAATAAATGTTTTATAATGCAATAAACAAGCACATTAAATACAGTCTTTAGAGAAATGTTGCTGCCAGAAGAAGATGCTACCTGCTGAATTTCTCAGTGAAAAAACCTCTTTTGTGTTAGTGTCTGATGGTTGCTTGCAGAAAAGTCAACTGCGTTGTATTTTGCAAAAACATGTTGAGGACATTCTTAATCATGTCTGGTAAATTCTCTTTGCAATAATCATGGATTAATTTAAATTTAAGTACTACTTTAAATTCTAGGGCTTAAAATGGATAGTATTGTAGTAGAGACTTCCAATTTTGGAAAATTTTTGAGGCAGTTACATTTTGTAGACAGGCTCATGTAGACAGTCTTATGGATAAGGCTGTATTAGTGTTTTTCTCTTTGTCAAGATTAGTCTTGAAAAGATCAGGCTCATCTTTTGTACTGTCAGATACTCATCTGGAGAAAGGAGCCATCTCTTTTTTTAAGGATTTAAATAAGAATATGTTATTCATTATATTAATATATGGACAATATGTGATCCCTAAAATACAATGTTGTGGACTTTTGCATTACTCAAAAACGGACCAGTGTTGAATGTTTTGTCTACAAAAAGAATGCCTAGGCACTGTTGTGGTACTTTTTCCTGGGCAATTTGTTTTTCCACTATACCATACAGATATAGGGAAGTTATTACTGTTCGAAGACTGGATTAAGGTTCAGAATTTTTTTTCTAATTATTTTTCCCATTTTTTTCCCTCTGTTATTTCTAAAGTGCTTTTGTTTTCTTACCCATCCAAGAATATTCTGGGGATGCAGACAATTAAGGATAGTTAGTAAGGCCTGCATTAGCCTTAAAATGCAAGTAAGTGATTCCCAGAGTAAACTGATCATGTTTTTGGAGATGTTCTGGTTTAGATACAGAAAAAAATCTGAAAAATCTCCATATCTTCTTGGACCTAGACTGGATTCTTATTTTTAAGGATAAAATAAAAAAGAGATGTATTTTTAAATCTTCTAGTGTGAAATGTATTTCAGTTCCAAAACTGTGTGAAATAGTACTAAAATTAAATTAAAGAAGTCAGATTACGTGAGTTTCAGTGCCAGACAGCCGCCAGATGTATTCCACAAGAGTGGAATAAATCAAAATCTGCCAAAAAGGTGGCAAAATCTGCCACAAAAGTGGCAGATTTGAATGTGCAAGATTGAATTAATGATTTTTGTAAAACACTTAGAGCACTTTGTTTTTACTCAGTAGTATTTTGGAGGCACAGAGTGTTCCCGCAAGCTCATACACTTTACACTTAGGGGATGCAGGTTTGCTGTGAAAATCTTCGTGGGTTCTTAGAACAGGGTTCTGTTTTAAGTAAGTTTATTTTCACACATTTGCACTTTCCACCATCTGAAGTGAGCTGTGTGGTTTCATTCAAATGACTGCCCAATACCCATTCCGCTGCTGGTCCCAGTGTGTAGCTCTCTGTTTGAGCCCAGAGTCCCTGCACAGCAAACATGTGCCTGGAGATTACTGGTCCTTTGTAGGGCAAAGTCCAGCAACTGTGCTTAACTTTTCTCTCAACTATTTCTTGTCTCAAAATGTAATTTCTTATTGCCTACATTTATGAAACATATATTTCTTTGCCATTTTAATAAATTATGACTAGTTACTGTTTTGATCTGAAAATCTTTTGACTTTCAAAACTGCCTCACAGCTACGTATATCTGTCGGAGTACTTGTCCCCTGCAATCCAAGCCTCGTGAACAAGAGCCTAAAGAAATCCCACATCCCTGGGTTTGCTATGTCTACGAGAGGAAGCCCAGTCTCAGATTTATCTCCAGGGTGTATCTTTGTGGGAAGGCTAAGGTCAAAGGTTCATCTACAGTCTTCCAGACCTCAAAGCACACAAGCTCTTCAGTTCTGTTTTGCAGAGCAGCAGCTCGTACTCTGGAGGTAGCTACCCATCCTGTTTGACAAGGTGGAGAGCAGGGGCTGCTCCTGAAACACCCGCCCTTGTGGGTTATGTCGACTGTCAGGACTGACTTGGTTGACATGAGACCCTTTCCCCTTCTCTGTTCTTCATTCCATGAAGTTTCTTGCAGGCCTTCTGAACTTGTGAAGCTCAGAAGCTGGAAGAGATGCTGTGGCCTTTGTCAAAGCCATGGTATCCATCTGCAGCAACTCAACTCAAAATGCAAAATACCAACCTCATAGTCTGAAGCTGAGCTGGACACACAGCAATTTTTGATCCTCTGTTCTTCCATGTGCTTTTCCTGACTGCCACCCAATCAAACTGTTGGAAAGTAACAGGAAAACCCATGTTTTTCAAAGGGTTGGTTAGCTCAAATAATGAGTTTCCACACCCTCTTACTGCTGTATATGATTTTCAGTATTCAGAGTGACTACTGCTCTCCTTTTTAAGACTGTCTGTTCACTGAATTGAAGTGACTTGGCTCACTACCTCTCATCCCAGTACCTCAGCTCACCATAACTGAGCCACACAATCCTTAGATTTCCCTTTGCTAAGGTACTGTTTATGAGAGTACATATTATTTGCTATTTTATTTCTAGCAACAATTATATTGCTCCGTGGGATTAGGCCCTTCAAGGAGTTTGAGAGAGTAAAATGTAGTATTATTGTCCATGTGCTATGAACTATCTAAACCTTTTTTCACAATGTATGTCCCTGTTTCTTAGCATATATTATCTGTAAAATAATTGTAAAAAACTTGTAGAAGTGGTTTTTGTGTTTTCAGTAAGACCATGTATTCTTAAGGAAAAACTGCTGGAATTCGTAATGCTAAAACTAGAAGCATAACATAATGATTGATTGTTGCCTTATGTGATTATACTGATTGTCATTTAATAATGCTGCATTCCTATTTCTCTTTCTGGTTACTTAAAGTTAGTTTGAGAGAAGTATAAATAAAATAGGAAGTGTGGAAGTTAATAATTGGTTGTTCTTAAAATGTCAAGATTTATGAATGATTACGTATGGTGTTCTAAATTTTAATACTCTTACTTAGTACAATTTCCTTTTCTATATGTTGTCTGGAATGTATTTGCATATATCCTGAAGACATGGGTCTCTTTATTTGAGCTCACTCTTACATTTTTGAGAGCTGGAAAAGAAGCTTTTTTTTTTTTTTCCTTAGACTACTACATCTTTTTTCTTAGTTCTATTACTAGCTGAGAGGAGAAAAGTCACAAAGACACATATTCTGCTTTTCTCACAGTGCACAGCCTTGCACTGTCAAAAATGTCACAGGTTAATGGTACAACTGAGCTCCATTTATCTTATTCTGACAGCTTGTCCAATGTCATACATCTAGCAATGGCATCTCTCCTAAAGTAAGTGACATTTTTAGCCTTTGTTCTTTTCATATGGGCCTATTAAAAGGATTTACAGTAATTCTACACTGTGTTTGTAACACATTCCTTCTTATTATATGGAATTATAGTGGAGATTTTAGGCTAATTTAATTCCATAGAATAATTAATACACAGTTGAAAATTAAAGCCTCACCTTAGAAATCTGAAATTATAGGAGTGGATTTTATGAAAAATGATGGTATGTATTTTTAATTTTACAACCTTTCTATTACACTTTTTAAATTATTTATAGAACCTAAAAAAGGCCAGCATGTGGTAGACAGCAACTTAATTTTATCCTCAAAAAAATGTGAGATCTAACCAGTGGTTACTTATTGATGACTTACAAAATGTATAATTTTTTATTTTTTTTGCTGAAGGGAGTTTTATAAAGCCAGGGCTAACTAAAATCTGAATATTCCCCATTAAAAAACCTATGTTGTTTCATTAGACCTTCTGGAATTGATTGTTGGGTCTTTATAGGCAATAGCTATATGAAAACAAACTGATGGCCCCCAAAGAACTCGCCGCATTTTCAGAGATGCTTGATTAAATTAAATTTTAAAGACTTAGATGTTATTTTAACTTGAATGGCGTACATGGTTGGTATTTTTATCCTTGACTTAGAAGCAGCAATTGAAATCAGGTGGTGTTTCAAATGCTCTTTTCTTAGTTTAGATAAATTGAGTGTTTGATACAAAGAGAGATATTTATCTTTTGTAGTCTGGGCACAGTGGAGCTTTAGTGAATTCTTTGGAGAATAGAACAGTACGGAATATTTCAGTAGGACGAGACCTACAATGATTATCTACTCCAATCAAAGACTGTAGCCTTTTGAGTATGCCTGGGCAGGAGTTCTGGAATTTCTGTGTTTTGGGCAAGTCCAGTCCCTTATTAAAAATTAAATTCTTAATTTATAGATTTGAAATAACCGGTATTTCCTTTGTGAAATATCTGAAATCTTCTCAAAAAAGGCATATCTGGTTTTATATTTCTTTTCTCTTCTCCCCATATTTTTTAAAAAAGCAGACCACATAATCATTCCAAGACTATTTTGTAACAAATCTGACACTCTAAAAATATTTTCCTCCTCATATTTACACTGCCTGGACCAAGTTCTGTATGAAATCTTCTGAATCAATCAATTTTTATTCAAAAATACTTAACATTAGTTTACAATAATTATTTTTTGTTTCTACCATATTTCCTAATGCTTCAGTGTTATTTCATAGAAAGGGTAAAATTCATGACATTTCTTTGCAATTTAAAAATTTTATGATATTATTAATTGTATTTTTTAAGGTGCAATACATATTTCAGCACAGCTAATTTGAGCATCCAGGATGCAGAATGAAAGTAAGGGGTGCTGTTTTCAGAAAGACAGTTCACTGCAGAGGGAAACATAACCATAGCCTATCACTACAGAGAATTTCATCCATCTCTCCCCAAAACCCAGCCAACCAGGCAACAAACACCTCTTCCTTAAGGTTCATTTGTAACTTTTACAGAAATACTATGGCTAAACAAAGCTAATGAGGATTAGTGGTGGTGTTTTGGTGTGTTTTTTTGTTTTTTTTAAATTAAAAAAAAAATTAAAAAAAATTATTTTTGATTTTTTTTTTTACTATAAAGTTGTTATATCTAAAATATGATGTGGAAATTTGATCCTCTTTATGCACTCAACATTAACAAGCTTGAGATCAAACTTTAATAATCTTAATACTGGATATGAGTTTGTTGACCCATTTCAAGAAGAATGAGAGCACACTGGGATGGAGCCAGGGTCTAATGACATAATTCAGAAACTTGTGAAAAACAGACTTTGTAACTCTGAAGGAAGAACAGTCTGAAAGTCTGCTGTGTGCTCAGGTAGACAACTAAAGGTATAATGGCTTCGAAAGAAAATACCAACCAAATAAGCAGTCCTGATGTTGTGTGAGAGCTGGATAGTGTCCTTTTATCCGTGTTTACCCAGTGACAGACTGCTAAGTCTTTCTCAGCCGTTCAGATAAAGGCCAAAAAGTATCCAAGGTGTAATATGACCAAGTTTAACTGGTTCTTTTTCCTAGCAAACATGAAATGAAGTTTTGGAAAAGACTATCAGATGCCATTACTTGAGGACTTGAAAATCAGTCTAGTTATCTTTAAAAAGACACGATTTTCCTGCCAAACTGAATGGAACTAAGAATAATCTGAGAATGGAGGAAAAGAAATGCAGTTTGTATGTCAGAAGTCAGGAGACATTAGTTTCTTGCTTTCCAAGTCTGCTAATCCATCTTCTGATGAGAAAAGTTAGAAAATACGCAGTAGCCATATAAGTGTAAGTATATATAAAACCACTTGCTTTGCTTGGCTGGAGTTTATTTCCTATAATCAACTATGACAGATGAAGGAAAATAACACCAGTCTTTAAGGTGATGTCATATTTTCAATATACTTTAAAGTAAATTATATAGTTTCCTAAAAATTGAGCTACTTTTTCTTCAGCCCATCATTGCTTATAAATTCCTAACGTAATGGAAGTTTTATGACAATGACTTGAGCTTCTTCAGGTACAATACTGAGATTGACATACAGTAATAATAACAGAAATTATTTTATTTCAGCATTAGTAGTAGTTCTAAGAGGTTAATAATAAATCAAATAGGCACTTTGAGTTTTGCATTTTTGCATAAAAGTATCCATTACAAATAGTGGGGCTATATCATCTATGTCTTTTACTGGAAGTTATTGTGAAAATTGTTACTTTGCATACACTGAAACTCATGCTCCAAACTTTTCTTCTTTGATGACTTAAATCTTTATTTTGGAACATAAAAATAATTATTATTTAATATTATTTTGTGGATTATGGGGTCCTGCCAACTACAGTTATTGTAAGAATAATTAGAGTGAAATTCACATTCACCAGAAGTATTAGCAGAGTACATTTTTATAAAATGACTGGATAAAATTAGTGTTTAAGTTAATGAGTCTATGCAGCAATAAATGTATTTTTTTCAGGAGCATTTATGGATATTTTTGCCTTCCCAGATAGTTTTTTCCTTTTCTATCCTAATCACATAACCATCTATCAACATCATATCATGAACATTATTTTTTTTCTTTTAATTGTTTGAATGGCATCACCTGCAAGTAAGTGTCAAACTGAACAAGTAGATTCTTTCCAGAGTGAGTATTTATGCTCTGTCAGCATCAAGAAGCCCCAAGTAGATTCTTATAATTTAGAATCAGAAGGAGCTCAACTACACTGCTATCCAAATTTCACTGGCGTGTAAATAGTTTAAATATTATTGATTATTTTATTGAAGAGTTTTCAATCAGATGTTGATTTAACAGTATCTGATACGAACCAATATATAACAATGATGAAAAAAACATTGGAAGCAAATTAATTTTAAAAAATTATCAAGAATTGGTTAAAACTCTGAATGTATAAACGTACGCACTGGGTTTCATAGAATCACAGAATATCTCAAGTTGCAAGGAACCAGTAAAAACTATTGAGTCCAACTCCCTGCTCCTCCCAGCACTACCTAAAACTAAACCCTATGACTGACAGCATCAGCCATGTGCTCCTTGGACTCTGACAGGTGGAAGTCTGATAGTTTTGAATAAACATAGCAATAATTTACTGATTTCTTTAACATGAAAACCTCTTTGTCATTTTAGGTGGTACTGTGCCCACTTCTTCTTGATCCGCCTACTATAAGAGACATGGACGTAATAGAGAGAGTCCAACTAAGGGCTACAGAGATGGCCATGGCAGCAGCATCTCTCACATAAGGAAAGGCTGGGAGAGCTGGGCTTGTTCAGCCTGGAGAAGAGAAGGCTTGTGGGGATCTCATCCGTGTGTACAGACACCTGAAGGAAGGGCACAAAGGGGACAGAGCCAGGGTCTTCCCCGTGTTGCCTGGTGTCAGGACAAAGGCAGTGAGCACACTCTGAAGTGCAGGACAGTCCATCTGAACACTGAGAAACAACACTTTTTCTCTGTGGGTGTCACTGAGCACTGGTGGAAGTTGCCCAGGGAGGTAATAGAGCTTTCATTTTTGGAGGTATCCAAAAGCCTTCTGGATGTGGTCCTGGGCAGCTGGCTCTACGTGGCTGTACTTGAGTGGGTGGATTGGACCAGCTGACCTCCAGAAGTCCCTTCAAGCCTCAAACATCCCATGATTTCTTGTAGATGCAAAATGGGTTGTTTAATACACTGAATATCAAAATAGTGGTTCTGGTCTTAGCCTGATACAAATGCACCTAAAATACTGAGGAGCTATTTTAGGTTTACCTCAGCATGACTGAGACTATGCCCAGTTATCTGGTAGGCCAGTGGCACAGCATGAATACAACCAAAGTCCTTGTGTAGTTCCATCTGCTTTCTTCAAAAAAAGTGTCACTAAGAGATGGACATCAAATATCCTGGCATTTTCCCTGACAACAGAAGCGTTCTTCAGAATTATGTATTCCTTCTCAGACTTTAGAATTTGTTTTCTTGGTGGATTTTGTTGGCCTTTTTTTT
>VYXC01011356.1:28274-42892 GCA_013397175.1 Platysteira castanea | reverse complement strand
TCTTTTTTTTTCTTTCTTTTTTTTTGGTGTCTTGAGGTCACCACGCTTCCTCCCCTGCCTCCAGTCTTTGTGGATTTACTCTGCAATGGGAACATATTTTATAGAGCAAAGTAACTTGGAAAAGGAGTGAAGGGCAGTAGGTGTGAGGTAGATGTATGGTCCTTTCAGAAATGCTGCACTAAATAATTTCTCTATGTAACAGTTTTACAGAACCTGGTTAATTTCTCTACATAATACTTATGGTGGAGGAAGGAGATTTCAGGCATTAAAATGCAGACATTTCTCACTCAGTGGTAGGACAGACTACCTTAGGCATTACAGAAGAATTTTAAAGCTGTGGAGGAGAGCGCTAACTTTGGAAAGCTGGAATTCAGCCAAGAAGATGGAATAAACATGTCTATTCCTGGAAAGAACCCATATATCTGACTAGTCAGAAAAATCACTTGTACTTCTCTTTCAAAGTACTTCAAGTTCTTTAATCCTTTTCAGCATGGTAGTCCCAGCACATGAACAGTCAGTTTGGTACTAACTGAGCAAAAGGAATGTTTCTGAAGTGAAGTTTAGTTTATATTAATCTTGGCAACAGAAGATGAAATTTTCAAGGGTATTTTTAATTTTTTCCTGTAGAATGGGTGAGTTTGATTGTTTGTATGCCAAGTCATTTGATTACTGACCTCTTTTTTCCCCTTATGTTTCTCATTTTCGTGCTGAACTTAAATCTATGATTTCAGAATATAAATCTTCACAGAAATTTCCCATGTGTTTTTATCTTGTTTTATAAACTTGAGCTTTTGTTATGTCACATCATGTCACAAATAACCATTTTTTACTAGTATTTGGACTCTCCAGTAAAAGCTCAATATTATGCTATTCTTCATTTTCCTCTGAGAAGCAGAGGGATTGTACTGCTCTGTGAAAGCCAGGGGAACTACATATTTGAGCTCCCCTATTTGATATTGTGCCATTTTAAAGTACCCCTTGAAAATACGTTTTGCAGGTCAATCCACCCAGGCCTGTTGCCTTCTGAAGAGATTGACGTTGCTATCGTGTCTGATCTTAATCAGCTGAGCCAGTCGTCCATCATGACACAGTAGTAGAAACCTCTCATAGATATTTATACAAAATTAGTTTATTAACGTATGCAAGTAGAAATTCATGTGAGCTGTAGGTGAATGGAGGTGTTTAGGTGGAAGCATTGGCCAGCGGGTGAGGGGCTGGCCGAGTTAAGGTCAGCCAAGCATGGAAGGTGACAGCTGGTCATGATGGAACTACTGCAGTTCCGAAGAAGGACGGGGGAGTAGGGAGGTCAGAATCTTTTCCTGAATGTGTTTGAGGTAAGTAGGTTTGTGCAGAGGAAGACGGAGACCTACTGGGATGTCTGGAGAATCCCTCCAAACATTATAACCCTAAAATCTTGTTCATTAGATCAGTGTTTCCTCTGTGGTATCAACTGGAGATGAAGCACATGCAGGAGAGAGTGTTCTAAGCAGGGGAGAAAAAAGATCAAAACAATTGAATACAGACAGATATTTCTAAGCAGCACTCCAGTTCCAATCTTAATGTGAATCACCTAACCCTATTCTTTCATTCCTTTCTTCTATTCCCTCTTTTATAAAATCTTTTAAACTCTTAAGTCTATTTTGGATATTAGAAGTAAATATTTTTATTTTAATCTGATTTTAGATGAGATTAGTAAGGATTCAGGACATAAGAACACTGCCTGGTAGAAGGAAACCCTACTTTTGTGGTTCCTGCTTCAAAATTATTTGTCAGATTTTTGTTTGCATTTTTGTTTTTTTTTTAACCCATTTGCTAAAACATAGACACTCTGGAGACAGGGACAGGAATCCAGAGTTACCACTCTCTGGTCAATTTCTTTATGCAAATACTTTTAGGTATTTGTGAGCAAGCTTGCCACTTCTTGTCAGCACCTTTTGCTCCTTCTCTCATTGTCGGAGCTTTTTCACTGCAAAGGCGAGCTTCAGGCACTAAATTGCTTTAAAAACTTCCTATCAGCTGACTTACTGCCTTCTTCCCTGCCAGTGGCCTGTGCTGAATCACGTATTAAAATGTGCACCTTCCCTCATTCGTTGAACTGACTGCACAATGGCCAAGTCTCTGTTTGTACATCTCATTCTAGATTTTCTCTTAGCACTGAGAATCTGGATGTGGTGGCACTTAGTGTTAATTGAACGTGATAGGAGAGTTAACATCAGCAGAGTTCATATCTCTCTAATGTTGCTTGAGAGACCATCATTGTTATTATGATCAAATGTTCCATTGTCAATGCTGAAAAATTATTGTAATTTACAGCTGATGAATATATATGAGGTAAAAAAAATGTTCGGAATTATTCCCTCAGGATGATAGTACCGTGATTGCCTAATAACATTTTTCCCCTCTCTGTAACAATACTAAAACATAATTTCAATGAGTGGACTCAATGTCAAGAGCTATGATTTGTCAAGGCAATGAAGTGTGGACATAAATATATGAAATTTTGCAATTATTTTTGCAGTTACTGGTTGAACAAGTTTCTGTTCTATATGAATCCTTTGTACAACTGTGCAAAACTATTTTTTCTCTACAGGATTACTTTCTCCTCTTTGATGTTTATGTGTGTTTTGATTTTTTTGAAGTGTATTCAAAAATTTTGGGGTTATTTTCAGAAGAAATCAAAATTTCATTCAGATTTGAATGAGTTTATGTCCTTTTACAACCTAAAAATTCTTTCTTTGGGAAGTATAGACCATCTAAAAATACTTTTTAGGATCTGAAATAAATTGTGAAATCATCTAACTAAGAGCAAGACAGCTTGATTTTTTAAATCAATTGTCATCTATACAAATAATGATTTTTGCATATGGAGGCTCTGAAGACTAAGTAATAGTCTTCACAAAGTTTGATGGTTTTATTAGATTGAAACTAAAACTAGCCACTGGGTGATCCAGAAGTACATTGTTTTGTATTATGTGGCTCTTTCAGTATTGTCCATAAAACAAGGTAACTGCTGAGGTAATGTATTGCCACTTCTCACAACTGACCTGCAGTTTTGTTTCTCTGCTGATAATTAGTGAAAATACATCACAAACCTAAAATAACTGTGTTTCTTGCTAGACTAGTGGGATGTATACAAAGAGGAGGAAGTGCATAGTGTGGGATGTCCTTGGGATGGCCACTGAATGTCTCCTGTAGAATCCTGACCTTTCTCAGATTCCAAGTTAATGAAGCTAAACCTGTAGAAATTGCCTTCATAACATGATTAATGGTGACACGTTTGGCCAGCTGGGCTGTGACCCAGCAAAACACTTAAGCACATGCTTATCTTTAAACATGTGAGTAGTTTTGAGGAAATCAATAGTGGTTTCACTGCTAGGCTCCATTTTTGCCTTGTAACACTTTGTTGTATTTGGATTTTGAGAAACAAAGAAGCTAAAGTCTTGAAAATGCTCTAGTCTTAATTACAAAATATGTTTTAGTCATGCATTTGACGAGTTTTAATTAAAGTAATTTTATATAAATTATGATGCTTGATATATGTACCCAATATACATTTATGTGCTTAGAATTTATCACAATGTCTTCTCAGTATATAAATGTTATTGTATTTATGTTCTGTAAAAGCAATGAAGTCATAATATTATCCCATAATAACATTTCATTTTAATGTTAAGTCTTTGGTGAAAAGTGTAGTGAAGGATTCAGGGGTCTTGCTGAAGTACTGCAAAACTGGAAATCAGGTTTATGTTTTCTATGTATTTAATGGAAGTCTGGGCGTTTAGCCTGGGTTAATATCCCACAGAATTAGTTCCTCATTCTGATGCAGAAGTAAATGAACGCTCAATATTGGAAATATAATAGGAATCAATATGGGGAAACTGAATTAGTACCAAGCTCTGCTGGACCAGAAAGTACTGTTTCGTGAATGGCTTTGTGCCACCTTGTTAAAAAAAACCAGTGTTACATTTCTGCAGGAAGTGGTGTTTATTTTTTTCTGAAACCTGAGTATGTGTTTTGTGTGCATTTCAATGAAAACCCAAATAAAAAGAAATTGGTGTTTTAGGCTGTGAAAATACTTCATGAATTTGATCATGAGGAATTATTTTGAATTAAGTTGACTATTGAAAGAAATTTTTTAAAGAGCTAGGACTGCAGACACAGGTGGCTGTTGTTTCATTAGCATGGAGTGTATTGGCATCAGGCGCTTCTCTGGAAATGCAGATATCTGGATCAGCAGTAAGAGCCATTCAGGGAGACTAAACTTCTGGGTACTTAGATTTTTGGATGGGAATTTCAGCTGTGATATTTACCTCAGCATAACCTAACATGGCAAATTACTCACATAATTCATTCAAAAAGGCAATGATTATATATATAAACTCTCATGTACAGTGTAAGAGAGTTTTCTATTGTATGTGTGCTATTTTATACTATCATTTAAGGGATAATAAATCAATTAATAACTGGGACGATTACAGAAATAACAGGAAATTAAAGGATTTCTAAGAAGTATGAACTTACCTGTCCTACTGAGGTGCAGTCAGAAGTCATGCAGCTGTGGAAGTGTCCTACTACACTGACAGCAGATGTGGTCTGCCTCATATGGCACTTCCATGACCAATAGTACACTTGGAGAATATGTTATGGACTAAAAACTCACAATAGATGAGTGTTTTATGTATTGCAAAAGATGTGGACAACCATTTCTCACATGCCAGAGGAATTTCTTCAGTTAAAAACGGGGCTGGTTTTATGTGATTTTCATTTTTTAGTCAGATTAAGTTTAGCTAGGCTTGATGAGGTTTTGATTGGAACTGAAGCTCTATGTTGTGCACTAGATACTCCCTTTTGCAGGGCATCACTGTGGCATTGAATTTGTGCTTTAGAATGATGGTATTTGTGTTCTCATATACATCTTAGCTCAGCACCCTGGTCTTCAGACCCTTTACTAGATTCCAGATTGAGGTGCTTTTTAATCTGCTGTTTCGTTTCTGGAAATTTCAAGAGAAGAGGTACAAAAGAATGGGAATCACTTTTTTTTTTTTTTTTTTTGGTGCATTAAATGTATATTTCTATATGCACTTTTCCTTTTAGCGACATTCAATTCACCTTAAAAATTTCCCTCCAGAATTGCATTGAAGGCATTTAAGCATATATATGTTTAAACTGTATGTTAATATCTGCATGCATTGATATTAAACTGCAGATGAAAGGAGTTTCAAATTATTATATATAAATAATGTATTATTATAATATATTATTATTTATATTATAATATAAACATAAAACATTATATTATATTTATAATTATAAATTCTTACAATATATTATTATANTATTATTATATTTGACTTGATATGGGTAGTGAAAGAATTTTGTATAGAGATGGAGCATAACAATGAACTGGCTAAAAATGAAATTATAACAATGTGGCTTGAGCTTCAAGTTGACCTGCTGCTTTTTTAACACAATTTGGGTGAAAAACAGAAAAACTTTAGCACTTTAGCTTTTACATTCAGAAAAAGAGATAACATACTTTCCCCCATGATTTCTAGATCACAGGGGCCATAAATTCAAATTACCTACACTTACATAATAGAAGAATAAGATTGTTTAAATTCTATGCTTAAACATAATTACTAGTAAGGGAATCAACTAATGTTGATACAATTTTGAAGTTTAGTTACCAAGTAGTCTACACCTCAAAAATTTTTAGAAAGCTAAACTGCTTCACTAACATTAGGAGAGACACACTACTTATGAATTTGACATTATATAGTTGGTATACAACTGGTATTTGGTATTTTGTTTGGCATTGGTATTTATATACCATTGGTGTCATGGAAAAGATAACAAAGTGCAGCTGTCTCCAATACATTATAATAGTCTGATTATAACATTTGGTCTCATATTTGACAGTGCTTTTGTAGGAGAGGTTTTGCAATAATATACTCCTCAGGAGAGGTAAAAAACCAAGTAATTTGTCCTTAGGTTTTTGAAGCCCAAAACCTCTGACCGTGATTAAAACAGCTGGTAGTGTATTTACAAAAATAAGATGAATCTCTTCCCTCATTACTTTTGACTAAGCACTTCCCTCCAACACAAGTTAATTAATTTTTCAATCAGTGAAGTTTGAATACTGATTATAAATTTCTAGCCTTGGTTCTGTGTGATGTGACTTTGCACTGTATTTTGATAAAAATTCTTTCAGTTGCAGGGGTTGAAGTTTGCAAATTTTGACATCCTCCTTCTGCGCTCCAGATTTCTCCAGAAAAAGTTATTCAGTCTGCGCAGGTCACAAGCTGTTCAAGGCATTCCCCTGTTCAAGCAAATATCTGTGCCTGAGGTTTTCCAGTATGTGGTCTGAGAAGTCTGTAGATGACTTTAGGAGTTTTGAACCAGGGCAACCTTCTGAGAACACCATAGAAAAGCAATTTATGACACAGCAGACTTGAGGCATCCGTCATCTTTTAGAGTCCTATTTGTTGCTCTTTACTGCAGCCCATACTGTTATACACTTGAGCATGCAGTAGGTGCCAGATTTTTAAATATATATTTTATGTGATGTAATGTAACCCAGCTTTAGCATCTCTGCAAAGTTTGACCCTCAGGCATCTTAAAGTGTTGAGACTCTTGGAAGGAGAATATTGCACATGCGGGAAATAATTATTTTTTACTGGAGGGAAATAGCCATAATTAGTGCTTTAGCTATCTTGTTAATTCCCTTTTAAAGCTCAGGGTGATTAATGTGGCAATTTCTAGATGTTTAAAATAGAAATGAAAGTGTTTAAATATGTACTTTGTAAGACTTCTAAAAAAATCAGTGTAAAAATTAAGGGGCAAAGTAAAAGTAAAATCGTCCAGGAAAAAAATTAATGCAGATAAACAGAACAATTGCATGCCAATTTTATCTACACTTTTTAAAAATAAGTTGCAATGTCAAACTCATTTTCACAAAGTTGCATTCCTTGCTATTTTTTTGTTCAGTGTGTTTGTACCTCAAAATTTTGCACGCTTCCTGTGCTGTTACTATCTTGCTAAATGTGCTATCATAAAATTTTTTCTCTTGTTCATACACATTAAAACACATTCAATATTATAATTTATTTTAACCTTCGACTGTCTTTGTAAGCTCTAGCGTTTTCAAGTTTTAATTTGATCTCACATTTAATGTTGGCTGTATCAGACTTCTTGTATAGAATGTCTTGTAATGGCTACTTTATATTTCCACCTTCAGTGCTTAGAAGTATAAGATAGAGAGGAACAATTAAGTAATTTGACTTTTCTTGTGTAAAGATTTTATAGCAAATGTTGAATGGATTGCTATTGATAGCAACAGAAAGTTATTAGTCACAATTTTTCTTATTATTGTCCTGTATTTCTAGGATGAAGATGTTACTTAAGAAAGCTTAGAATGACTAAGATACTTTTAGCAGTTCTGCTGTACTTTGACATAAGTCTTACATATACTCCCCCATGACTTTAATGTGTATGTTTTCTCACACTGCTACATTGCTCGCCACGTGTAATCAGGGATGTATTTGTTAAAGCTGCATACTTAGGGTATTTTATTTCCATTCCACAATTTATGTACAAGTTTTCCAAATCCCTGGAGAGATTTAACAGATCTATGGGATACAGGTCCTGTAAAACAGAGAGGAAACCTAACTAGAACTGTTAATCCGGCTATCCAGGAAAAAGGTGAAGTCTGCAGTATTTCTTTGTTATCTTTGTTGCCCAACATAATGTGATTTAGTAACTGTTTTTTCCTCAATAGGGCTTATTTTAGGAAAAAAAGAAGTTCAGTGGCCTCTATTTTCTATTGACCTGAATTATGTTGGGCAATTTTGCCTTGTTCTTTTCGGTACCAACCTTACTTGAGAGTTCTGTAAATCCCTAAACTAGCATTTCTGTTTTCTTTAGCTGAGATACAGCGACTTTAGTGTTTTTCAATTTTTCTGAGGCCCTACAGTTCTTAGAGACCTTTAGGGATGTGGGAAGAGGGAAAATAGTCATTGCTATGTAAGTAAATGTCAGAAGAATTCTCTGTAACACATTTCAGGTTCATAGTCTGAGATATCAATTAGCAATTGGGCTCCACTCTATTTGGTCAAATACTGTCAGATAGAAACTAAAGCCACAGAATTTCATAAATTTGCTTTCTGGAACTTCTACAATTAAAAAAGTGTGATGACAGTAATAGATTGTTAGTACAGTAGCTCATGTTGGTATGACTGTAGTTCCTGTTGGTGTATAGAGTGGATTCTGAATTAAGCATTTATTTGAAGTTTTATAGCTAAACTTGTCTATAATCTCATTTAACAGATTAAACCATACTAATTTTATGCTGCAAAAGCAGCAAAACAGACAAGGGAAGAGAAAAAGATGATAAAATAATAAAATAATTTATTATTGTCAATGCAATTAATAAAAACTTAATTTTTTCTAAAGCCATTAGTAGAAGAAAATTGTTCATTTTGCTATTTGTGTAACCCTTACATTCCTGGAAATATCTTTTCCCCTTTGTAATTATTGAACAGAGACTCTTTCCTGGCCTTAAGAAAAAGAATACTATATTGAGAAAATATATATACAGAAAGCCTGTATATTAGACACTACAGATCACAGATTTATCTCAAAATGTAAATTATAAGCCCTCTGAATTTCTCATTTCTTGACCTTAAAACAAAATTTACTCTTTAGTAGTTTAAATATTTTAAAGACTGCTTGGATAGTGTAAAAATGTTCACTGTGAGTTTTGTATTATCTTTTTTAAATTAAATAATTACTTTTTTACAGAATAAAATGGTCTATTAGTAGAAGCTTTTTTAGTAGATCTCCAAAGACTGCCTTCTGGGAAAAAAAAAAAAGGTTTTTTCAAGGTTTGACTTTTTTTTACTGCATCTGCTTGAATTTCTGAAAAGTTTATATTAACATAAATATTTATTAATATTTTGGGGTGGAGGAGAGTTGACTCAATCACATTTGTGGCATTTTGTGCAAACATCAGACAAAGAATAAAAATGCTAATTATAACTCCAAATTTTGATCCACACGTATGTTCTGCTTTTGAAACAATTAGACCTTGTTCCATCACTCCTGTCCCCTGTTTGCTTTGGAAATAAACCAAACCAAGGTGGGAATGGAAGTCCCTGCCTCAGGTGTCAAAGTGTGTGGAGAAACCAAAACCAGTGTCTTGCTCATGCAGATTCAGAGGGACTTCACACATTTTTTTCAGTTTAATTCATAGAGTATTATTTCTGGTTCTCTGCTTTACTAAGGCCGTTTACCACTGAGAGAGGATCAAATTAATGCAGATCGTGTGAATTCAGGTGTACAGGTTTTTTTCAATAGCCTACAAATCATAAAATGCAATTTTCTCATTTAGTTCCTAGTTCATAATAGCAAATGGTTTAGAAAATTGTATTAGGTAATTTTCTCTAGTGCATTTGATGTAAATTGCTCTAATATTGTGAAGTGCTTTTGTTTAACATATTCTTTGTAAGTTAGATAAATGAAGGTTTCTGAAGAATGGAATTAGATGAAGCTCATTATGATGAACAAGCTCACATTCAATATGGTTAATTTTTTTGTCCTAGTGGCACTAAGCCATATAACTTCACCATCCCTTACTAAGACTGGCTTTGCTTATCTATGCATTGGAGGAAATTTCCTCAGTCATATATGCAGCACCTAATATGTTTATTCCTTGAACTTCACCAAATTGTTATCATTAGCCAGGGATGGTTTTCCCCTGAGCATAATGATGGTCTTGCAAGTTTTGTGGTTTTGAAAAATAAGAAAGACCAGAGAGCAGGACCATAAAGGAAAACATGCAGAGGCTTTGTGACTTCTGCATCAATGATCACTAGCTGTGGGCACTAAACTTGCCATGTGGTCTGAAATGCAGATCATGTCCACGTTTTGCCCACTTTGAGTAAGAAAAAAAGAATACTTTTCTGTTTGCCAGCTCTTCTGAACAGTAAATGATAGTGTAAGCACAATTAATTCGTGGCCTATATTGGGTGCAGGCATTACCAGTTCTAATGTTTACAACATCTGAAGCCACAGAAAGAAGGGGGAGAAATGGACTTTTAAAATGTTTAATTTAACATCCCCTCTCATTCCTTAACTGAGTGGATTCAGTAGATATTAAGCACACTGAGAATATACATAGAAACTGTTAATGGTAATGAGTTTTCTTTAATGATGAACTTGAAATTTGCTATTCCTACTGTTACCAAAGCAGTGGTTCATTTACAAAAAATTCTGTTGTTCTCTTTGTGTGACCCCTGCAATAAAGGATTGCTGTTACTTAATGGGAATATAGAGTATTAGAACAAGGCAGACCACACAATTTCCTGCACTTGAGAAGTGTTTGAATTCCAGCACTAGTTGTTAATTGGTAACTGCGACCAGAGTAACAAATAGTAAGTTTCTGATTTTTTAATCTTTCTCTAAGTGGAACATCCAGAGAGGAGAGGAAAAAAAAAAATAACACCACCACAAATGATATTAATTAAAGGAGATTTTAGAGCTGGACTGGAACACTGTAGTAAAAAAAGTGTTTTCTAGGAGAATTCTTTAGTAGCATATGAACAGTGGTATTTCTCTCTAACATCAAACACAGACTTTTGTCATAGAAGTATGCAGTTGAAGTTAGGTCTGTCTGAATGAAAGGAAATTGCATACTTTTTTTTTTAGTATGGATCTTGTATTTTTTCCTATGTTTTTACCCACTAGGCATATGAGACCAAGTGGATACTACTTGATGTAGAACGCTAACTTTTCTTTTGAGAATAAATCCTAATTTGTTTAAAGAAGATGCTGTGTACAGGCAATTTCTAGTGAGGGAAGGATCTGTTTGAAAAACAGATCAATTTTCCGTTCTGACTTCCTGGTATAAGAGCAAAGAACTCATTCAGTCCATCTAATAATGCCATAGCAAAATTCAACTGTCCATGAGTTAAGGATGCTGCCTTCCCATGCAGCAGGGCAGAACCCCCAACTGGGACAAGTCATTCACCAGACACAATTTACAATAGACCTGAAGAGGCCCATGGCCTCCTTTTATGAGCTAGTTGTGCAGCTGAATGGCCACAATAACATAATGCTGGATAAACCAAGTGACAGTGATAACAGAGGAGATACTGTTAAGTGGTCAGGAAATATATCTGCAGAAGGATGACCATCATTAAGTGCATGACATAACATTCAGATTTCTGTCATTCAAATAATTTCTTCCTTATGCTTATTCTTTGCTCACTGAAGCCAAAGTAGACACTTCTGTTCAAAATGATTGTGTAAACTAATTGAACAATTACTCACAAAGTAAATAGCATCCCCAAAATCAGAAGTGAGTCCGTGAACGCACATGGAATCACGTTCAGAAGGTGGCCACTGTGAAAGGCTCAGTGCAGCTTTCAGTGCCGGGCCCCTGGGGATGTGAGGATTAAGAAGGACAGGGTGTGTGCCCTTTATCGTACCAACCCTTGCAGAGATTTATTAAGTGTCACCATTTGGAAATCAGATTCTAATGAATCATCATCCGGTTCTGTTCCTGCTCTTTGTCCCTTTGACCTGATAGACTGGTTTTAGACTCAGAGTGAACTTTCTATCACTGTAGTCCTGCAGTTTTTCTTTCCTCTGGCTCTTATGCTACTGGAAACAGTAATTTAATTGGATCTTGTGTCTTTTTGCTATCTTAGAATTTAGTCACTTCCTACAATGTGATTTTATTGTGATTCATTAACTGCATGGCAATTCATAAATTATTCCCTCTGTTTTATCAAGCAGGGATGTGTGTTCATAAAGGACTGGAGCAAACAAGGAGTAGTTGAATTACCAGTATAAAATAAGAAAAATTCACAAGAAAGGAGAAAGTATTGCAGTAATCTTCAAGAACAAGCAATTCACGCAAACCTGCAGTGGCCCTATATCTGTAATTCATTATGTTTCTAAATTATCACTAGACAAGTTTTTGAAAATAGGCTGACAGAGTATATTATTCTGCATCAATAGATACAACCTGAATACCAAGGAGTGGTAGGGAATGCACTTCTGACCCTGCCAATCCCACCAAAAATGCAAAATAAAATTTGCTGAAAAAATAATTGCAGATTTAAACACATTTTTTTTCTCTAAGAATAATTTGAGATGGTCTGTGGTTGCCCTTTTTAAATACTAATGTTGTAAAGCCATCTCTGAGTTCATGAAGCATTTTCTGAAGGCAGCTGATGATTTATGCACGTCCAGTTTGCTTCATTAAGCATCTTTTATGCATGTTTCTGAAGAAAAAATGCTGAAATAGACGGACCACTGATGTGCTGTATTAAGGCAATTAGAGTCTCCATTTTCCTTCCTCTATATTGCTTTTTAGACACAATTCCCATTTATACCAAAAATACCTATCCATTTGATACAAGCTATTAAGTTTAGTTCTTTTACTTTATCGGTTTACTAACTTTTACTCTTTCTTACAGCAGAGAAAGTTTTCCTGGAGAGTAGGATTAAACTCTGAAAAGAAAACCTCTTATAGGTCTTCACATTCTGTGCTTTATCTACAGATAATTCTCCGTATGAAATTTGGCCAGATTGGTAACAAGTCTGACAAAATCTGATATTGTTTTCTAAGATGTCATTCTGAAGTCGTAGTTATTTGTGCAATTATCAGCTCTTAATTGGTACTAGTTCTTAGTTTTCTGTGTTTGAATAACTTTTTTGAATATTTATAATTAATTTTCTCTAACATATATTAGTTATTATAATAGAATAAATGGTAATTTTTTTTTAATCTACTGGATATTTTTGTATTTTGACTTGCTTGAGGTTTGTGCAGTTGTTACACAAAGTATTTGTAATGATAGCCAGCTTATTATAAAAAAATATAGTCCATGAGAGTAGATACTACGGGTAGATTTGGGGTTTTTTCCTTTGCTGTATTTTGTGTTTATAAAATTTTTATCCTTAGTTTTAGGAGAATGATGTGTGTTTTAAAGGTATGCTTTTCAAGCAAACACTTAAGAAGCATAGTAATTGAATACATATTTTTCTCTGTCAGAGTTTTGCATGTTTTTCTACACTGTCCTTCAACTTCCACAGATGGATTTGGTGTCTAGTTACCATAATTTGTTTGGCCTTTGCAGGCAGTGTCTGTAGGTGTTATGATACTTCTGCTTGTTGCTCAGAGGAATCCTTGTAAGAAGTATGATGTTCATGGGACAGCTTGACATACTGGTCAAAATTTTACCTGAAGAATACAAATCAGTGAAGAGGGTGGTATGTTATAATAGCCTTCCCTTGGCTGTGCTTGACTGGTATTTAATCTGGCAGAAAAAATGCACTTTTCTATTCATAGGATATTTTCTCTACCAAATTTCTAAACTGCTATGAGCAGTGGCATCTTTTGAAGATCTTAAAAATTTACAGAACCTTTGAAGTGAGTATTAAGCAATCTATATTTCAGTCCTTTCACAGTTCCTCTCAAAATATTTCTCTGACATAGAAAGCTTATCGTGACTTGTCCTACTGGAATACATAAATTACATATAGCATTTGTGATGTACTGATAAAGGTGAGGCTGATGACTTAGGCACTGCAATGTGCATTCCATGGGATTTTGGCAAAACAATTAGACTTCCTAACAACCTATAATTCTTTTACCTCTGTAAGCAGGCACTGGCTTCTATGGAGATTTATAATGTCATAAATATTAATGGGTTTCTTTTTCAGGATTATAAATAATGGTTTGCTTCTTAAAAGCTAGTCATATAGATTTTAGCAGAATTGTAGCTTCTATAAAATAAGGCTGTCATGCCTTTAATTTACCATATGCCTGATGATTCCTTCAGTATCAGAATTGGTAATTAGCTTCATGTAAATGGCAAATAGGGAGTGACATGTGACTGTGCCAGAGCGTTAGTGCTGAGGTTCTGAGCACCCCCGTGCCATTGTGCACACCCACGTGCAGAGGGGTGCGTGCTCTTCACCTGGGTTTGGCTGCCAGCTGGCTTAGATACAGCGCAAACCAGTCTTGATAATGTAACAGAAACTTTTTCTTTTAATGTCTTTTAGTTGGGAACAGAGGTTCTTTTTCAGATTATTTCAGTATTTTATAGACTTCTGAAACTGGTTAGACAACATCTTCAGCAGCTGAGAAATGCAGTGAACGTGCAGGTTACATTCTTTGCGTGCTGGCCCATACATTTGTATGTGCCTGTAGAACAGGCCTGGACATTTCTAAAGATGCTTTTTGTTACTGTGCTCTGTTCCACTGATGCCTTCTCCAGGCCACCTAGAAACAGAGACTAGGCAGGAGTAAGGGAATAAAGGTAGGTATTTATTTGAAGGGCCTTCAAGGTACACCCTGGGGAGCCAGAGGCTGCTTCCATAAAATGGACCCCAAGATGGACCACGAGTCACGAGTTCTTGACACTGATATAGGTTTGGTCTATTTGCATATCAGCATAAATTCACCAATTAAAACTTTAGCTCTCTTCAATTTCTCCACCTCTTTCATGGTTCTAGTTTACACCTTTTGGGCCTAGGACAGCCCGAGTGTCCTTGAACAGCAAGCTCAGAGAGGCTTTGTTATGTCTATCTGGCCTAAGAGAGCAGCT
>VYXC01011356.1:10132-28256 GCA_013397175.1 Platysteira castanea | reverse complement strand
ACACACTGGGCAGTACAGGATTTGAAAAATATAGAAATTAAAACCTAAGACATCACCACAGGTCCTAGAATCGTTAATTCTCAGCTACATTTGTGTGTTATAGGGAAAAGGAATATATTTCAGGGAGGAAATTAAAGAGGTTATCGATGCTATTTATTTTAAAAAGCATATAGGCCGACGGGAGCATTTTCTGTCCTGAATATAGTCTTGCTTATTTGTGGTCTAAAGCTGTTGTTTAAATATTTTCCTGTGTATACTTGTCTTCTTGAATCAAAAGCTGGGGGTTTTTTTGCTCCCCAGAACTGACTAAAAAGAACACTTTTAATAACAATATTACTGTAACGTGAATATGTGGAATTTTCGCACAATATGTAGGTTAGAAAATTGAAGAAGCTTCAGTTTCATTAAGTCCAGAGACATTTTCTTACACTTAGAGTTTCTTAATTCCACATTTAGAAATCTCATTAATCGTATAATGTACTTTTTAAATAAAGAACCACTTCTTGCAGTGTTTACTCAGAAATTCCCATTATACCAAAGAGATTTTTCTCCAAGTAGAGGTAAGAAATGTCAGAACTCTAATGTTTTTATCTGAATCTTTTGAGTTTCTNAACACTTTTAATAACAATATTACTGTAACGTGAATATGTGGAATTTTCGCACAATATGTAGGTTAGAAAATTGAAGAAGCTTCAGTTTCATTAAGTCCAGAGACATTTTCTTACACTTAGAGTTTCTTAATTCCACATTTAGAAATCTCATTAATTATATAATGTACGTTTTAAATGAAGAATCACTTCTTGCAGTGTTTACTCAGAAATTCCCATTATACCAAAGAGATTTTTATACAAGTAGAGGTAAAAAATGTCAGAACTCTAGTGTTTTCATCTGAATCTTTTGAGTTTCTCCAAATAAGGTATCTTTTTTTTTTAAAATTTCAAACACAGGTCTTTTATGAACATACAGGAAAACCTTTCTCATAGGTTCATCAACACTTCTATACCAGAAGAGACATTTTATTTTACATCTATTGAGGGGATTAAGTTGCAACTTTCATCTTACATTTCCATTAATATACTGTTAGGAAAAAACTCATAAGAATACAAAGACCTCTTGAAATGCTACAGAATAAAACCTGTTCTGATTTCACATAAAGTTGTAAACAATTGCTAGTAGAAATAATGTTTTTAAGTGACGTTTTGAAGAAGCATACTTACATGAGAATTCTGAATGAATGAACTTTACTTTTATGAAGGGAACCAACTGAAGTGTTTCAAGTCACTTAAAGCTCAATTAAACTCTGTTACGGAAGTCTATGTGGAATTATATGTGAATTTTATTCATTACTATTTTACACTGCTTGATTAACTATTGAAATAGTCTGTCTAATTGTCATGTCCAATACTAAGAAAATGTGTTAATGATCTTTGAAAAGATTCCCAAAAAAACCCTCTTAAAAATAATTAGGACTTGGGTAACTTAGTCTCTTTCTTTTGATCAAAGGCAGGATGATCACAGCAGACCTCACATACATCTCTCAGAGCCGCCGAAGGATTGAGGTATCTAAAGATGGCCTGTCTGAAATGAAAGCAACTAATGTCCTAATTGCAATCCTGCAAAATCTTTGCTCAAAGTCACTGCTTAACTCTGAATATTCCTAAATTCACCGTGAGCTTCTTCTCTGTGTGGGTGGCAGGTCTGTAAGTACTGTGCCTTCTCCATGTGCCCTGAGCTGCTCGTGCCGAGGAGCCCAGCACTTGGCACAGCCTGGCTGCTGTCACAGACTTGTCACTTGTCCATCCTGATCTCCAGAAAGAGACCCAGTTATATGCACTCAAGGTTAAGGAATTGTCCTCTCTGCTATGCGGGAGTCATATTCTTATGTATGGGCACACGCAACCTGAGATCTAATGCAACATCAGCATTGCAAGGAGACCTAGAAAAGCATAAAATATTTAGGGTCTGCTGAAAATTCTTGACTATGTGGCAAGTAACGTATATATTTGGCATGTAAACTGACAGGTAGCTTTCATTTCATTTTCAGCTCTTGGAGGTTGCTTTCCTCCAAAAGAAATAAAACATTCTTCTCCTTGACAAATAGCAAATAGAAAAATATTGTTTAAGACAATCATTTATGTGTTTATTGTTTCCATGTGGTTTTCAGGATCTCTTGGAATGCAATTACACGAAATATTTAAAATTTCCCATATCTCAAATGCATTCTCAAGTTATGTTGTCCATGCTCAGTCACATAATCCCATTTTTTTGTGACCTAGAGAAGTAACGTTCTTTTTTTTTTTTCTGAACAGATGGGATGATGTTTTGGTCACCAAGATGTAATTTGCGTGTGGTGAATTTTAGCTACTTCATGGTTTCCATTAGCAGGAGACACACATCAGTTAATGGCTTTCTCTATAGATGTATTCAGGTGCATAAGAAAACAAATATGTGTGTGTGTGTGTGTGTGTTTTAGTAGTGTGCAAATACCTTTGGTGTTTCATTCGTATATACAAATACTTGTTTTGTGTTTTGTATGGTAATCACATACCTGTAACAAACTCAAATTCACATGCTGGTGTTTCCTATTTGAAATCATAAGCAGGTTGATTGGAGCATAGTTTTTTTCCATTGCTTCTTAGCATGCAGGTGAACTACAAACTACAGCTAGGAAGCTATTTCGCAGTTCTCTACATGCTTGTTTATGCGTCTTTGCATTTATCTTCATTTTGGATGTATTTTCTACTCTTAAAACCTAGCTTTTATATAAACTGATATTTCACATAGAGCTGGAAAAGGTACCTTTGTAATCAAGAATGTGCAAAGATAAAAGTAGGAAAATATTATTAAATGTCTGAAATGATATGTAGAAATATACTATGGGTGTTCTGGAGCCTTTGTTTAGGAATCTTTGTTTCAATTTATTTCATCTATTGGGCTATAATGATAAAGGTTGTTATCACAGTTCAGTAAAGTCCAATGTAACTGTGCAAGCTGATTTGGAAAATCAGATGAATTTTGACTGTCTAAAGTTACCCATTTTACTTACTTTAAAGAATAACCTACTGAAGCTAATGCAGAAGCTCAGCTTATGCCTTGGGATATTTTAGTACCACAGGAAAAGCTACCACTAATTCTGCTTAAGACTCAGGATTCCCAGAGACTGGGGCTGGTTACTCCTAAATACACCCTGTATTCATGAGTGGGGATGGTCACAAACACATAGGCAGATTGCCAAGTCTGAGCTCTTTCAGTAGTTGCCTTTTTTGCAGTTATACCATAGTCAGACATAAATACTTGGTTCCTGTTGTGTCACTTCAGCTAGAGGAGGTATGTGTTAAGATTTTGAATCTTCCACTTGCTTCATATACTCATAAAAAAAGACAATACTGTGATTTGTGATTTTAGATATGATATAAACCCCAATGTATTTGAAAGAAATTGTGCATGATACTTGTCCGTTAGTCCAAATGATGTCCTTTCTTTCTCTGGCTCAAGGCGTTGGAATGTGAAAGATGAAAGGTGTATTTTTGAAAATTTTACATAGAATTGCTTTTTCTAAAGATATGCTTAACCAATGTGTTCAACTGCTTTTAGACATAACAAGACAAAACTATTATCCTCCTCAGGTTTGTAACCCTTCTTCCTCATTTTCTAATATGAAAAAAACCCTATTGCTTTAGATACTGTTTTGAACATTAAATCTGAATGAGGTTGTGAGATAGATAAATTGTCTTCCTTGTAGGTATGAGGTAAAATTTAGGCAAGGAAGGAATGTGGCAGAAAATCTGTGTATATAACTTAGATTTCCACCGTGATTAACTGTTTTGCTCTTGCCAGAAACCTGAAGCAGATNACCCTTCTTCCTCATTTTCTAATATGAAAAAAACCCTATTGCTTTAGATACTGTTTTGAACATTAAATCTGAATGAGGTTGTGAGATAGATAAATTGTCTTCCTTGTAGGTATGAGGTAAAATTTAGGCAAGGAAGGAATGTGGCAGAAAATCTGTGTATATAACTTAGATTTCCACCGTGATTAACTGTTTCGCTCTTGCCAGAAACATGAAGCAGATACCCCCCTATTCTCAGATTCTGCTGAGGTGTATTTCAGTACAATGATCATGTAGAAAGGTGCAGATATGTGAATTTTGTTAACTATAACTTGATACTCTATCCATTTTCAAAGTTATTTTTGTTATTTTATTAGCTTTTGGTGCCAAGAACCCTTTTGTATGTGTGTTGGCTGCGAAAACAGGGAGCCTTGGGGACCATTCCAGTTATTCCATATCACAGCAATGCCCATGTGCAGCAAGAAAATACTGTGGGGAAGACCAGGATGCTGTGGCACTTGCTCTGTACTTCCAGAGGAAAATGAAAATCTAGGGGAGTGGCAGAAAATATTCCTGTCCCTGGTGTGGGTTGCTCACCTGAATCACACGGTGTTATTTAAGTTTCTGTTATGAACCATCTGTTGTTTGTTATTAGAGCTGCAGTAACTGATCTTTCCTCATTATTGTTTTTGCATATGAAATGAGTTCTATTTGCTTGTTTCCCCAAGGCCGTTGCTTCAGTCATTCTGTTTATTTTGCTCCATACTTATGAAACCTTTATGAAAGAAGAATGCAGTACATTAGGCATTATATGAATGTCTTGCTCCTGGAAAGAAGCTTCCAGACAAAGGCAGTGCTTAAGGTTCTTGTGTTTACTTTATACAAACAAAAAAACTCTGTAGTATATCCTTTCCTTCTTTTTTCCTGGGGATTCTTTACTAGTGGCTTTAGGTTTTCCCAGTAGTTTGTACTGATTTGAGGTTTATTCTTGTGAAGTAAAGGATTGCTAGAAATGGAATGAACCATTCCTTCTACTGTCTTGTGTCTAAGATTTTAGATTAGATCCTGATAGATGGATTTTCATGTCAAAGGTTTATGTTCTGTGATGTCAGAATTCATAATTTGAAAATTAAAAAACATGTTTATCTGTTTGCAGTTCATAAATCTTAACCTTCACTGAATGAGTGGTCTAGGGCCCAATACATATCCTGGCTGCTAGGAAGATTTATGGTGTGCTATAGAAAACAGCACATTACAATACCATTCCTAAAATTGCATTAAAAATAAATTGCTATTGTTGAAAGAGAAAAAACTCAACAAAAATGTTTGTACTAACTCCAGAAGTGATACATCTGAATCCTTCTTAAATGTGTAGAGTTGAAACTGTTTTTCATTCGTGCAGAACATGTTAAATCATCTATCAACACTTTTTACATTAGATTTTCTAAAGTTGTTTTCAACATTATCCATCTATGTGCAGTGTTATTTGTTACATTTTAACATACTTTTACACTACAGTAGTAAAGTATTTGTGGTCATCTGTTCCCTAACATTGCAAGCTCTGAGCATAATCTACAGCCTAAAATTCATGTGTAAATCTTTAATAGCTGTTTCTACACTTCTTTATTCTCCTATGATGTGCTGGAATTGCTTTCTGTGTTTAATTGAACACAATGTGTGTATGTTTCTAGGTGAGAAATGCTTCTGTTCATTTTGATGTATTTCAGTGCTGTATAATTCAAAGGCTTTTGTTTCATTTTGGATTTTCTACCTTGAAGTCATTCAACTGAACTTGGATATAACTTCCATATTTCTCATGGATTTTCTTGTCTTCTTCCCCAACAAAAAAAAAAAAAAAAAAAGAAAATCAAAAAACATTAGCATGACACTTCATAGCTACCTTTACCCCATCAATTGGATTTGCTTTAACCTAAATCTTCGTATTAAAGGGATCCATGTTAAGAAAGTAGTTAATTCTTCTGCGTGTTGTACAGAGCTATACATAATTTTCCTTTTATGTCCTTCATTTCTTATACAGAAGGGAGTTCTTATGATTTCTAAATAGTCTGGTGTAATTAAGTAACTTTAAGGTCTCCTTTAACTACATCTGTTGAGAAAGCAACTTAATTTACAGTAACCAAATATTGTCTCATTTTGGGTACTTGTTTTTCACTTCTGAAAATGCATTTCCTTCCCAAAGGAACTTTGGTTTGTTTTGAGGAGCAATTATTGAGTTGCTATTGAAGTACATCAATATAATTAAATCTGTATTATATGTGTCGCTATAGGACAAGAGAAAGAACCACTCTGACATGTTGAGCTGAGTTGAGCATGGAAAAGGGACGAGCTTTATTTGTCCTCCTATATTTATACATTTCTCAGTTCGACAAGGGATTGGAAGGATGGTGTCACTTCCTCTCCAATCTCACTGGTAAAAAGAGATGCTTGTCAAACTTTTCCCTCATCACAAAGGAATGAAAACCAGAAAGGACAGTTAAGTAAACATTGTCTGTTATTTACATGAAAGTGTGTGAAAGTTTCTGACTCCAAGGTTATAAGTCAGAAGGATAACAAAAAACAGGACAACATATATGAGTCTTTGTCATCACAGCATGATGTCATATGAAGGATTTTATTTTAAATACTTTTAATGAAGTTGGAAAGAGCACTTTGGAGGCTTTTGCTTTTGCTGATTTAGTTCTGGGGAGCAGTAGGCCTGTGAAAGGGGTAAGTTTACAATATTCAGCTATTAAATTTCTTGAAAGCAGCTTTGTTTACAGGCCTATATCCCTAGTGGTGGGATTACAAGTTGGTCATTGCACAGAGGTTAAGATAGCATGTTCGGTGAGTGAAGAGCAATGGTCAATACTGTGCTGTTATAGGGCATTGCATTAGGGTCAGCTTCCCATTATCAGGGGACTGAGTGCACTGAGAGTGGCTACAAAGCATTTTATTGCTAGAGAAACACCAGTGGTTATCATCTTGTGCTTCAAATATCTGGCTATTCAGAAACATCCAGTTATGGTGGGGGAAGGGAATATCCAATGAAAAATCTATATTTATAAATGCATGTATATCTACATGTAGTGCTTGAGCGTTCCAGCATATCACAGTTGACGTCTAACATTGGTTTTCCTAAACTGGCTGATGGCTCTTAACAGGTAAAATGCTGTCTATGGAATCAGTTTACATTTAAACATAAAATTTCTCTATGCTGAGAAAAGAGCAGAGAAAACTTTTGATTTTTTTTTCCCACCAAAAGGCCCTCTGGGTTTTTTTTTTTTTTTTTCCCAAGAAGTGTATTATTTATTGTTATATATTTATTATTAAAGTTCAAATATTCTTGCCTGGGAAGAATAAAAATAAATATTGATGTTAAATCAGCTTTGTATTTATGACAACAGTGAAAAACTTGAGACATATGAAGAACCATATATCAAACTGGCAAGCTAAAAAGTAGAATTTCTGAATGGGAGCAACAGAAATACAGCTTTAGCATGCTTGTGAAATACATTAGTACTTTTTAGGTAATAAATCATGCTATGGAACTTCCTAGTCTTAAAGATTTTCTGTTATTTTAAATTTTTTTTTCCTAGTAGAATGAGAATTGTGCTATCTTGCTGAAAATAGCCTGTCACTAAATTGAGTGTTTATGAAAAACAGATTGCGGAAAGATATGATTGAAAATCAGCACACTTTTACATATTTATGAATCAGCTAAAATATCACCCATATTCTTGCTGTTCAT
The DNA here is from genome assembly GCA_013397175.1 of Platysteira castanea. Lineage (NCBI taxonomy): Eukaryota > Metazoa > Chordata > Aves > Passeriformes > Platysteira > Platysteira castanea. The sequence continues at coordinate 20,679 of VYXC01011356.1, read as the reverse complement.
TTCAGATTATAAAATAAACTGCAGTGATTTAAAATGTGTCTTTGGCTAAATATAGAAATAGCTCATGGTTGTAGACAATTAACACCCAAATGTTGATGTCCTTAATCATCTCTTGTTCTTGCAAAACACTGATTTAGCTTTAGGTACGGTGATGTGAAAATATGTTTTCCTAAAAGAGTTAACTGTTTATGTGCTGAAAATGGTTATAATACAAGTATCAAATATGAGTTTAAGGAAGGCTATATCTTGACCTGACATTTGCAGACTGGGATGTGATGGAAATAATAGTCTGTTCCAGCTGGGTTTTTGGCAGGAAGTGAAGTGTTTCAACAACAGAAAGCAAACCTTGTGAAAAGGTTAATACCACTGTTCACCTCTTTATATGCAAGCAAAGAACCCCAGTCCCCTTGAGTAGCTTCAAATGTATTGAGCGGCCTTTAGAAGGTTTAATTTTCTGAGTTCATATCACATGGTTGTACATTTGTTTTCACATGTCTACCAAGAGTGAATGACCTACAGAAATTTTATGAGGCTATGTCTCTCTAAGAATAGTGATTTCGTCATCTTATGTGTGGTGTTTAAACGTTGGGTAAAGCCTCCAGAATCCCAAGGATACCTGTGTGCAGCCTCGAGCCAGCATCTCAAAGTAATCCCATCTGCCGCACAACATCACAAAGATGTTTCCAAGGAATTACTCCTACAGAGCACTTCAGTCAACAGGCCATGAGGCAAAGAATTGTCAAATAATGATGGTCCCTAGTTCCAAGTGAGAGAAGGACAGCTGAGAACTTTTGATATTAAAGTACTTGATCTACTGAACCAGTTTATGAAACAATACATGTGGGAGATGAAAGAGTGTCTTTTAGATAGAAGGAGGTAATGTTCAGCATTCTTAATTTGTATTTCAGAGTAATGCTTATCTTTGGAAAATCTGATTGAGAGAGAATACAGTACAATGATTTGTAATGGTAAAGACCTCTTTTCCAGATAATGTTCCAAGATCTCACTAATTTACTTTAGGACACATCTGTGGTGATTGAAGAAATCCAGAAATGCATTTTGTTCCAAGTTTCAAAGGTTCTAAACACAGACTCAGATTTCATTGCTACCATCTGCTGCCTTCTAAATGACTGCAAATTTGCATCATTTTACAAAGCACTAATGAGATTTTAACATTTTTCTCTATGAAAGAACTGATGTGAGCCAACTGAGTACTTTTTACCCTGATTATCTTAACCTCTTTTTACTGAAATGGAATTGTCTGAGAGCACCAGCCATCATTTTCACATAATTGCCTTTCTCATTCACGCTTGTTTTCTCTGACACTGTACATAGCAGACAATCCTTGCCTCAGTGTTTTTGTAGTTCCTTAATTATGAGCTGTCAGTGTTGAATGAATGCTCTAAGAGTGTATTAGTATCTACATACTGTTTTGTCACCTTTCTTAACTTTGCATGACATATCGGAGACTCCTGGTAATTACTGTAATAGTACTTCAGAGAAGTTATGTCAGCCTGCACTTACCATTAATGCATTAACGTGTCAAGGCTGCAGTGAATGACACAGCTCTAAGCAATCTTAAAAGCTACTAATGGTAGCCCAACTCAGAGGAATTGATTTGTAAGCAACACTAAAGCCATAAAACTTTCATCCTGAAATATGACTTCACGAAGTCTTCTTCTATCATCCACCTTATATTTATTGCGTGAGGAACAGCTGTTTGAATAAAGCAGCAATCTGTAAGGACAAATGCTTCGTGCCATCCATGGTGGGGTATTACTGCCAGAAGAAAGGTAGCAAAATGACAGAGTAGTTAAAAGGATTCAATTGCTAACATGCAGCAGAAAATTCCAAAGAGCTGCCCTGTTCCACCAGCAGGAATCTAGAGTAGCTCAAACAGCGAGGGAAGTATGGCTTAACTTAAATTTTAATGAGTGAGATTGAACTCTAACATGAAATACATTTATGCACTTAAAAACATTTAGTAACTAAAATGATAAATATCTGACAGCTAACTATAAAAAGGCAAAGAAAACAAACAAAAAAATGCCTGGGTCTGGGAGATGGTGGCAGGAAAACAGTTTTCTAATGGCTCTTGGGTTATGACTTCTTTATGTAACATCCACCTCAGCAGCCTGGAATTAGGGGTAGAGTTTGCTGTTTCCTAACCGGATGCGGGGGAAGGAGAGGGCACATGAGAGAGGAGGTCCCTTTCAGAGAAGGACAAAAACAGTTACAGCTCCAAAAGTTTGAAGAATGTAATTTCTAAACAATAAGGCGTTCAGAAATGTGTCATACTACGTGTGGATATCAGATGATTTTTACCATCACGAATAGCAGATGCAGTTTAACTTTTCTGAAGTAATTCATTTATCAGAAATCCATGTCCAAAGCAAACAAGGGGGGAAACTATTTGAAAGTTTCATATCAAATATCAGTACACAACTAAAACCCTGTCTCTGCTGATGTCTATGAGAGCTGTGTTATCAACTTCAGTGAAACCAAAGCTTTTCTCTATATATTCATATATATCTTATCTCCCTGCAGAACTGAGGGCTGGAAGGAAGGAAGATGGATTACTAGAAACAGAAAATAAACAAAAAGCAGAAAATGGTAGATGATGAGAGAGCAGGTTATTATAAATGAAGAGGCAAAGAAATAACAACAAAATAGAGGTAAGATTAGACAAAGGAAGGCTGAGAGGAGGAGAAGGACTGAAAAAGAAAACTATGAAAGAGTTTCCTAATAGTTGGAAAGTTTAGGGTCTTTGATCAACATGGTCAAATATTCTATTTCTTCAGTCAACAGCTGTGAAGTCACACTGGGGAACCAGGAGTATTTTCCAGTACTTCACTGAAGTACCAGCTGCCAAATGAAAAACATGTAATAAGAATTTTAAATTAATGAAAAGAAGGGGAAAGAATCAGTTGCTGAAAGTTGGAAAATAAATTTTTCAGTCTTTGCGTTCATTTCTTTCCTCTTCAAATATTTTTATTGTGGTTGTGATGGCCTGAGGGTGTAGGAGGCTTTACAGGCACTGTTTATTAGACTGATTAGTGCTTGGGAGAAAAGAAACAAATTTTTGAGGTAGTCTATGGGGAAAAAGAAGTCCTTATATATGCAAAAACTTGTATGCAAAATTTTTTATGTCTTAGAAATGTCCATTCTATGTTTAGAATCTTGATGTCCTCTTTCCCTTACCTGCTTGTCACAGTAATTTAGGGAGGATAAAAGTTATTAAAAAAAAAAAAGAAAGTCTAGACATTTCATCTTTCCTACCTGGGCTACTGGAAAACACAATTCCCTGGGTTTTTTGGTGCCAGGACTTATCTCCATCTCAGCAAAAGCTGATAATGACCAGCAAGATACACAAACTGTACTTTAATTTGTGTTACTGTTATAAACATCATGGGAAAATCTGCAGTCTAAGATCTAACAAACTTCTTTTTCAGCTTTTGAAGACTCGTATTTTTTTCTTAAGTATTTTGCATGTCTTAAAACTTCCTTACACGAGGTAATGCTATTTTATAGGATTAATTTTAAAGAAAGTACAGAGTACCATGTTAGAGCAGGAACGCACAATGGACATGTTTGAAAATGGCAGAAAGAAACCTTAAATAATCTTTTGGATTTGCAAGAATAAAGTGACTGAAATGAAGTCTTGGGAGGATTATTGAGTAATGCTAAGTATCTTAACAGAAATAACTCTCTTTTTTATTATGTGTGGTGTATTAATTGTCTGTTGATTAATTTGGATTATCTTGTGTCTTAGATGAGTGCCAGAATGATCAGTGTGTAGTAACATAACATGTAACAAGAATCAAGCTTGTAAAATGAATCAAGAATATGTTGTCATCTAGAGTCTTAAAACAGAGAATTACTGTGTGTTAGCTATCCCAAAGGTGCTAATTGCTCTTATTAATGTATTGCACTTGCTTTAAATCACTGTTTACATGCTAAATAATTGAGATTTATTTTCATATTCCTTTCTCACCAAAAGTTATTCTATTCTTTCCAATCTGTACTTGGTACATTTAATAATGTTTGCCGTCATAACAAGCATATAGGTCAAATGAAAAACATTTACCTTTGCAGAGAAATGCATTCCTTCACAGTGGGAAATATATTTTGTTCAATACTTCCTGCCACCAGAACTAGTGTAGACACTGATATACAGATACTTAGGCTTTTTTTTTTCTGTTTCTGGCCAAATTTCATGACACAATATATAGCCTAAAAATGATTTTGGTTTTAAAGAGAAAGTACTTTTATTGACTGGCATAACTGAACGACCATAAACTTGGGGAAGATTTAGATCTCAATTGTAGTTGAAGGCCATTTCTATCAGAGCGGTTTTAGAAAGACAGACGTCAAAGGTCAAAAATCTAGATCTCAACTTTATGACCAGCTGTAGACTCAGAAATATGATATGATTTGCAGAGTTTACCAAGGCAATTAGTTTATCCAAAGTTCCTAACAGCATGCTTCTAGCTGTCGAAGTAGATTCTGAACTGATGACAGCCAGTTTATTCAGCTTATGACGTTTGCCTGGGGTCAAAAGTGCATCCACACCAGCTCCAAGGAGTAGCATCATACCCTCATGGTATAGTTAGCTATGAATTCTACATCAGCACCTGACTAGGGCCCACCTGGGGGATGCTTTCCACACTTTGATCAAGATTAGACTTTCTTCTTCTTGCCTTTAAGTCACTTTCATATTCTGACTTCATTTAGCTAATGAATATTTTCATCTAAAGGACTGTAAGGAGATGCTGTTACTTCAAATAGCTGGAACAAAGGCTTCATTTCTTGTTACCATTAAACCCAAATGTTAATGGCAAAAAGGTACTTTGGGAAGTACAAATCCAAGGTTTGAAACTTTTATTGCATTTATGTAGATTTGCCTCTGAAACACTTAAAATTTTCCTTGCAAGGTTAGAGAGACCTAGAGACAGCAAATTATTTTAAACGACTTTCATTCATGTAGATGAGGTAGGCTTTTTGCCAGAAAACTGTTTTTTATCCCTTTCCAGAAAAATGTCCTGCTAACCTTAATCTGTTGAAATGAGACATTGCTTAGATGTTGAATTATTAGAACAATATTGTAAAAGAGCAAAAGTTGATGTGGAAAATAAACCTGCACTGAGCAGACTATAAAATGTTTAACAGCATTACTGTCACAATCATACTTAATGGTTCTTAAATAATAGTGCAAACACTACAGTACCTCTGAGTCTTCAAAAATATGCATTTCATTAAATAGGCTTTTGTAATCAGTTGGGACATAATGTTTTCTTCTACACAGTCTTTATTATGAATGAAATGAGTTGTAGTTTACTGCTTTAATCCTTCCCTTTCAGAAAGGCAGGCGAGGCACCAACTACACACTACACGTAACGTACAAATCCTTCCATTTGCTTAATTTCCATCCTTGTGTAAAATGTGTGTCACTCAAGGAAGAAGCATAATATTGTAGAAATACTGCAGTGCCATAAATGTAATACATTGGAAGCAAGTGCTTTAAAGTACTCCAGTATTTTAAAATACAATCTGAGATAATAAAAAAATAGTTAAACTGCAATACGTTAAAATGCTTTAAGTCATCACCCAAAATACTTTCATGCTTGTAAGAATTCTTTGAACATCTAGAATGATAACATCCCACTATATCTTCTTAAAGTTACATTTTCTGTATTTATGCTTTCTGAAATTTTTTGGAAGATAAGAAGTGCTGTACATGTAACCTGATGTGCCTGATATAGACTAAGCAACAGTTTTGTTTATTTCATCTTTTTCTTCTCTTCTTTTTACAAAGTCAGGGAATGGGTAAGGTTGGACCCAGTGGGTAATCTGCTCCAACGTCCCTGCTCAAGCAAGGTTGTTCTAGAGCACATGGAACAGGATTGCATCCAGACAGTTCTTGAATGTGGAGTTTCCCTCTCCAGTGAGGGAGACTCCACAACTTCTCTGGGCAGTTTGTTTCAGTGCTCGGTCACAGGCACAGTAAAGAAGTTCTTCCTTGTGTTCAGGTGGAACGTCCTGTGCATCAATTTTTGCCTGTTACCTGTTCTCCTATTGCTTGGCACCACTGAGATGAGCCTCACTCCACCCTCTTGGCACCCTCCCTTGAGACAGTGCTAGGAAATGCATGGTCCCGTTCTGTAACTCCCCGTGCCCTTTAGCTTCTGTACAAGCACAGCGGTGCCATGATTTGCCAAAGTCCAAGGAGCTGTGCACAGTGGCTGAACACTGGGTTGGCCTACTCGAACCTAGGGACCGTGGTCCTACATGTGCTCGTGCCATGGAGGTGCTGGAAGCTGAATTTTCTCCTTGTCCCTCAGCTGAATCTCAGATCAGGCTGTTTGGTTTCACGCAACAGACATTATTTGAGAGATAGTCTCTGCTTCAGAGTGTGCAGGCTTTTCTGCTGGCATATGGAATATGGTGAGCTGCTTGTTCTGGGAAATCATCCAGCGTCTTCTTAGCTCTGCAGAAGTTTTGCCTGATCTCTGAGCATACCAGTTGTGATTACTTTGGGGGGAAATGCAGCACTGCAGTGAAATGTTCCTCACATCACTGAGACTAAAATTTTTTTGAACTGCTTTTTAAGAAAAGTATTTTTTACTGCTCAAGCTTCTAGTTTGGCTGATTACCAACTTCCAGGAGTGCACTTTCCCTGACTGGATCTTGTATTGAATTTATATATAAAGAGGACAAAAATGATACTGTACTTAGAATGGATTCAAATTTCTGTATACGAAACTAGTTTATTTTACCTTTCCATGTGCTTGCTAATTAAAGACATCTTAAAATGATGCTTTACATGGAATTCCAAGTTGTTTACTAACCTGCTTGGAAGCCATGTGATCATGTATGGCTAAATGTATATGTACTGTCAAGAGTACAAGAACTTTTGCTGTGGATAAAAGCTTCATTTGTTGTATAAATCAGTATATAAGTGTGTATAAAACTGCGTTTTGGTATGATGAACCTTTGAAACTCTCTATAATCTTCAATCTCAGAAAGAAAGGCAATGATAAAATCTCTATTGTCTAATCAGTTTATAGAATTTTTCTCTGAAACTCTTGCAACCATCAATATTTTTTTATCAGCAAGGGAGAATCTGATTGCTTTTCCAATTATAACCCTAGATTTTCAATCTTCCATTGAAGAGAAACACTCTTTGAAAGACATTTCAAAGTTCATTGTTATTTCTTAACATTTAAAAAATTCTTAGGGTGCATAATACAGCATAACTTCAGTAGTCTCTTTTCTAAATCAATAAGAAAGTTATGATTGTATACTAAAATCTATTCTACTTTTGTTATAACTTTTGTTTTCCAAATATGATAAAAAATCTTAGAAAATTAAGAAAAAAAATCTGAATCTATATGCTCTTCAGTCTGTGTTCCTTTTGGAATTTCTCTGTCTTATCCCTACCAGTTCTGGCAGAGTGCAATAAGAAAAAATAGAGACCTTTTAAGAAGAATCTCACAGTTATCAGTAGGGTTAAAACCCACTCGACTACATTTTGCCTTGGCTCATATTTTGCCTCAATCTTTTGAATTAGTCAATCTGTACTTTAATTAAAATACCAAGAGGATATAAAAATAGAGAATCAAAAAAATATAGTTGAGCAGGAGAAGGTTTGACTAAAACTGTAAATGACTGATATTCATAAGAGTTCTGGGAAAAGGCCCAAAAATTCGAGATCTGGTGGAGGAGAAGAATAAGTGTAATAGCAGAATGTCAACAGAAAAGCGTCTGGGAGGATCATTCAGAAAGGATACCAGACAAGGAAAGTGTGTCTATCACTGCTCTATACAGCACAGTACCTGAAGACTGAATTCAAGCTATATATTAAATACATGATAATAATTTTCTATGACAATGTGTATACATGCATAAGAAAAAGTTATTGGACATTCTGTGCCGGGGTTATTACCCCAGGCAAGTGCACTTCTTTTTGGCTAGCTCTTTTTTCTCAAAAGTCCCATGCCAGTGCCAGAAAAGACAAAAGAAGTCTGCAAGGTCAGGTTTCAATGTAGTTTATTCTTTCTTATCTTGCTGCCATTGTCAGCTCTCACAAGCTTCCTGTTGGAGAAGTGACCATGACCAAAACCTCTGCAAAACTCCTCCCAGGCCAGGAGGTCTCGCACCTTTTCTACCCATTCTCTGACCCAACCATTTCCCACAACGTATTATTATTTATCATTCTATACCAATTAATTTTTACCTATACTGACGATGTCATTTCTACCTCGATTTCATTCTACCAATCTTTTGTGCCATTGTCACAGCAGAAGATGGAGGAGAAAGAAGGAACAAGGAGGAGAAAGGGACAACGCCCTATGCCCTCTATCTTGTCTCCTCAGTCCTCATTCTAAAAACCCAAATTCTCTATTTTCACCCTGTGATAAACTAAACTACTGTTTATTTCACACTCTTGTGGCTTGCAGTTCTTCTTGCAATGTTGGTAATTTCTCCCATGCACGGAGGTTGAAGATAGTGTCGTCCTGGGGTCTCTGCCAGGGTCCTAGACCCCCCGGTGGGGTCCCAGACCCCCCAGGGCAGCCAGAGGAATGCTCTGGACTCCTACAATTCTGTACCATATAAAAATATATTTTGGAGTGGGATAGCCTGAAAAAAGATCATGTAAATTTCTATTAGAATGTTAGATTCCCTTATGTGTAACTGAAAACTTCCAGACAAGGGTGACTGTGAGCCATGGATTATCTCCTCTAGGAATAGCTTTCTGTCTTATTTTTCATTTTAATAGCTGTTTTCTGACTGTTATGTTTGTAGGCATTGGATAAAGACTGTTTGCTCTTTTGGATCCTCAATCACATAGGCAGCTAATGCTGAGGATATGTACTGCTGTGTACTGTAATGCTGTGTACTTCCCTCCATAGTTACGGGATCTGGCTCTAGGGTTCTGATTGATGGTAATCCCAGTGGTGTACTTACCCGTTCAAGGAGGGGACGGGTGATGTCTGCATTAATAGCTTCATGCCCTGTCTGTCTGTCCCTCTTTAAATAACTGTAGCATATTCCTAAAAATGACACAATGGACCAGCGTGTACAGCATGTACGTTTTTGTACAGTACGGGAGTGGAGAGCCTTCGGTTCTCTAATTAGAAAGAAACCTTGGTTCTATTCAAGAGTTACCCCTCTATCCTTGTGTGCCTACATTTGAAGAAAATCCAGGTAGGGGCTTGATTCAGTTCTAGATTTTAAAATAGCTGTCAGCTCTTTTGTTATGTTGGAGGCACTGACAATGCCTCAGGAGGCTGTTAACGGCATGTAATTGCAGGAGCTATAATGAATGAATTTTTTCTGTTAGACATTCAAATTTCTCTTGAGAAAACCACAATTTCTTCTTCTTTTTTTTTCTTTTCTTTTTTCTTTTTTTAAGAAAGAGTCTTGCTTCACTAATGAATTGATGTATGGAACAAATCTTGTAGTGTATTTGGTACATAACACTAATTTGTTGCAAACAGTTGGACTACATTCAGTGCTCTGCAGTTGAATTAAGTCACTATTATGGTGTTTATGAGATACTCAGTTAAAATTTAGGGATATGTAGCATGCATAAGTGCAAAAGGTCTCAGATATATATATATAATATACATATATTTTATCTATCTATCTATATATAAAATTCCAAATGGAGAGGTCATTTTTCTTCTTGTACCACCAAATTCCTTTGGTAGGCCCCTGAGCCCACCATATATTTCACCTTGTAGCCATGGCAGTGCAATAATTCTCAAGCTGAACCTTTTCAGGGAATGCAGCTTAAGTTTCACCAGCAGCAGGAAGCATCTGACTGAAAGGCAAATCATGATCTTCTGGAGATGGGATTCATGCTGTGTGATTCTGAGATCACTGTGGGTCTCTCAGGGGATGGACAAGTTTAATAAATTTCTTTCCAGAGGCAGCTTATTTTCTGCTGCCTGAAGTTACAGCAGGCGATTTGTTGCACTGCTAAACTTCATTCTTTAGAAAATGCACAGAACTTAAGCTAGTATTTTTTCTATTCCTCTCCTGGTAGCCCATGCTGATTAAAAGTTTGCATCATCGTCATCAAAAAGGTGATGTTATTTCAATGTTTTTACTAACTTTTAAAAGCTGTGAAATGTAAACAGAAAATTAAGATAATAATGAATGAAAGAGGAATGTTATCATTATATTTAAAATGCATTTTGATGGGTTGTAGATCCATATCTCTGCAGCTCATGCAGCCCCTAATTGACTGTTGTAGTCTATTCATCATGTACTATCTATTCAGTAGAAATTGTAAAGGGATGACATGATAACCCTTGTGAGTTGTACTATTCTATCCACTCTGCATCTATTCATTTTGTGTATTCAACATTTATAATATCATGGAGGGTTTTTTTATAACGCTTCATCTACTTTGTCCCAGAGCACTGAAAGACCATACAGGCATAGAGAGGAACTCGTGTAGAAGAGGCAATTACTCTTCTTTACTGGGACTGTTCCAATATTGTGAGTTCCAGAGCTGTGCACACATCAGCTGCTCTTCC
>VYXC01011355.1:905434-974729 GCA_013397175.1 Platysteira castanea | reverse complement strand
ATCTTTATCTTCAGCATTCATTATTTAGGGAAGTCAAACGTGTTTTAACAGTCTTGAGCAAAAGGTTAGAGGTTAGAAAAAGCTTCTGAGGTTAGAAAAAGTGGGCAAGGCATATAAAAGGCAAGGGAGTCCACCAAGGCAAACCCACACCTGACCACACACACTTTGTTAGTCCAGACAAAAGGCATAGTTAAGGAACCAGTATTTTATTATTTCATTTCATTTCATTATTTTATTTCATTTCATTTCATTTCATTATTTTATTTCATTTCATTTTATTTCTTTTCCTACTTTGTTGAGTTTCTTGTAACAACTTCACCAGCACTGTTTCTAGACCTGCAAGTCATTGTATATCTATTGGTGTGATTTTTTTTCTCTCATTATTTCCTTGGAGAAAAAAAAAAAATCTCTTCAGGATTTATTCAAGTATATATTTTTTTTTTTTTTGGAGGACTGGGGTCCATTCTCTGTTAACTTAATTTTGAGATGTATGTGTTTTCGTGTATTTATGTGAGAGAAGGCAAGGACAAAGGAAATTGTGGCTTGCATAAGAAGCACTAGATGGTGCTGTGAAGAAAAGTATCCAAGCTAAGTCTCAGCAGCCTAACCCGGGTGCTGAAATTCGGATAGCCACCTCTGTTAGCTGTACAAAGCAGGGACACATCACTGGTTAGGACTGCACTTCATTACTTCCCTTAGGATTGGACAGTGGTGGGAGCTGTCATCTGATCAGCACGCGGAAGAGGTCGGGTTCTCCAGGCAATTGCCAGGAAATGGAGATGCCTTGTGTGACCTTTAGCTCAGTCACAGGTGGCTGCTGAGACCTTCTCAGATGAGAATCAACGATAGGACAGGATTTTAAATCTATGGGGCATCACAGCAGAGAGTGGAGCAAAGCTCCCAGGTCTGTTGCAGCTAAAAAGGTGCAGAGCACTGTTCTGAACTAATTAAGGCATCAGTGATTTCTTAGTCTGTTATAGAAGCTGTGAAAGTGGTGCCTACAATTGTTGCCAGCAGAGAGCTGCACATCAGGATGGTAAGTACTCCCCTACCCATTATTAATCCTCCTTCCTGACAGACGTGATCATCTGCTCAGATCCAGCCTCTGGGCTTTGTCTCGTTTGAGATTTTCCCTTTCTTCCATCTACCAGCAGAAGGAAAGGTCTGAAAATGCAAGCATCTGAAAAAGTTGCTGCCCTGCCTGGGCTGCCGTGGCTCTGCAGGCAGTGGTGCTGAGTGCCTGCCTTCCCCCTGGAGCTGCGTGGCCAAGGGCTGCAACTTGCAGCTTCAAGCCAAACACCATGCAGATGGCCCAGTGCAGTGCCGATGGTGAGATGTCTGTACTCACCACTCTCAGCTTTGCAACTACTTCATTCCTGAACTGACACCGACCAATTAATTTCCCCCGGGACAAAAGGTGCGAGAGTTTATCACCTGAAAGACAAGGCTCAACCCTTCTGCCACCGTGTTAGACATTTCCAGTGGCACTGCTCTCTTCCTCGCCACCATCCTTCAGAACAATCCCCTTCTACTCTTCCTCTCCCTGACTGCCAGAGTCTCAATCTGCGAAAAATGGATTCATATATTTTATTTTATGTCAGTGTTATTCCTAAACTTCAAGAGGCATAATTTATTTTGCCGTCTTTATGGCGTTCCCACTTATTCTTAAAACACTCCAAACCACAGCAGATATACAGAAGGGAACTTGAATGTCTGGTGAGTGGGGTTTTAAAGTTAAAATTATAGTATTTTAATACTTCACATGCAGTGATCTCTTTGTAAAGTTTTCATAATGTCAGAGAAGTTCATAGAGTAAATTAGTTTGACTTCACTCAGAGTGCTAACATTTATAAATCTACAGCGCTGCCTTTCTGAATACATTTATTGCTGCAGAGAGGAAGGGGGATCAAAGGGCTCTAGCACTTATTTCTGCCATCGTTTCTCATCTCCGGCACAGTCTGAATTTTGTACACATAGCATTTTCCTGCTCCAGAGATGTCAGAAATTACCCGGAGACTGTTTACAGGACATTAGAATAGAATATGGACAAACCTGCAAAAGAGTAGATACTGCAGGCATTAAATATTAATGGCCCGCATAAGTCACGAATCCAGATTTGCTTGCAGATTTGTTGTGTGCTGTATTTTGCAGTGTGAGCAGAGGAACAAAACTGGAGTCTGTCTTTTCCGAGCGCATTTCTCTCCCACATATTATTTTAGCCTTGACAATAATAAAAGCAGAGAAATAAGCAGCGCAATATTAGTGATCAAAAGCATGAAAACACACGAGGAAAATGTCTGATTGTAAAAGGTCACTGAAATAACAAGAGTAATTTCTGGCTCTGCAAGGACTGAGGCCTTGACATGTTAAATTCCCAGGACCTGGGAGGAGTGTTGAGTTCTTAGCTTATCACACCTATGAAGAACCAAATCACCCAACAATATGTCCTTCTTCACCTCAGCAAAAAGAGAATTTATTTTTTAATTTTTCAGCATCATGGCTCACTCTAGGATAATGCTGTTTGAAAAGCTCCACCAGACTGAGTCATACAACCTCAGCAGAACTTCACGGTTTTAATAAAAAATGTTGATGTGACCCCTAGGATTTTAATCCCCCACCCCAAGCGAAAGAAGAGAACCCACAGCTCCTCAACCACTGTTTCTTGGCACGGAGTTCATAATTTCTTTAGTGTTTTGGGATGTTAGTACCTTGAAGACTACACCTGAGGCATCTTATTGTCTCAGTAACTTCCTGTGTGATTGAACAAACCACAGCACAGCAATTTGACGATCACAGATGCCTTATTTCTGGGTGAGAGGGGCTGGAGGGAAGATGTGCCACACCCATGGTGTCTGCTTTTAGGCAATATTAAGTATATCTGTAGTTAAACAATGAATAACAACTGCTGTGATATAGTCTGTGAATCTGGAACTGTTGAGGATCATTGCAGCCACGGGGTTTGACCTTTTCTGTAGCACAGAGCAAAAATCTCCTCACACATCTCTTCTGGAGCCCCTAATATCTGAAATATAACATTCCTTCTGGAAGATAGCTGGCCTTGGATTAAGTGCTTCCCATCTTTGCAGCTAAAAGGACAAATCTTTTAGGGCAATTATTACTAAATATTATTAATAATATTAGAAATATAATGACAGGAGTGAGACTAAAAGGACTTTTAGGTTCCTTTGATTTACAGCAAGGATGCCACAGATGCATCTTGCAGATGTCACTCCAGACAGCTCTATCTTACCTGTTTTTTGCAGAATTCCAGTGCTGAAGATTCCACAGCCTCCACAGAAATGTTGCATTTAGGACAGTTGGGCCCTGGGGATAAATAAATCTTTCATTTGTTTTTTTGGGTTTTTTTTTAAGTCAGAAGACAGTTTCACCTGGCAGTGAACTGGGGGAGGTTTTAGACTGCAACTTTTTCTACAGGTATTCTCCATTTCTACATTTTACAGCCTTAACAGAAACTCCTAGTCCTCAACAAATTTTATGGCTGGCCATAATTTGAGGAGGATTTTTCAGGAAGTGCATTCAGTAGCTGAGGACTTTTGTGGGAATCAGAACTCCTCTATCACCTACGATGCAGATTTTGCTGTTTCTTCAAAGCCAGAGAAAGGGAGTTCTAAAGTGATTTTATGGATCTATCTTCTTTTGTAAGAGTTATGGACTAGAATTGATGTAATCGCTTACTCATATATCAGCTAAAATTTTGCTACTACCAATGGCTGTTAAACAAATGTTATTTGCCTTCTTCTGATCATCTTCTACAGCTCTGAACTGCCAGCTTCAAGCCTTCAGCCAAAAGAGGCCACTGAGAAAGAAAATGAACAAAGAGCGGGTACTTGTTGTGAAAATCATGTTCCAGAAAGTCGCTGCGCATATATTTGGGGAGGTGGGAATTTAATTTTCAAGCACAGCTCCCTGAACAGCTCCCTGCACAATCTGGCATTGTCGGGGAGCAGAAGAGATATTAGGGGTCATCTCACACAACTGCTACGTTCCTTTAGTTGGGGAAGTACCCACAAATCAGCAAAACCGTGGCATTTACAAGCATCTTACCACCGTCTGTAGTGCTGTCCTTGTTAGCAGAGAAGGCAGAAGTGAACTTGTTAATCTTCATAAAATCGGGAAGGAATGACTTGGTAATAGAAATTTGCAGTGTGAGGAAATCAGCAGATACACTTTTAAAACTGCAGCATAGTGCAGTTTCCTGTACTTCCTCTTTTTAATTATCCTTTTTATTTTCTGAGGCAAAGTTTAATGAGTAATTTAGTAGAGCATTGTGGTATTTTATTAATTACTGAATTATGATCCTATCAACAGTATTACATTTGTTATTATTGTTAGTACTATTGTTATTATTATTATTATTCTCTTCCTTTATCTTCATGACCACACAATGAAGCTTCTGGAAAATAAGTGAATGCTGGCACTGCACAGCAAAATAAATACAGAGAGGCGTGGCTAATATTTAAGCACATTCACTTGTTTTCCATGCAACACTTTAATATAATTTGCTTTACTACTTTATGTGGTCATTTTATTTCCATCCACTGATAATTTAGAATTGCTTTCTACTTGAGTTTTGAAACTCACCCTGAGTTATGCAACTTGTGTCTGAGATCCCCTGTATTCTCACTTTACAGTTTTACTGACTCTTCTTAAAATACCAACTTATTTCCGAGGAAGGAGTATGAAATATTTACTTGTAACCTTGTTTGGCACCTTTTGGAAAGGAAAGAAAGTACAAAAAAAAGTAAAAAATAAAAGAATGTTACCACGAATATTGCTGTGGCTAGACAGCAATACAAAGGATAGACTGAAACCACTAAAATGTGAAACTTAATATCAGAATTTTAATTTAGTTTTGAAAAAGTGTTTTCCAGTCCTCTGGTATCAGGAAATAGTTACCAAGCAACACCGTAGATATTGGTAACGCAGGCAGATCATTCCAAATAAAAATTATTCAAAACATTGTCATTATCAGCGGAGCTATGTTATTGCTAGATCCATAACCCTTGGTATCTGGACCCTTTCATATTCTATTTCTTGAGCAAAAAATCTGCTTTTCCTGAAGAAGGTGCCCTTAAAGTTACCTCTGTTAGATGAAGCTTGCTGGGATGTGCCACCATCTGCTGCAGTTCCACCTGTGTTTTGCTGGGCTGAATGCACAAAAGGATGCCAAGCACTGAAGGGCAAGTAGATGGTGAGTACACGCACGGTGTGCGTGAGAAGCAGCAAAGGAATGAGAACACTTTTGCAGCTTTTGACCTGGGATTTCAGCAAGAACCTTCGAAGTGAATTTGAAATGTTCAGTCATTCCTCGGGAAAACAGAAAAAAAATGGTTTAGATCCAGAATGATCTCCCTGTTACCAAGAATCAGCCTACAATTTTGAAGAAGTAGACAGCCCAGCTGCTAAATTGTGTCTTGCAAGCTGGCTGCATGGTACAGAGCCAGGGATTGCCAGTCCCTTGTCATGTGGCTTTGGGCAGATGCACCACGGATATTGCTGCAGATTGGGTCAAACTGGTAGGAAAAATCATTGTCTTTCTCAGCTGCAAGAAGTTCTAGAGCACCTTAAAGGAGGCAGCCGAGTTAATGGTCATCTCCAAAGCCCAGGAAGGAGGCTTATCCCTGTTCAGTCCAGAGGTGTGTGCAGCTGGAACCCCACTGGCCAGCACAGTGGACTTGCATTTCCATTCTGCACAGAGCTGGAGTGCTCAGGGGGCACACAGATGCTGTAGGCAGCCAGAGATCATTGTTCCAATACTGCCAAGCCGTGTAAAGCGAGTCTGGCCCAAGGAAAGGCCCTGGGAGGCCCTTTCAGAAAGGAGATTTGAGTGTATGTTTTTCAATTCCCCATAAAATGGTAAAAAAGGACACTTAGCCTTTTCTTGAGAAGGTGCACAATTATCTCCAAGTTATCTGATGCCCTCATCAGTTTCTTCTTCCGGATGAAACAGACTGTAAGACACTGAATCTTTTACTTGACCACTTGGCCCAAGCACGGAAATGGTCTTGAGACCTGTGATAAACGGGAGAAAAAGTGTCAAGAATTCAGGGGAGAGCTGTGAAGAAGTGGCAGCTGTTTGGAAGGTCTGATTTACAGCAATAATACCCAATCACCTCAACCTGTGTGTTTAACAAGTTGCTCTAAGGACACCTGGAGCACTCTCTGCACCTCCCAGGCTGTGCTTTTTTCTGTATCAAATGGCACAAGGAGAACTTTTATTTGTGGAGCTTGGGACATCCCATTTCCAGCTGGTGTCTGACTGTAAAATAGGCAACATCTGGCACAAGCTAGAAGGACTTGAGCTTGGGCTAAACCATCAAGTTTGAACCGCCACCTTCTGCAAACAGTTTTGGGGCTGACACTCATGAAAGGCTGGGGGAGATAAGAGGGGTGTCTGCTTTTGCTGTTGTCAGTCCCCTGATCCAACAAACCAGGACTGCTGGACTCGCCTCAGTAGTGCAGAAAAGAGAAAACAGCAAAAAGCCAGCAGGGCAGGGGTATTTGCTTTCTAGCTCCTGACTCCTGTAAGGACACAGGAAGCTGAGGAAGCCAGCAACCTCTTAGATCCACTTTTAAATTTAGGCTGGAGGAGATGCATCCATTTTAACATGTACGTCTTCTCAAATGATAGTGACATCTTTCGTTCTTGGTGTACATGTTTGTAAGGACCAGTTTGGATCCCCAAGTGTTGCCTGCTGTGGGCAATTAAAAGGTTCTGATAAACATAAAGACAATCTTTTATCACAGACATCTCTCTTCATAGGCAGCGGTAAGAGTATCCCTCTTACAGGATGATAAACATTCTAAGCTGATGATTACAATTTTTAAAGGCAAACCCTGTGACAGAAAGCCCCAGTGCTGATCTTATCTTGTAAAGATGCTACATGCTGTATGTTTCTGAACTTCTGTCTGTGCCTGTCTCCTTATAATGTAGAGAAGAATTATTTGTTACAGTGTTTGTACCCAATTTAATTTAAGATGAGAAATCAGTGAGTAGGAGGAGAGGGTGGAAAGAGGGGGGCAGGACCTGCTCCATTTACAGCTCTTAAAAATAGCATGCCAAGCCAGAAACACATATAAAACTGAACTAGCCATATCCACACGCAATGCATTTCCAAACAGGGGATATCTACAGTGCTTCCCAATTATGTTCAGTTCACTGCAGCAGGTGACCCCAATTTCTTTGAAAAATCTTTATAACAGTCCTTTTTCAGAAAACCTGCATGGGGTGCTCAGAATAAAAGTCAAGGCCATAAGAGTTTCACTTACTTGGGCTTCCTTCAGATTAAAGTGTATGTATTACATGACCAGGTAGAAAGCTGGAGGACAAAGATGTGTCACCTGCACGTGGGCATTTAAAGCCAGTGCCGAGATGAGTCGAAGATCATCAGAATGAAAAGCTGAGACATCTGCTGTGTTCACCACCTGGAGGGCCTATGCCCTGCCTCTGTTTCCTTCTCTCACTGCTCCCATGTGCTCCGTGGCTGCTGTGGGTTGGCCCCGCTCTCGGCAGCCAGGTGGGGTTGATGCTGCTGGGGCCCCCCAGCCCTGGTGATGTTGCCCTGGTGGGATCTGTAAGGGCTGGGTGCCAGGTGGATCTGTAATGGCAAGGGGGGCCCTTGAAGGGATGTCTGGGGTGTCTGTACTTAGCTAAGCACTTTTCTTGCTCTTCGTCCTTGTTAAAGGAATGGAGTCACTTTGGTTTTGTGGCTGTTAATAACGCAATGCAATGGAGAACAGGTCTGGTTTTATGTAATATTTATTTTAATATTTATATTAATATTTATTTTAGGGACATTGGCATGTGAATGACCACAAAGGGCACAAGTCAAATTTGCTGGTGACACCATGAGGAGGCACCAGTGTAAAAAGCATCAAGATGTCACAGGAGGGAGAACTGGAAGACCTCAGGGGAAAAAGTAATAGAAGTGGAATTAAATTTTATAGTACAGAGGGTAAATGGGCATGGGCTTGGGGACTATTATCACCTCTTTGCTCTATAGTGGGAGCTCATTAGCTAGGGATGACTGATGCTGGAAGGATCTGGGGGTATTGGCCATGGGACAACTGAGAGCCACCAGAGCTGTGAAGAGGCAATGGCAATCCAAAAATGCCTCTGACAGGTTACTTTCAGTAAGGATGAGGGAGAGTTCATGCCATTTTACAGGGTACTACTTAGATCTCATCTGCAATACTGTCTCTAGTTTTAATCAGCCATAGCTAAGAAAGATGAATTCAAATATGAGCAGTCTGCATTGAAAGGCTTGGAGGAGTCTAAAAACAGAGGAAAAAAGTGCTTTAAAATCATCACGCTCAAGGAAAATGCCTCGATGTTGCTTAGTTTGTTAGTTTAGGGTTGTTTTTTTTATTGCTTTAGCACTGGACATTTAAACTCTAGATAAACAAAATACAATTTGCTTTACAATGGAGAACGACTCCTCTATCCATTTGCAATAATAAAAGTGTGTAACTTCGTGCTAAAATGGCCAATTTAAATTGGATTCCAAAGCTATAGTTTAGTCATCAGCTTGCAGGTTGTAGCAACACGGGCCTGAATATCTAAAATAATTTCCAGTGGTGCATAAATGACTTCATGGCATTTGGAAGTGTGCACAGGAATGGCTCCCAAGCCAGCTGAAGTTAATGAAAATAAAATTAAAAAAAAAATATTAAAAGAGGAGAATTTATGTGTTTTCATTGCAGCCTTAATTCAATGTTATACCTACTAGAACATATAATATTCTTTTGCAACCATGACTGCATTTCATCATCTGTGTTATGCTGCCACACACTTTGTGGCTACTTTACCCTCTTTTCACTGCTTTCCAGATGAGTTCCATCCGCACGGCATGGCAGGCTCCAGGAGGCTGGAACAGCACCTCTTGGCCATAAACTGAAAACCAGCAGGAGCCAGAGCACCACAGCTGCCTCCTCTCTCGCCCTCTGCCCTGGGTCTCTCTGGAGCTCTGGGGCCAAGAGGTGGTGTTGGGAGGGGTCTCAGCAGTGCCCAAATCACGCCCCAGCTGTCCTGTGTTTAATGAGGGACCTGGGCATTTCGTGGCTGTGCCTTTCATCCTCAGCTCCTGCAGAGCCAGTCTGAGATGTCATCAGTGGGTGATGCACAGATTTTCGGCTCTGTTAGATCCAGGGGGCTGGGGGGAGTTGAATTGTTCCTGCTGCCTACCTACTGTTTCCGAGAATTTCCATCCATTTTCCATAGACTGGTTGAGGAGGGGAAGTCTCTGAGGATGCTATCACTGTTCTTCTTTTCGTGGGAAGTGTGAATTTTACTTCTGGCACACAAATCCTAATTCTGAAAACTGATGCACTCCCTTACTTTTGGGATTGGGCCATCTGTTTACAATAAGATGGGTAATGGATGTTAAACCCATCTGTGATCTCCTCTCAGAAGCTGCCTGGTTTCCCCAGATCTGCATCCCCCCTCTCTCCTCACCAGAGTTGGATTTGAGTGATGGTTCCAGTGGGACACATCACAGTCACCTGCTCCTTTCACTTACTGACAAAATACTGTTGCTTAAAGGAATTCCAGGCGATTTTGATGTAAAGCTTAAATGAATGAAAGGTCTGAAGTACTGTTTTATTAAGGAAACAATGGGTGAGCAAAGATTTTCTTGTAGGGCAGGGAGCAGGCTGCAGCCTGTGAGCAGCCCTGTGTCCAGCTCTCCTCTACTCTTTTCCCAAGGGACCCTCACAGCCTCTCTCTTCTCACACAACTTGGTGAACACCTGCTCCTTGACTAAAATTTGGGTATCTCACTCAAGTAAGACCATGGTTATTCCTAAGAAGCACCAATATGCTTCAAAGCATGTAGCAGAGTGTTCCTTCCCTGTGTTGTCACCTGTCCTTACCTAAAATTACTGGGTATATTTGGGGTACAGGTGTACCTGCATTTAGACTAGCTATCAGCTGATGCCCTGTCCTGTAAGAAAGGCTTGGAATGGTCAGACAACCTTCCCATATCTTCTTAGAGGGTGCAAACCCTATCTCAGTCAAAATATTGGGCTCCAGAGGCCAAACCCAACAGCAGTGCTGAGAAAAATAGTTTCAGGGCCTTAGCTAGGTGATACATGGAAATACTTGCATTGAGCATCACTGAGCACAGTCTAGAAAGCACCTGCTGCAACATTTTGTAAAATATATTTTGAGACTGAAAGGCCAAACTCTATAGAGATGCTAATCAGCTAAACCCATCAATATCTGTTTTCTGAGCATGGACCAGAGAACAGTATCTTGGATACAGCACAAACTGACAGACAATATTATTGTCAAGCAGAGAAACTATCAGGTCATACTTTAACTCTTCTCAGCTGTCCAGGGAGTTTATTTAATCCCCAGTGCAAAGGGAGGATTCACAGATATATCTAGCCTAGGCAGAATAGATGTTGTAAAGGCATATTTAATGGCATGTTGTTGAGATTTTATCATGGCCCCATGTGGGCTTGGAAATGTGGAAGGTGCAACCATTCTTTTGCCATAGCAAAGATACACTTTTTAGCATAGTTTGTGATCTGCAATACATAATCTTTACTGCAGATAGCATCCTGAAGATTACTGGTTTTATCTATTTCTTGGTCAATTTGAACTCTCTTTTTATAGTCCGGGAAAATACCTGTATGCACTTTTGTACATGTCATCCAAGACTGTTTATAAAGTGCAGACCTGCTCTCTTTTTTTTCTCATTTCTTCAGGAGCACCAGGGATGTTTTTGTACTACAAGATGAGTTTAAAGTAGTTCTAGTCTGAATTAGACCCGTATAATCAGACTCAGATTAATCTCACAGATGGGACCCTCAGGAAATTACGCAGATGCCCAAGTCTCAGACTGCAGGGAATGCCAGAACCTGGCACTGGTATTGGAGAGCAGGAGAGATGAAAGCTGTGTAAGATGTGACCAGGTGAGTGACCTATCCAGCCCAGTGTCAGAGCTAAGAGATGGGGGAGAAAGGTTAAACCGAGGAGATGGACCAGTGGAACCATGGTCTGGCCTCTCCCACACAGGAGCAGAGACCAGAAAGAAGCAGCAACGCCCATGAGCTTCAGTCATGGACCAGGATATCACAGAACAGCAGAAGCAAAACGTTTACTTCCAAGTAGTTTGAAATCTGTAAATTCAAACACACACAGGAAGGGGCAGAAATTTAAAATGTGGCCTTTTGGATGCTACTCTGAGTTGGGCTTTTCATTCCACCTCCATGAAAATTCCATCAGGTGTAGCAAACCCTACAGTTCTAAAAGTGATGTGTTAGCATTTTTTACTTAAAAAATTCCAAAGGACAGAAATTGCTGGGTATTTGTTTGCTGAGCTTGTAGAGGTTTGCATGTTCACTTAAGCCTTTAATAAACCATTAAAGTTGCTGCCACTGCTCCTCAAGTCACATTTATCACAACACTTCTTAAATCAGCAGCATAGTTACCACTGTTTCTGATACTTAGCCTTGGAGATGACTAGCCAAAATTTCAACTCCTAAACCTAGACATATCGAAAAAACAAGTTAGCCCATCTCATTCTCAGTCACTCAAAGTTTTTTCTTGGCTAAAATGAAATTTAAAAAATCAGCCCATATTTGCAACGATTTCACCCATGTCAAGTCATCCTGTTAAGCATGAATTGTTTTACTTGCATCTCTGAAAATTCACAAATCTCAGGAATAGGAATGCTAACAAAAAATAAATTAAAAATTCAGTACCTGCAGATAGCATCTTTGTGGGGAAGCCAAGCCCAACAAAAGCCATGCGAGTTTCAGTACTCCCAGGCCATAAGCATGAGCAGCATCAAAGTTGGGTGGGACAGCACTGTCTCTGCTTCTGCATTTGTAAAGATATCTGATGTGCAGAGGAAAAATAAGGCCACAGCTGACAGCGCTATTGTGCTGGCTTCTTTCTCAAATTCTTGTGCCTGGGGAAGAAGAAAGCACAGAAAACACTGTTGACAGTTCCATTACACAATACTGAAAATGCTGTTCCTAGCTTTTCTGTAATCACTTTTGCTTTTAAACATGTGATTTAGCTACAAATTATCCCCTGACCACAAGCACTCTCTCCATAAACTCACTGAGAAACAAATTAACCTTTTCTCTCTAGAATGAACTCTCTTATTAATATGAAAATCAATTCAGTCCATTTTGCTTTGGTTGCCCCAGCCCGTTTGCACTTTCCAAGCTGAATAGTGACTGCCCAGTTAGTCGCTTAAGAAGAATTCATTTAAGGAGCCAATTAAAAAAACCCAACCCAATAATACACTAAGTGATGCGCTAGAAAGCTTTTCATTACCGCATCTGTGGTTTCTAATTGAAAAACAGAATGTCTAATTATTGCCCTGATCCTTCCATCCTGACCTTGGACCAGCTCTACAGGTGGTGAACACCAGTGCAGTTTAACACACCAGCACAACTCGGTAGCAGCCCACAGCACCCCCTCACTTTTCAACTGGCTGCAGATCCAACACGTTCCTGGGCATATCTCTGAGGTCATTTGTCCATTAGATGACTTTATCAGGATCAAACTTTCCTTTTCAGGAAGTAAATATTATTTTTTAGCACCTGTTCTGAAGTGGTATGCATAAAATCTTACTCACGGAAACACGCGGGCTTTTTATCACCTGAGGAAAAATTCCTTCAAAGAACAGAAGTCCACCAAGACCAAAGAAACAAAATCTGCATGCAGTGAAGACAGAGCTGCAATAGAATCCAAGTGCTGGATGGGTATGAACACACAGGGAAATGGGAAAGGTTACACAGGGTTTTCCTTTGTTCTCACTTTCCTAACTCACAGTAGATGTTAAGGAATATCTTCTCCTCTGCTTGTCAGGCTATCATCTCTCTCACCAAAACCCAAATAGGGTTAGTAGAAAGACATTTCTTCTTTTAATGCTCTCTTTTTTTTTCTCTAGACTCAGTGACATAGCTTTGGTTTTCCTCTCCCCACCACCATCAATGTATTCCTCTTTTGCAGGGAAGAGTGCAGAGCGAGATGCAGCCATATCCAGCCTCTCTAAAGAATGGGGTCTGAAAAGTTAATGCATTCAGACTTCTGATAGCAGCAAAATAATTAAATCTGCAGTAAAACACTGACTCATGTGGTACCTTAGCAAAATGTCGAATTTCATGGTGGCACAGCATCACTTCTGTCCCCAGGCTCTCAGGAGTGTTGTTTTAAACTCTTTGATGACTCAAAGGAGATTAAAAGCATATGTTTTCAGGACACTTTCAGAAACATATAAAAGACCAAAAAAAAAAAAAAAAAGCTGACATTCTGTGGCAAAGGCTGAAGGTTCCTGCAGTGAGAAATGCTGAGGAGAGCTCTGTCACACAAATCCAGCCTACGTGCAAGCTTAGGGACATGATCCAAACCCACACCCAAACCCCCTGGAGCCCCACCACTCATTAGCATCCTAATTTTGGACCTGCACAAACACCACTGGTGACTTTCTCACATCTCTGTAGGTATATAAAGAATTGCTGTGTTTCTCAAAGGTTCAAAGCAAAGCTTGTGTCAGCTGGAACCTAGAAACAAAACCTCCCTCCAAATGAGGACTGATCCATGGGTTTTTGGAGGGCCTGTAGAGGATGCAGAGGCAACAGGCTGTTTTCTTTTAAAAGATGGCCAGAGGAGGAGGTGGGCCCCCTTTTCACACAGCAGCCTTGTTGTGTGGGCAGTCACCCAACAGACAAGAAAATGGGAGCTGCTCCCAGGACTGTTGCACTGTTTTATATGCTTTGGAGCAAGCCAGCTTTGGATAAACATCCTTGGAAATGAGGGACCTTCTCTTTCTTTTCTGGCCCACTGCACACTGGGTTAATTTAAGAGAAATGCAGCACATTCGCTTTCTGTCTGTGACCCAGCAAATATTTAACTATTTCTCACCAAGGGAAATGTGAGATCTTTTCCATTTCCCTCGGAATAATTGCCACATTGCAAACCCTGCAAAATCTTGAAGACTGTAAAAAAAAAAAAAAAGGGAAATTGTGAGAGCTCTCCCAGTTCCTGGGGGATAATTGAAGACCCCAGTGCACACGTGGGCTCACGCTGGCTGCCATCACAAGTTTTTGCTGCCAAGGACATGAAACACTTGTAAGGAGAGTCAAGTATGCATGTAGGTCTGGATCAATTTACTTGGTGGCTGAGAAAAGGAGAGGGAATCTGAGTACAGAATGGAAAGTTAACAAAGAGGCAGAGGAGGGGAAAAGTAAGGATGACTTTTCCTGCCATTGCACACCTGCATGCTGCAGAATTTTGGGCATGAATCCTACTAAAAATGTCCTTTTGGTTATGGTTGTCTCCTGAAAAAAAAATCAGCCCATCAATCCACTGCTCTGAAATTAATCTTTACCTTTTTGCCAATGTGTTTTTTTGTGAAGGGAGCACATAATACCTTCCAGAAGTATAATGTTAGCATCTGTAAATATATTGCTGACCTCTTTATCTTCTTGTTCTACCACTTGTCATGTGCCCCAGGCCAGTGTTGCTCTAACAGCTGTATTGAGCAGTACAAGCTGAGCTGGAGCTTTGAGATATTTTTTTGTCTGTTCTCTTGTTAAATGTGTGCTCTGCTTTTTCTAATGGTGTTAAACTGAACTCCCTGGATTAAGCAGTTAATATAGGTCAAAATTAGTCCTTGAGGGATAGGCCAAACTCAGCCTGGTACTTCCCTCACCTGCAGGGCTAAGCTGTGGTGTTTGTCTCCCCATGTAATTTTGGGTGTTGCTGGGTAGTTCCCAGTAATTTCAAATTGTCTGTCTATAAACCTCCTTTTTTAATAAGCTCCTGCTTCATTTCTAACTACTTTCTAATGCTGATTCAGACCTGCTTTATTAAGGAGTGCCTACATATTGCCTTTGCCCTCATAAATAGAAATACCTCCTCAAAGCTTTCAAAGTACTTAGCTGCCCTGCATAGTGTGGTGAAGAGGGTGAAATAGAATATATTATGAAATGCCATAACCAATTCAAACTGGATGAGCAATTAGTGAACTAATAATAATGTTGCAGCACTGTTTCTTCAGAAACCTCTAATTTCGACATCAATAGGCATCATACATATCTCACTGTGAAATAACTTCATAGCTTTGGTTGGTCCTGATGATAGCAACGCTTAGAAAACAAAATAAAGGCATCTATGACACTGTTAATGGAATGATTAAAGCTGCAGATGAGAATGCACAGGAGAAGAAATGTTCTGTTAGCTAATTTGGTTTGTGCTTTTATAGTGTCTCCTGTGGGAGAATGTGGAATTCCAGGCCTGGCTGCACAAACACAGAACGACTGCTAGCTCCACTCCAGTCCTGCTGGTCTCCCTAGGCTGCCTCTGCAGTCAGAGAAGATGCAGAAGCCTCGTGCTGCCACAAAGAACTGTCCTGTCTCATTAGGCAGAGTTAATTTTGGTGAATTAACCCTTCTGCCTCCTGTCATATTTGTTCACTGGATGGGTCAAAGTTGTTACAGCTCATTCTCACTGTTTCAGTTCCTGATAGCTGAAATTGCAAAGCCCTGTTTTGCACCACCACGATCTCTTGGATTGAACTTCCTTGTTGTTTTTTGAAATAAAGAGAAAGGGGACTTTGTCCAAGTTTAATGGCAGTTTAGCTTTATAGCCCTCAGTACAGGATCCATCATTAAAATTAAGCATGTACTTAATTGGTTTCCTGAATACAGATGGATTTAAGCACATGCTTAAATGCCTTGCTCACTTGAGGCCCTAATGGACCATGCAAATTTAAAAGTTCACTTCTCATTGAGATAAATGGAGTGGATAATCATAAATTTATCAGAACAGAAGCTGCTGCTCACTGTATATGTTGGCAGCATCTTGCAGTGTTGTCCTCTCCCTCTGCCTGGGATATCTAGAACCTGCTGAAATAGAAAAGTAGCAACAGAGTAAGAACAGGTTTTCCTCACTCAGAACAGATCACCACTGCTGTATTTGATGGTAAGATATCTGTGCATCTGCCACAGAGAAAAGAAATATTTTCCTTAATTATTCATTATTTTTCATAATTAAAAAAAATTAGTGGAAATTAAGTGGAAACAAAAATCCCAAGGGAACAGAAGGGATATTTATGACTGAAAAATCCACCAGCTACTTCAGCTTTGCACTGTCGTTCCTAATAAATTTTTTTTCAGGCAAGGGTTGTTACAATGGTCAGCACTGAACCCTCTGCCCAGCAATCCCTTAACTGGCCAGGAAGCTCTTCCCTGAGAAGGAGCCCAGCAAAGACTAGTGAGATGAAGATTTGTGTCTGTGTTTCTCTTGTATTTGATGGCATTTTCTTGTGTTTTATAAGGTTTGAACCCATGTTTCCTCAGCAAGAAATCAGTATTTTCTGGGATGAGTTGACCTGTTTTGATATAGATAAAGTGTGGGAAATAGTACAAAACTTTCTGGAAGGAGAAGGAAACAGATCAAAACAATGTATTCATATAGATACCATGATTTCAAATACCATTCCTTAGGAGACAAGAGTATGAGTTTTACTTGAATCTAATTGTGGTGGACATGTGCTGGATAATCCAGAGATAAGATCTGGGCATGTGTTGCTTTTTAAAGTAAGGTGTACGGAAGAGTCTCATCAGTTGTTACCTTTGCTCAGCACATACCAGCTTTTTTTATTTCTTTATATGTTACAACTTCTAGGTTTGTTTTGAGCCATATTGGATCGTAGAATTAAAAATGCTGGAAGCTAAAACAGCAAGAAGCACTGTCTAGAAAGGTGACAACCAGGAAATTTAGGACCTTGTCCCTTGTGATACATTTCACTAAGCTATGCCTGTTACATTATGTAACTATTTTTTATCACTGCCATTTTACTGAAGATCACAAAACAAAGTATTTATAAGAATTGTAGAATCTTGGGGGGTGAAACTCATGTTTTACAATAAAAGCATTAAGAACAGAAATTTGCCTCATGTCTCTAAGAAAGGTGAAAAGCTATCCTGTAAGAACATGCTGTCTTTATGTTGATCTGTAATACAGTACTGCTGTGGCCATGAACTTTGCACTGGGTTTGCAAGGTGTCAGGACTTGCTCTGTCTGAGCTTTTCTCGACCTGCCTGCAGCCTCTTTTCAGTTGGTTTGGTTGCGACAGCAATTTCTCCAACTCTTTAGGACTTTCTGGCTGATTTGCTTTACTTTTGTTTATCTTTCTGTGGTGCCTCCATGGTTTCACCAGTGCTGGTCAATATGGGCCAGGCAGGACAAGAGTTCAGTGTGGAGGGGCAGAGACTTGGGATGATGAAATATGGAACATGGACTTGACACCAAAGGCCCCACAGATAAAGAAATGCAGACCTGGAGCTGGGCTGCTCTGGTTTTTAGGATAAACAAGCAAACAAAGGAATAGTATCTAGCACATGTAAATCCACCATAAAAAATGGCTGCAACTCGGAGGTGCAGATCCATGAAATAAAGCCTGGCTGTAAAAGCATGTTAGCAGGCATATAAAAGTGACCCCAAATGAATCTAAGACAGAGAAAGAGGAAAATTTCAAAGTGAACACTGTATTCCCCCTGGCAAAGGACTTTGGATGCTGACAACCCTCTGGGAGCACAGCCACCATGAGAAAGAAACCCCCAACCCAAGGGGTAAGAGGAACACCAGAAGGGTGAGCATAACATCATGAAAAGAGGTAGAAACTAAGTGCACGTGTAAAAATTTAACTGCATTACTATTTTTATTACTGATCATTTTCTGCACAGATTTATTCTTTCTCTTTCCATAACAATTATATGTGGAATAATAATGTGTGGATTCTTGGATGAGACTCTCAGGATTTCGATTGTATTAATGATAAATTTTGACTTTATGTATAAATTATGGTTCCTCTGCCCGTAAACAAGATTTTAATTACTTAAGGAAGAAATTTTGAAATCATACCACTCTTTTACACTAGCAGAAAGGGGTGCATTAAGATCCATTGGTCAGAACTTCATGCGATGAAATAACAAAATCATTTTTGTTATCTGCTGCCAGCAATAATAAATACATACTAAAACAAAAAGCAAACTGCAAAACAGGAAAATGGTCTTAATAGGGAAACGTTAAACAGGAATGTGCACACTGTAGGAGTTTGTTTTGGCTTTGTCCTTTTGCCAATGGCAAGCTTTAGGCAAGAGGGAAATAATGCATTGCTGTAGTCACGAAAATAGTCTGCCCTCCCTTCTGCAGTTGCTGGGGTGGTGTTGTTGCACTGGCTGCCTGCTCTGGATCCTGTCAGGATCCCTATCTGTGCTCCCACGAGCTCTTCAAGAGAAGCGGCGCTTGCTCGGGCTCGTGGAGGTTTTCCATCAGGAGAGTGGAGCGGGATATGGGCTCCACGTTTCTTAACACTCAAGCTTAGGAAAAAATGCTCTGTGCAGTCCTCACTGAAAGACTTTGGCTTTTCAGGGGCTGGAAGAGCTGTACATAAAATGAATTTTTACTGCCAAAATGGATCTTATTATTTGGAGTGGTTTAGGCTACATTTGTACAAAGCAGCACGTAACTGCTCTTTGGAGAGCTGCGGCGAGATTTTATAAGAACATGGAATGGAAGCAAAGAGGTCGCATTAATTTATGCTTTCATAACGTTGGGACTGTAAGGAAATATATTTTAAATAAGAATTGACATAGGAGACCTCCATGATAACAGCTTATATTGAACGAAATCATTCTTATACAAAATATTTCTCAAGGCTCATAAAAGATAGCAATAACAAACACCATTATGCAGTATCTGGGAAATTCTATTTACTTAAAATGCTTTCTGCTTTTATTATTATTCAGGCTTGTTTCTTCAGTGGAAGTTCTGATTGAAGCTTGAGCAACCTGTATGATCTCATTACAAGAGGGCCGCATTGGAAAATCTGATACTGATAGTTCCAACAATGGCACCTCTCACTTATTATCTGTCACTTGGCTACAACAAGAGCCGTGCAAATTTCCTGCCATCAAATTCTGGCAGGTGGCTGGAAACCAATATAATATTCCACATATACCCTGTTGCACTCGAAGAGGAAAAAAAAACTGTGTTCAATATCCTGAGTGTGGCTGGTTTGGAGCACAGGCTGCCCCACAGGCAGAGCTGGGTCACAGGCAGGTTTCTGCTTTGCTAGGGAGGGTACAAAAGGCCACCGTGTAATGTGGATACACATCAACAGGAATCTTTTCACTGTGCACCTTCAAGTGAGTCACAGGCAGCTTTTAGGGCCGTCATTCATTGATTTCATTGATTGATAGCAACCGATTCCTTGTCTCCTCATCACTGGTGTTCTACTGCACGTACATGTCCAAGGCCAGCTAGATCTTGTCTTTGAAAGATGCCAGAGGCTAGGCAGTGTCACTTAGCTACGTATCTGCATATAAGCACACACCTGCTTGCAGATTTTAGAGAGAGGAAGGGAGGAAGAGTTTCCTCTCCTTGTCCCTGTGCAGCTCTCCTAAAGTAATTCACACTACTCTCTAGCTATCCTCTAACTTTTCTGGAGTTTGTCAGTACTGGCAACACCTGGGGGTGTAGGGTTATCTGCTCACATGCCCTGCACCAGCAGGGCCTTGAAATAAAAAGCAAACCCTTCCCATCAACCTGAAGTTAATAGCTTTGTAGCCTTTTAAATTAGGATTAATTAGGGTGAAAAAAATTTCTGAAAATTTTTCACACACAGTAAAGAAAGATAGCAGTCTAAGCAGGAAAAATTCAGAACCTGAACTGTGAGAAATAAAACGTATGAAAAGCTGGAAAACAAATATACCTCTTGAGAAGGATGGGTCCTTTCCTCCAGGCTTTCTTTCAAATTTTTAGCAACTTTCAGTGTTCCTGTGTTTGAGATACAGTATCCTCTCCCCTGACTTCTCTTTGGAGTCCTTAAGGCCAATTTCTGTCATTTCTCAGGCTTGCTGTAGGGCTGCCCTCCTCTGCAGTAGCCTCTTGCTCCCTTCAGAAGTTCTCCAGTACCCACTCCTTCAGACTTTTCCCTGCTTTCCTCTTCTCCCACCACTTGTCCTGCCTTTCCCTCCAGAGGAATTGGGAGTCTGGCTTGTTTTGATGCTCTAATGGAAGGTTTAGTTCCCCTCTCTCTCTCATTTCTAGGCTGTTCCTCTTCAAACCACAGCACAGTCAACAGCACCAGCCTTCCTCTCTGCTCTCCCTCCTCACAGCATTCCTGTAGTGGTATCACAAGAAATAAATTCCATGTGCCATTGTGTAAGTGCCTCCTGAGGATCTGTAGTCACGTTAACAAGCCTGGCCTGCTCCAAAATCTGTTTGTGGCAAGGGCAGCAAAAACCCCTGGCTGAAATGGGCACATTGTCTCCTCCCCTTCTCCTTTCTTGCCTTTTTCTGATTCCATAACGTGGGTTTTTTCTGACTCATTTGTAGATAAATCTTGGTGGAAGCCTCACACTGGCCATTTTGAAGACATTTGCTGACAATCTGGTAGACAGGCTTGCTGAAACAGAAAATTTCCATCTTGAGAATGTTACTTCTTCTTTTTTTCCCCTGAAGGACTAAAAGTATCACAGTAAAGTTGCTAAAGAAAAGCTATTGCTTTCCCTTTGTTTATAAGTGCACATCTTGATGAAATTCTGTGACTAGTTAGCTGCCAAAAACATTTAACATTATGAATTAATAAACCCATGAATTTTGTATAAGGTGTTTTCTGGAATGCCTTTCTTGTTGCTGATTGCCATCTTTCTTAGCGGAATAAAGCCTCCTGCTTGGGGTTGTTGCTGACACCTCAAAGTAGCTCATTTATCCAGGCAGTAAAACAGATTTAATGAACCATGGGAAACACATGATTTTTCAGAAATGACCATAATGACAATGGTTCGTAGATAATAACAGGCTATTTACCTGTGCCTGAGTTGCTTCAAATTTATTTTCTTCGGACAATTTCCTAACCCTGGCTATGGTAACAACATGATAGAGCTGTAGGTCTACAAGCAATTTGTTAATTAAAATTAATGCTGCATTATTGACCCGTTGCATTAAGCCCATAGGTCTTCAGAAGAAAGCATGATCAGCTAACCCAGCAAATCTGTGGGTCTGATCAGTTTAAGAGATGAAGGATTTCTCTCATAAGCTGCCTACAGCCTTCCTGGTGGTTGTGTGCACTTATAATCAGCATATCCTTAGGATTATTGATTCTCCCCCGTAAAGTGTAAAGCTTGTTTCTGCTGATGTCCAGGTTATTGGACTGATGTGTTTACCAAAGGGAGCAAGAAACCCCTTTACATTCTTGTGTGAGCTAATCAGATTTGCATATAATCTGGTCGAGGATGATGGATTAGATGGGTGGGTGATTACTGGAGAAGGAATCAACGCTACAGCTTTTCCTGTGTGACAAATGCTTCCTATCCAAAGTTACTGAACTCTTGGAATTAGGAGTTTGGTCTCACCTTTATCAAATTTTCATCTGCCACACAACACGGCAGCAGTTACAGGGTTAAAATGCACACATGTATAAGGAATATACATATATGTAAGTAATCAGGAAAAAACAGTAGGAAACAAAATCAATTCAGCAGAGGCAGTTGGATATCCTGGGTAGGTTTTATGTGAGATTTAGACATTTGAATTCCAGAACACAATGCACAAAACCCTTTCTTAACCTTGCCAGCATCCAAAAGGATAAAGATACTTGGATGTTCACCAGAAAGTTCCCTGGTGTTCCTATCTTGCATCTGATCCTGCTCAGAAGTGACAAAAAGCAATCTCCCTCCTGATATTCCCTTCTGGATGAGAATTCTCCTTGCTTTGAAGACTGTTTTTAAGTTTAATTTAACTTCCACAAATTTAAGACACTGACCTCATTGGGCTAGAGGACGGTGCTCCATCTTCTGTCCTTTCTCTTTGTCCTCAAAAGCACATTCCTTTGTAATAAAATAGGATGAAATTACCCATCTTTAGATGGTAGATTTAGGTACCTAAGTCTTTGAGACTACGTGGGTGCTAAGATCTTTTGATCATCATAGACCTTGGAGGGCTCCAGTGTCACTGGCTTTCACTGGGCAGGCAGGATTTAACCTTGGGGATCATTTAAGTGCTTTACTAATTTCTTTCTTAGATTTAACACTCAAGCTTAGGTTGAATTTACTTTGGTTTTTTGTTTTTTTTTTTGTTTTTTTTTATGTAGCATAAACACCGAAATACATAATACAGCTTTCACAGACAAGCTCTCATTTCAAAATAAACTCCAGGATCTACATGACAGAATACGAATTTTAAGCATTTTTAAGAGACAATTTTGTCACTTGTGTAAAGGAAAAGAGAGGCAGAGAAGAGTTGCAGTGATAATTTCCGAGGAGCCAAGTAATCTTGATACTTTTTTCACATGCATCCCACACCTTCAAAAGGATACATTCCGCCTCTTCTGTGAGTGGAGAGTTTTGAGATGTGCAACATTTCCTGTGTAACAACATATCAGTTTCAGGTTGTGATGAGAAAAAATTGCTTTCAAATATCACGAGTTCAAAAGTGCAGCTGAAATTTGAAAGTATTAGTTTCACATTCTGCTTAAGAAAAACTGTGAAAAGAGAAGCAGAGAGGAGACTGAGGATAAAATTCCAATAAAAATAAGATATCTATATCTAGCCAGACAGTTGGTATTATATATATCTATATAATACTGTGTGCATGACAAATATGGTAACAGAGCATTAAGGCTGCATGGTTAGGCAGTCAAAAGTTTGGAAACAGCCTAGCTAAGGTTGCTTGCTGTGCTGCTCTCCTCCCTCACATTGTGAACACATCATGCCTTTTTTCTTAACTTCAATACTTCTCTGCATAGTCTTTTTCAGATAGAATAAATATTTCTTTTATATAACCTCAGGAAACTTGAAATGTTGTTTATTCCTCTAAGCATTTGTGGATTTTCATTATCATAGTGGTGCAGAGAGCAACACAGATGCTCAGGCTGTTTTTTAGCCTTTTGTGCCGTTCGGATGGCAGAGAAGGGCTATAAACCAGACACCACCAACCCAGCTCCCCACCCCCCTCCCATATTTCCTTCTGTTGTGTCTGATATAGATGCTTTTCTCCTGCCTCCCTCCTTCTGCCCTTTTTGCATTAAGTAAAATGAAACACAGCAGTGCATCTTCTCAAATGAGGGGAAAAAGCTGGCAAGACCCTTCCTCCATCATCACTCCTGTGTATTAAAAAAGGTGCAAGGGAGCACCTCCCGCAAGCCTTCATGTGTTTTGTCCTTGTCTGTCTCTCAGGCTGGGTGGAGACCCTTCAAGACTGGGGGATCTAGGTCTAATTGTTGTTTTATAGCAGTCATGACCATGTTTTAACTCTCCCACCCTCCTCCCATGGTGTCCTCTGTTTGGAAGGACTCCTGGGGCTGCAGAGAGCAGTTTTTTCCCCCACCTGGCTTCTGAGGTGTTCTTCTCAGCTCATTGCTGTCAGTCTACAGAAAAGCTCCCCAACTTCGGTGTAGGTTGGAGTCAGCCCCAAATTCATCTGCCTGATAAACACGCAAGCTTTAACTGCTACTCTCTGGATGTTTTTCATGGCACAGAATAGCATCTCTGAATTTGATTCCTTTCATTTCCACACTGGTGACTCGCATGTTTTCTAACCTCTCAATCCTGAACCAGAGCACAGCATTGCAAATCTTGTACCCACAGGAAAGGGGACAAGCCTACTGCCTCCTTAAAAAAACCCTGATACCAATGGTCTCGCAGCTGAGTTGTGCTGATGCAGACCTGGACTATGACTTTTAATGACAATCTAACTCTGAGGGTCCAAATAATTGCCGGGGCATCTGATGGAGAGAAGAAAATATTTGTAATACATTTTAAGATAGTCAGTGCATTCGTGTTCTATATTTTCAGTCTAGAGGGCAAGATCACAGCTGCCTGTATTTACCTTCCCTTTCCAGACAGGAATGGGCAAACACCCAGTTTTGGATGTGGTTAATAACTTTACTGCTTCCAGATGATTACCAACACCCATCTGGCAGAGATCACTCCCGAAACTACAGAACATGAATACTCTTTCATTCACTTTTGGGTAAAATCTGCAGGGTTATTTTCTGTCACCTTTATCACCAGGTTAAGCTAAGGTGGAAATCTCAGAGAGGAGGAGTAGCCACTTTGTACCAGGATTTCTGTCTGCGGGTAATTGCCAGTGGAAGAGAAGACAAATGGGGAGGGGGGCACAGGCTTGCAAAGCAAAGGCATTTGTATGCCTTTATTGTATCTGCTGGAAGCTTCTTATTCCTGTATTTATTTACTCAGAGCTGAGGCTTCAGCATTAGCCTGACTCTCACATGTTCTCTGTAATGAGTGTGCAGGGGATTCAAACCCATTTTACTGCATGGCTGACTAAGAGACTAAAGCATGAGGGGCAAAATATAAACTGTCAGCACGAGGTGGAAGCAACACATAAAAAAAAATTCGTATTGTATCTTTTCAGCTTCTATTTCATTTTGGAAGATAGCATAAAATTCTTACCTGAAGTGATGCTTTCAAAGCTTAAGGAACACCATGTGATTCTGTTATGTGACTTCATGATCTTTTATAAACCTGTGCTTAGCTTAATAGATTTCTATTCTAAAGTTATGATAGGACAAAAAGAAAACATAGTGTGTTGAAAACTCAGAGCAAGATCAGCAGGCTGTATAAAAGAAAGAAAAAATGTTTAACTGGGAAAGTCAGCAACTCTTCAGCAATTTTATTATAAAGAACTCAATTATATTGTATAATTCCCATGATTGCCAGAGACCTCATTGATTACTCACAGTGGTACTGCATTAGGCTACTGATAATGAGATGTTTATTTTAATAACTATTTTCTGTGTGGATGTACTAGTTTGCAGAAGCACTAGGTTAAGGATACTTCAGTTAAGTGACTCCTGAATGAATTTAACATAATTAGGAGGACAGATGGGCTTTCAACTCCACAGCAACAGTAAAGAAAACAAGACATCACTGCAGCACAGATCCTTCCACGCTGTTCTTTTTGCAAATGAAATCTACTGCCTTTCAGTACATTGGCTATTTCTGCTTAGGCTGGTTATATCATATAAAGAACTCAAAATCTTAATCAATAAAGGCTCGACACTTCTGGAACTTGTGTTAAGCAGCAGCTTAGCCTGGGAAGAACAATTGTCCATGTTTCTTTGACACATTAATAAATGGAATTGCACAGCTAACAAGGTAATGGGTACCTTCAGCAATGGTTGCAGATCCTGGCCTAAAATTAGTGATGAAAATAATGGGGTTTGATTGTTACTGTAACTTTCATGAGAAATTAGATTCATTTTACCTGTTCCTGTTTCTAATCCCCATTTTGCAGACAAATCTGGGTTCCCTTTACTGCTTCCCTAACACCTCCTCGGTGAGCACATTTCAATATGTGAGCTATCACCCAGTGTAGAAAGCTCTTCTGAAAATCCAGCTGCAAGTCCATTTCTATGCTCAAAGTCATTATCACTCTGGCTGGATCCAAAGGCATTCACAATATCTACAAACAATCAGGGAACCGCTAAAGATGCAGCCTCAGCAATTGGAATTTAAAAATCCATTTCAAACACAGAGGTACTGTAATCTGTACAAAATTATTAGATTTTGCACAACTACTGAGCTATTTTGACAATTTAGCCCTCAAAAATCTGTGCCAATAACTATATAGCAAAATAGAGAGGCATCGGCACAGCGTGACGCGAGTCTCTGATCTCAAGTTAATCTTCAACAAGAAAATGACCTAGAAAGAATTTATTTTTGTTTCTTATGTGGCTGAGGGGTTTGAGCTACACTCTGCAGACAGGAGAGGCCCGGAGAGGATTTCGTTTGCTACTTCTTCTTGTCATTTCTGTTGAGCCTCCGCTTACCCTCATTAATCTTACAGCAGACTCAGCCCAGCACCTTCCCATGTAAGCAGGACTCCCCTGTCGGGAAGCCTGAACAGATGCTTGGTATAACTTCCAGCACGTGGGCCAGCACATCGTATGTTATGTATGAAAATGTCTCTGGGCAGGTTCCAGAGCTGTGGCTGCAGCCACGCGCTCCCACTGAGGGTGTGCCAAAGCCTTTTGGAGAGAGTGCCCAGGCTCCTGTAATCCCTGCACCGGGGCTTGAGGGAACTCCAGACTTTCCCTGCCCAGCATCTCAAGCTCCAACAGCAGAATGGTGCTCCACAGACCCTCTTCTTTCTGTTTGATGGATTGGTGTGTGGGTGTACCCAAAGAGAAGCTCTGAAAGGATTGTCCCAGGAGTCTTAATGAGTATTAGTCAGTCTTATCCATCACAACTTCTTTTTAGACAATACAACAACTCCATCCCTACTCTGGATAGATCTGTTTATAATCCAGAAGTAATATTCCTTCCTGGCAGCAAAATTAAACAAATTCATTGAAAAATACACAAGGAAAATGTTGGGAAGGGCTGTAGAAAGTTCTTTTGGAGAAAAATGTGATGTGTGTACCTGCATGTTTATGGCTGTGGTTGCACAGAGAAAGGAATTAGAGGAGATGCTGGTTTTATAAACTTTGTGTCTAACAAATAAAGCAACGGCCATATTTATGCCTGTCCTCTTCCTGGAAAAGGAATTAGAAGAATTCCCTCCAGATTATTACAATCTGTCGCAATTTCACATAAAAAAAATTATGCGTAACTTACAATGAGAATATTTTAGCGGATCTTGGCCACTTTGAACCCAGTTATCCATCATGCTTTGCAAATACAAGCTGCAGTAGAGGGAGATCTCCAGAAAAGATAAAGAAGTATCAAACCAAAGTTTATGGCAGTTCATCTTCTTACACAAAGACAAAGGAATTAAACTGTACAAGGACCAGCTCAGGTTCACGATATCTGTTTTGATAACCATGGTCAAGGCTGGATTTTCAGCCAGTTTTT
Source organism: Platysteira castanea (assembly GCA_013397175.1). Classification (NCBI taxonomy): domain Eukaryota; kingdom Metazoa; phylum Chordata; class Aves; order Passeriformes; genus Platysteira; species Platysteira castanea. The sequence goes on along the minus strand of VYXC01011355.1, from coordinate 947,859 downwards.
TACTTTGAATATTGAACTTTAAGAGGTTCCCTGGAGACTCCATCTTAACATGCATTGTAGAATATAAAACATATATATATATATAATGCTTAGTTGTAATATTTTTAACTAAAACTAATTGTCTGTGTCTAAAATTTTCCCTTCCTTTTGTATTAGATAAAAGCTTTAACTCTATTTGCTACATAATTCCTTTTTAATCTCATCTGGCTTTTACTTTTTAAGATTAAGAATCCCTTTGGGGGACTGGAACTCTTCTCTGTTTTAATCCATACACAGATCTGTCTTTTACCATACTCAAATCTTCCCCTCATTTTCCAAATGACATTGTAGTGACAATTTCAGGCAAGGCATGACATGAAAAATAAGGTTGGTTTTCAGAAGATACCACTTGTATGATTTATTTAAAAATATTTTTTTAAAAATGGGTGGGATCAAATAAAATTGACAACAGCAGAGACACTTAAAGAAAATTCATCACTATTTTACTTAATTCCATGTTTAATTTGATTCCTAATCCTTTTATCATGTTTCTACATGAATTTAAACTGGTTAGATATCTCTCTGCCTTCATTTACTGCAGCTGTAGATCCCTTAACAGGAAATGAAGACCACAACACTTCTCTGCTTAACCAACCAGTCCAATTTTTAAATACTGAGGGACAGAAAAAGACTTTCTAACTTTATGCCCATTATAATGTGTAAGCATTTCTTCCCTGAAATTCCTCTTCACTTGAATAAGGCAGTTGGTTCCTTGAATGTTTTCATCAACCCTTCTACTCCTTCCTCTTTTTTATGGTCTCCACAGTCAGGATTTAAACAAACACTTGAATACACAAAATTCACCCTCCATGGCCAAAAATACATTAAAAAAAAAGGTGAATGAAATTTGTATTTTCTTCTCATCCTGCTTTCTGTACACCCCAGCAAGGGCGTGACATGGATGAGTGTGTGCAAGCAAAACTGCAAAATGAAATGGCTCTTGAAAAGTAGGAAAGGAAGCTGCTTGGTGTTCACACAGTATCGGAAAGCTAAAAGCAAATTTGCCCTTGAAGAAAAGAATGGAAAGGAGAAAGATACTGGAAGAGTTTCAGGCAGCTGAGTCCAAGTTTTTTAACTTTCAGGTTTGTCTGAAGCAGAGTTTGACTCTCAGTGCTGCTGACAGTGCATAAAGTGAACCCACCAGTGAGGTTTAGATGAAACCCGTGTAAACAGCAGCAGATTTCATGCTGTTCTAATACAGACCCCTGTGAAAGCACAACTGTTCAGAAAAATATGTAATATACTTCGAGTATGTGGACCTACAAACCTCAAGAGGCACCACTGCAATGGTTCTGGCCGAATGACTTCTAATTTGACACTGAAGAGGCAACCTACCAAGTAATAACTGTGAAAACTGCACAGGGACAATAATTCAGCTGCCATAGCTGTGTTTTAAGCACAAGCAGTTCTGCTATATATTAGTGGTAACCTCAACACAAAGCTTACCTTGCTATCAGATTATTCCTCCGTGTTTTAATGTGTGATCCAAACAAATAAACAAAAAAAACCCAACCCCACAAACCAACCCAAATCACAGAACCTGCTGCAGAGCAAACACAGACATGTTTACTTACCATGTTGCACATACTGGTAGAAAAAACAGAAGTGTCTGTAGTGGAAGAACTAACATGAAAATAAAAACATTCTCCATCTGAGACAACTGGCAAACTATCCAGAGTTTCACTGGACAGGGCTGGCAGTCTCTCATCTTAGCCATGAATTGTTACTGAAGTCCTGTTCCACTATAAGCACAAACCTTTCTTCCCACATATCACTTCTGCACTCCAAGAACTGGTCAGCACAACAGCCCAGTGATAAGTGCAAGCCTTGTGTCCATTTCCCAGAGGCACAATGGAGTTCAGCAGTGCCAATCCAGGCCTGAGCAGGAATTAAAAATCAGGAATTCTGGCCTGGCAGTAGTTACTTCTAGTCTGCTGAATCTAAGAGCAAACATTAAGGAGAAGAATAGTCATTTATTGATGCTGTTCTGCACTACTGCTCGTAAGATGCATGCTTAATTCCCAGCCCTGTGCTCTGCAGAGACCATGAGCACTTAAACCAGAATGTCTCATCACTTCAGTAATGACATCTCCAGGGATCTCCAGTGTAGGGCTGATGGGCTACAAAATCTGAGAAAGTGACTGATGCTGTCTTTCTTGGTGTAAATGCTGATTCCCTAAAACAGGAGCACAAGAAGCTGCTGTAACATTGTGTTATTAAAATTCTGAAACGCATGTTTATGAAAGAATATGTGAGTTTCATTAATCACCTAGACCACTCTGGTTTTGGAAATTCTTTTTTAAAAAGTGTGTCATGGGGGTAACAAATTAAGATGCAGAAAAAAAAGAATTATAAAAAATCGTATGCTCCGCATATAGAAAGGGCAAGACATGAAGCACAGCAGCACACCACAGCGACACAGCAAAACCCGCAGATACTTCGCTACAGAACCAGTTTGCTAATCCAGTCAGCAGGCAGGACTAATGGGCGCTGTCCCTTTCCACGGCACAGCGCTCCGAAATGTGGGTCAGCCGAGCGCTCCCGCCCCGGCCGGGCGGCACTGCCGGCGCCCGCCGCTCCGAGGAGCCACAAGGCAGCAAAACCGCTGCCGAAACGGGGAAAATCTGACGCGCAGCCATGGCCATGTCGCCTCTAACACAATCTCTGGGAGCGCTGCGAAACTTGGGAAAAGCTTTGCGCCTTTTGGAAGTCAGGCAAGAGCGTGTTTATCGCGTCTCGGTGGGGAAACGCCTGACCTGTCCTGAACGCAGGTAGGAAACCATGACGGTGTTTACAAGCCTGTTTGAAGCATTAGGAAGCTGTTGGCGAGCTGCAGTGTGAGCATCCTTCAGCGGGCGGGGAGCGGCGGGACGGCAGCGCCCATCCCCGGTCCCGGCCGCAGCCCCAGCCGCACCGGCGGGATGCAAAAACACCCGTGGAGGTGCTTTGTGCTCCTGCCTCCCACAGCCGAGGGCTCAGGGGGCGATAAGGGCCAGCTGACCGAGCAAGCATTTCAAAAGGGATGCAGGGAGCGGGGAGGGAGCAGGGGCCAGCTCTGCCAGCTCATGCACGGCACGGCTGTGGAGCCGCCTGGTGCTCAAGGGTCCCGGATCAGGCGGCCAGGATGTTCTTTACAAAGATAAAAACATAAACCTCTGTGTACAGCACCTGTGACCCGAAACCAAGGGTCGGGGGCAGCACTGCCAGCCCCCTCCTCGTGGAAATGATAGGACGGGGACCAACCCCTTCAGGGACTCTTGTGTCAAAATCCATACGGTGGCTGTGGATTTAGAAACAGCCTTTTGTCCGAGGAAGTTTTGTCCAGCTTCTATCAAAGACTTTGCAGGTTTTCCCGGAACTCTGGGATTTCGAGCTGTGTGAAGCCTCAGCCACAGGCCTGGTCCTCTCAGACGTGTCAGGTCTGTGCTGTGGGCACGGTGCTCAGGGTTCCTGAAACTGTGCCGTGGAGCTCTGCTCGCCGAGGCTGAGGCTTCCAGGCTGTGTTTGCTGGATCTGCTGAGCATGAGCACAGTGTGTGATCCATCCCCTAAACATTATCTTTTCTGTTTGTGCACAGAACAAGTGTTTGGCACATAACCACAGGCTTCTGCCTGGGAAATCCCTTGTAGATATAGAAGTGTGGAAAACAGAGAGAGCAAGCCGGATAGCAGATGTAGCAGGGAAAACAAAGCTTTGAAGGCAATTTACCCCAGAGGAATGACTCAAGTGCAATGACTTCCTCGTGTTTCCACATATACTGTGCACATACTGTGCCACGAACTTGGGCACTGGAGTGAAGACACCTCTCCCACAAACACCTGCATGTCTCCAACACCAAGTGCTTTCTATTATAAGTAACAGCAACACCTTGCTTTTGAGGCAGAATTGCAAATACAATCTCTTCTAAAATCAGCCAGCATTTGCAGACAGCTTCCACCCCTGCAATCAATACTTTATGGATAAGTTGATGCATACACTCTGAAGAAAATGAAACAAAATGTACCATATCAGTTTACATAATCCAAGAGCTGATAGCCTTCATTTTCTGAGCCACCAAAATGAAGATCTAAAATAAGGAGATTTGGAGACTGGAGTTTAATCTCTGCATGTTTTGCATACTTTTTTTTCCCCCAAAACTGTCTCAAAACCTTTTTAAGGGGAGAAGAAACAACTTAAAGTGTCAGCCTATTTTAGACATAGGCTGAGAAAATGATGTAAGTGGGGAAAAATGCTGCATAAACACCCTTCTTTCTCTGTCATGCTGACTGCCTGACATATTAGATAAGTCAGAGAAAGGCAAAAGCTTTCAGGATCCGTCATCTGAATTTGCCTCAGGACTTCAGTCTTCAGCTTTATTTAGGTTCCTGTGGCACCCAAAAAGAGGGGAATCCTCCTGGGACTGAGGACAACCAGAGCAAAGCCCATGCTGGAAAACTGTGGTTTCACAGTACCCTGCTCTCCTTGCCTCTGTGGCAGTGTGGCTACTGCATTCATGTAAAATGTTTTGATGAGGAGAGCCCTTCAGGAGCCCTTGTTTAAGCACCATGATTTCCACAGGCAGGTGATGGCTTCCGTGGATCCTGTCAGCTTCAGGCACTGCTTATTCATCTGAACACGCACACTTTTGTCAGGCACTCTTTTGTGTAGGGCTTGATACACAAAAATTGATGGCTGGGTTGGAAACTATGGTATTAAAGCTGGAAACATTCCTTGTTCATGTTTGTCGTCTATGGTTTAAAATAAGTTTCTCTCAGGGGTCAGTTTCTTCCCATGGAATGATTTCAGACAGTTACTCTCACCATGACTTATCAGAAATATGTAAGAAAGAGATCTACTTGACAGCTACATGAAAAAAAAAAAGTATTTTCTATTAATTGTAATAAATATCATGGCAACTGTCGCATAAATAGTTATTTAAAAAGTACAAGACAGAACAATTTCATTATTTTCAAGGAAACGAAAACCACAACAAAACAAACCAGATGGGAACTTCCAGAAAAGAAAAAGAAATAGGTTGTCCTTCATGTAGATACTCACCCCTTTGTTGGAATATTTACATATATACCTTTACAATCGCAGATTTTTACATTTATTTTTTGCGTTCCTACACAGCTCTGCCAATTGTCATGATTTTACAAGATGAAATGAAAAGTGTAAAATACAAGGATAAAGCAAACACTACAAAATCCCTTGGCTTGAACACCAATACAACTGATACACATTATTTTAATCTAGAGCTTCTTGGGCAACATTTACTTACTATTTAATATTTTTTATTTAATATTTAATATTTGATTTTGTTTAATCAGGTAAGGTCTCAAGAGAATGGATGCTGACTAGTCACTTTCTAACCCTGGGCATCAACCAGGTTATCCTAAAACCCCTAAATTTTCTGGAATGTGCTGTTAGAAACCACTCCCTGTTAAGTGCATGCTAAAGAGATGGATGTCACTATTTGGGGACCCTGTGGCAAGGGCAGAGGACCTGCCAGGAAAGCAAAGTCAGAGTCTGCATGCAAGGCTCACCTTTCAACTCCGTGGAACTAAGGCCTGAGGAAGAAGAAAGTGCTTTGGCGTAAATGGAAATATCAAAACTGACAAGCAGAAGTCAAAACAGAGCTCTCCAAAGCAATCAACGTAGCACCAATTATTCAAGAACAAAATCTGCTGCTAGGTGCTGGCCAGGGAGATAATTCATGCACTGTCTTTCCTGTTTTCATCTCCCCTGTCAGCTTGCCCCATTAAGTTCTTTCTGCACTACTCTGTCTCCTTGCTTCAGTCTTCAGTCTTGAATTTTCATCACAGTGTCTCCCTAGAGCCTTCTCCTCATCCTGGGCTACTAATCTGTGAGATGATAAACCCAGGAGACAAAGCTTTTTGTACAGTAAGCTACATTTTGGGGTTTTTTGTTCTTGCTCTGTCTGTTCTGCCATTCTTACTGATCTCCTCTGAAACACTCGGGGCAGAGAACAGTGAAGAAGCACAGAAAGAGAGGAGAAGTGTAAGTGAAACTGCCCAATCCAGAAGAAGGCTCAAGTTACAACATCTTTGGATTGAAAAACTATCAGAAGTAAGGTTTTAGAAGACGAAATGTCTTCCCTGCTGACAGCACCATAAGGAATAGCTGCGGGGCAGAATTTTAAAAACAGAGGTTGTCTTGACCTCTCTCCAGCCTTGCACGGTGCTCAGCATGATAGATCAGGGAAAAAAAATATTATAGTGGGTCAAACACAGAGACATCACATTGCAGCAGAGATGCAACAACACTCCTGATTTTCCTGTGGCTCTGGATGACAGGAACCAGGATACTGCATTCAACATGACTACAAGAAAGGTTTGGAGAGTTCAGAAATAGCAACAAAATAATTAAGGGACTGGAGGGATTTACCTACGAGGAAGATTAAAAGAACTAAATAAATATGTCTAGTTTGGCTAGGTGATAACTAAGGAGAGGCGTTCTAACCATCTACAAATATTTGACTGACACGCACACACTAGGGAAGGAAAGGAATTACTTAGCAGAAAACAAGCAGGTATATCAGGGAGTAACGGGATGAAATTAAGAAATAGAAAATTGAGGCAGAATTTAAGGCAAATCCTCCTGACAATGAGTTCTAATAGTCTGCAGAAAACATGCCAGCATATATGCAACAGGGAACAGTCTTGCATTGATAAGGAGGGGGACTTAAGTGACTTGATGGGCCTTTCCAATCTCAAATATTTATGATTCTATAATTAAGCATTATTAAATTTAATGACATGTGCCATTTTTTTTTCAGCAAGTTCTGACTGTTGCCTCAGGTCATAAGTGTGCAATTATTTCCTAACTAAAGGTCTTACATTTTGACTCATGAATCCTTCTAAAATTAACTAGGTTGGTCTCCTTTTTTCTTTTTTTTTAAACTTAAATTGAATTTCTGTTAACGCATTTTCTCTTATTTTCACCTAGCAGCTATCTCCCCCTGCTCACAACTCATAATTCCCTCTTTATGCAAAGGCAAGCCTGCACACTTACAGCTTCGTGGCTCAGTGCCTGAACCTGCTCAGCCTCAGGTTGGATGCCTGCTGTGTTCAAGGGAGTTGCTGTTCCCAAGCCCAGATGAGCACAGGANGAACTTGGTTGGTTTTGCTGAAAGAGATAAAAAGGTACAGACAGCCTCCTAGGAGGTCACTTCTGCTGTAATTCTTCAGAGCGCTGGACACGCTGTCCTCGCTCCGGACACTTAGAGATAAGAAATAATAAACAACCTAAACGCGACATCGCAGAAGCCTCCACCTCTTTTTTATGGCTTGGGCACGGGACTTTTAACATCAAGAAACAGCCGTAAAACATCACAGAGATCACTAACAAGTGGTCGCTAAGAGTTGAGGTCTCATGTGAGCAGTCATTTTGGGGATCCAAGTGGTTTGTTCTTTTCTGTCTCAGACAGCATGTGATGCCTGAGGTAGTTGCAGCTTTTGCTGATATTTTACCATAGGCTGTGTTACATGCAGAGTCCCTCAAGAGGGTTCATACAGTCTAATTCTCCCTGAATTATTATCTAAATGTATCTTTTGTCCAGGTAAGAGTGCTGCTCACCTCTCACTGTGAAAAGCAATCTGCGATGCCTACTGCTTTTGTGATACTTCTTTCGGTTTCCCGCTGTCGTGCAGCTGCAGACTGGGCACGCTGCATCATCAATATCTGACACTCACACCCCCTTCATTGTTGACTACTTGCTTAAAGCTCCTTTCTGTTACGTGTGCTGGACTTCAGCCTCAGCCCAGGCAGTAAATGGCGGCAGAGTTTCATCCTGTTTCATCAGGATGTGGTGACAGCAGTGCCTGCAAACTCTCTGATGTAGCTCAGGCACCGTGGGCCTACCTCCTGAAGGGTGAGATGGATCTCCCCCATGCCCCGACAGACACCGAGTCCCCTCTTTGCTACCTGCCACACCAGTGCCTCTGATCCCTGAGCCCAGAGCTCCTGTCCGCCAGCACGGGTGACAGCTGGTCCTCTGAGGAGATCAGAGGATGTGAGAGCCTGGCTACTTCATCCTAGTGCGAGTAAATCCTCAGTGAAAGATGCTGAGTGCTGGCATTACAATATTCTCAACACTAATTACCAGAAATCTAGTTTCCAAATCTTCTCACTTTTAAGATAACACTGCAGTAGTCACGCTGAAGCGGGATAATTAAACAAAGCACTGCCTCCTTTCCCCTCCTCCCCCAGTCACTCTGCAGCCCTCTCTGTCATTTCCCAGCACGAGATTGCTGAAATGAGGGTGGCTGATAGGAAAGCTCAGTTGCTGTGTGCACTTTACAGGAGGTGTGGCTTCGGCACGTCTTCCTCACTAGGAAGGAGCCACAGGGAGCCCTGGCTGCTCCTGTGGATGGTTTATCACTGGCCTGAGTCCAGTCAGAAGTAGGTGAAAAAGATGTAGGCAAAGGAAGGGAAGAAAGAATGAGAATATTTGCCCCTTTCCCCAAAGCAAGAACAGCCAAAATCTCTCTCTCTTTTTGAAACCCACGGGTGGTGAACCCAGTTTGGGCAGTCCTGATAAATGTCCTGAAGAATCTGAATACTTGGGGTACAAGAACAGGATTGCTGCCTGTCAGAACTTATCTACCTTTTGAATATTCTGCCCAAAGCAGCAAAAAATTGAGTAATAGCCTGGTACTGACAGCTCTTCATTAAGGTGCAGCAACTTCAGCCATTGCCTTAGTCCACAGTCCGCTCTCAGCTTATTAAAACAATTCTGAGACCCTTTATGTGTTTCAGTTCTGGTTTTAAACCAAGAAGAGGAATTGTTCTTTCACATCTGGCCACCTAATAAAAGTCCTTCTCCAGTCTGGACTTTTCAGGAACATATATTACATATAGCTTATATATATTTTTTTTTCCCATTTTGGAAAGTCTTTTAGAGTATGTGTTACAGCGAACACCAGTTTAAGCCATGCATTGCTGGATAAGGGGAAAAAAAGATCTTCTGTTTTTAGATTAAAAATTTATAGCCAAGACTTGTGTCTTCTGAATACACATTCTTCAGGGCTTTGTATGGAATTTGGGTTTGTGTACCTTTTTACATTCAATGGCTAGGGTTTTTTTTTTTTTTTGCTTCCCTAACAGTTTTCACTGTTACAAAATGCTTTCCACTAAGTAGTCTACATTTTCACCTTAATTCAGGCCATTTTTGCTTCTCACATATGCCCCGTCCCTGGGGAAACAAAACTCCCAAGCTCCATATTTTTGCATCATTCTGCTTATAACTCACAGAAAATAAAGAGGAAAAAACCCCTCACTATCTTACTTGTATTTTCTCCAGCTGTTTGCTAAACCTTTTCATAAGTTAGATTTTTCTGAACTTCTCTGTGGTGGCTATTGTTGCTTGTCTCTTCAGTTTGTTGATTATGTCCATAGCTCTCAGCATAGACACTGTTCAGAAAAAACAAAGAAAAGCCAAGTGAAACCCCAAAAATCAAACAAAGAGGATTCTTTCTCAGACTTCTGAACTGCAAGTCAGCCACTCTGCATAGCTGCTTTACAGAGGTAGAGGTAGTTTATATATTTGCTTTCATTCAGAATTTTTGTTGAGCAGGAAAAAAGATACACACTTCAGGAGATGCACAAAAGGAAATAGCAGCTTATCTATGCATAGGAAACAAATTACCTTTGGGTGGAATAAGAATGTCATAGTCCAGAACTCATGTGGTTTTCATGTTATCTTAAAGAATGATGTGAAATCTTTCCTCACCACAATTTTTTTAATGAAAATGAGATATAAGTGCCCCACTGAGGCACTCGGATTGAGGACATTTGCACACCGTGACTCCTAGCAGACTCCTGGCTCACTTCTCTGAAGGCAATTTCACCGTGACAGCCATGAGATAGCATCTATAGATTGTTCTGCAAAATGTAACTTTCCATTAGGAGCCGGGGGGGACCATTCTCTAGCAATCAGAACTCTTTGATAAACATTTATTTTTATCTTCTTCACTTGGACAAGATTCTGCTAACAGCACTTGGAACACCTGCCAGACCAGATCTAGTTGCCTTCCTTGTAGCTACTGGAAATCCATATAGTGGCAGTCACTAGCAGTGATAACAGTGGTCAGACAAGCAAAGCCATTTCTTAGTGTCCTGCTTATATATCCCATCCCAGAGTGAAGATCTTGGCTCCTGACTTCTCAGGCCTGGCTGGGAAGGAGCTGGCTAAGGACAAGGGGGCACACTTGTGTGGTGTTTTTCACGTCTTCCTTGTTAACCTCCAGGTTTACCATGACAGCAATATTTTCTTATTTGTAAATTTTTTTGGGTTTCAAACTCCATGATTTCTATTTTTCCCCTGCTGCTGCCTTTTTGCAGAGCAGCTAATTTTCATTCTGAGGATGGTGTGCGGAGCAGCCCACTAGTTAACACAAGAGGCAGCCATCTGACAAAGGACTGGGAAAGGACTTGGGCTTTCTGTTCTAATAATCACAAATGCCAGTAACAGGACAGGACGAGAGGCTCAAACAAAAATAAATTAATTAGCAAGGACATTATTTATGCACTGGGAATTCCTAGTGTATGTGGTGTCTGCTCTAATAACCCACAGACAAATCACCTCCCTTCGCTGTAACACCTTAGGGAGAGGGCCAGCAGAAGAAGACAAATGTAAGTTCCCATCTAAAGGGAAAAGGATAAGAAGCAGCTTGAAAATCTTCAGGGAAAGGCCCTGCATATGCATAGAGAGCAGAGAGATCCATATGGACACCTGCCCCTCACCACAGCTCTTCTTGCTCCTGGCTAGACATGTTCCAGAGTGATCTGTGCTTAATGCCAACAGGATTGTGGCCCATGGGGATCTGAGCATTCTGAGCTTGCTGTTCCCAGTGTGGAGAAACAGAGGTGAGCACAGAGCTTTTAGGAGAAATGAAAAAAAGGAAAGAAATAAAAAAAACTATTCACAACATTTTTTTAAAAACAAACGTAACCATATAATTTGTCTTACATTGTAATTACTTCTCTGAGATGTTCACTATTTTGTGCCATTGTAATTTCACATGCTGGATAATTAGTATCCTCTGCACAGAAACAACAGGAATGGCTGGGCTGCAGGAGAAAGCTTTCTGGATGCTGCTACAATAAAATATTGTCTCATTTCTTCTCAGCGCATGACTCAAATCCAGGTGCGCAGAGGAGTAAAACTGAAAGGCCAGAATAGTAAGTTAAAAACCAAAGAAAGATAGTTTGTTGAAGAGTCCAACAGAGCAAAGAAAAGCCATACTGTCTAAAATTGATAGGAACGTGAACATCGGTTCAAAACCTGGTATGAACGTGAGCATGAAATTGGTGTTTTGAAACAATCCCCTGCAGATGACCCTTAGAATACAGCCATTGATTCCATATGGAGGTAAAAGTCTGCCTCTTTTAGTTTCTGAAGGATCAGACACAGAAGCTGAAATAACAAATCTGTGTAGAATATTGCCTGAAATACCAATTTTTAAACACTGTCTAGTGATTCAGTGAAAGAATATCATAGCTGTATCCAAATTCCATTTCAGTTCTATGGAAGGAGAGTATGATGTGCTAGGAAACAAATATGCAGTTTTCCTTCTAAAATAAATCAAATGATTGAGAATTACATCAGAGGATTTTGAAACTGTGAAGTGAATACATGGATACTAAGTTAGTGAGGACTTCTTTAAAGCATTTCTTAAACTATCCTTTGTACCAGGCTTTAAATGATCTCACAAAACTCTAGACTAAAAGCTGTTACGCACAGTCTTTGAAATAATTTTAAGTTTTCATTTGAAATAGGATAAGGAAATTAAATTTATATGCTGTGCCACTGCTTACCTGTGTTACAGAATTTGTGTAACTGTATCCAGTGTCAACATGGTAAATATTGCCAACACAAGGTAACACTTAATCCTTCAGCAGCACATGAGCTTAGGATGATGATAGAAAAATGGATGCCAAGATATGCTTAGGGAAAAAAAGGTTTCTGTAACTTTCGAGTGACAAAATTTGCACTTACAGAGCTGAATGGATGGCTCAGTTGTCTGACAAAGGTGTCTTTCACTGAGGTTGTTATCACATTACTCTGTATTTAATCGGGGACAAACACCGTTCCTCATGGAGATGTCCTGTCTGCTAAAAAACGGCATGGAAAACACGAAGGAGGTTATTCCTAAACAACATTATTTTTAGGTAAGAAACTACTTTTACAATCAGTTTTCCAAAAGTAATATACAACTCCAGGCACAGGGAGGCAACAGCCTAGAACAGTAATTGCAGCTGATCTCAGCCAAACTTGAGAAATAGTTTCTTGCATATAGCCAAGAGGAAATAAAAATTTCTCAAATCATAACAGCCAAAAAAAGGTATAATGCAGTCTCCTATGTTGTAGAATCCAAATAGTAATATCTAAATGCAATGCCATCATCCTACTTCTAGGAACAGAATAATTTCTAGAGTTCATTAGAACATTATGAATTTCACTATATTGAAAATCGTTTTGAATTTAAACTGCAAACTAATTCTCAATACAAAGATAAAACCTAAAGAGGAAAAATAAATCTTACAGAATCCTCCTAGAATTAATATTGGATTCTCCAAGTTCAAATTACAATAATACCATCATCAAGAGGGTCCTCAATTAACCTCATCTGACATTCCAAGCAGAATATTTTAAGGGTTGTGAAGCACGCAAATAGAAACTTCAATTAAAGACTGACTTCATACATTGGACAGCCTGTGAGAATAATGTGAAAAATTATGTAACCAACCTGGTGCTTCAGTAAACACCCACAGATGATGGAGAGGAGACTGACAAAATTGAGGATCAGCATCCTAAATCCTTTCTCAGGTAGAGCCTAGAAAGATTAAGAACTTGTTTACTCGGGGGAGCAGGGACTCCCTTCACATCCTTTCCACCTTGGTTTCTGCACGTTCGGGTGACCTGCGTTCGCGCAGCACAAATCTCAGCACGCTTTAACTGCTGAGGGAAAATATATTCTGTGCTTCTTTTGGAACTGTGGTGGATCCAGAGTGCATTAAGTGAAAGCATGCTAATATTCCTCGAGTGCAGCTGGGCCACAGGCAGCTCCTGCCTGTCTCCCCACCAGGAGCTGCTCCCTCTGGAACGCCAGGAAGCGGCCGGGGCGAGCCCTTGGCTGGGGGAAACACAACCAAGAGGTCACCTTGGTGACATCCCCATTAATACGACTGCGCTTTGGCACAAAAGCATCGCCTGCCTGCAGTGGGACAGCCACCCCAGAAGGGAAAAGGGGAAGGGGTCAGGCTGCTGTGTGAGGAAATGTGACCACAAGGCTCTCTCTTCAGGTGGCTGATTTACTGAGGGGTCAGCGCAGGGTTTTTCTGTTCTTCTGCACTTGAGTGAGAGCCCAGCATGGATCTTTTTACACCACTGGTATAAAACCTGTCAGCACTTCGCTTAGGCAGCTTGCTAGTACTGAGAAACTGATCCAGGCTTGTGACTATATTTTCTTCCTTTACACTTCATTTTAACTTTCCTTATGCTTCTATTAGATGTAACCAATATTAGATATTTTGACACACCTCCAGGACCTGTTTTTCCATGTATCTGCTGGAGACTTGTAGCTGTTTGAAGTTTTAACCTTTCCTCAGTGACTGTGGCAGAGAAAACCCTGCTTAGACTTGCTGCTTGTGTGCAATTAAAATTTCCTGCTCCCACTCTGACTATCAAGTGAGTGTTTGTATGGATTTGCACAAGCCCTATTTTATTTCATGCATGCTGATAACCCTTTCCCCTCAGTGTTCAAAGGGGTATTTTCCCTTTCCAAGCCCAGAAGTGCTGGTTAAAAAAGACTGTGAGAATGTAGTAGTTCACTGCATCTCAGCTATCCATCCTCAACTCTTCTGTTCCCCCTTCTGCCATCTGACATATATTTTCCTCCTTCCACTCTTGTTTGGCTTCTCCCACCAGGAAAGCTTCTCTTACCAGAGCATTCTCGAAATGTGACTGCTGGCTCCTGCCTTTTCATGTAATTAAAAACAAAAAGTAGATAAACACAGTCTCCCTACCCCCCAAAAACTATTAATAGAAGTGTACTTACTGTGCACAGTGCAAACTAAGAATAGTGGTAAGTACTATATCCTAATTAGCAGAGTACAGTAATGCCCTCATTTTAATCAATGGGTTTTGAAGTTCCAGCTTTCATGATATGCAATAAAGTACATTTCAGAATGCAGCACCACAGAACTGTATGGCATATTTCACAGGCATTTTCTTCCCCAATTACAAAGGACAGAATTGCTGTAGCAGAAACATATTTTTGAGGCTTTTTCTTCCCAGGATAAAACTTAGCAGTGCAGCTGCAAATCAGCTCTGCATAAGAAATGCACAGACTTAGGGAGCAGCGAGGCAGGAGGCTCTGGGCATCATTAACCCCTGGTGTTCTGACAGTTATTTCAAAGCACAGGTGCTGCCTCTGTGCCCTTTGTGCCTGTCCTTGAGAGGTGTGACACGAACTGTCCTGGACAGCAAATCCAAAGTGAGAAGGAGAAGAGTTCATGGCAACAGGAGGTGTAAAGGCTGCACGTTTTTTCTCTTTTCTTTGTGAATTGATCATTTTGAAATGTTACACCATCATGGCCCTTGCAATATTTCTTTACATTCAGTGTTTTCCTTTGGAAAGGAGGCTCACACAAGGAAATTTTCTTTCCACATGCACATCTGTCCTTCCTCCTTCCCTTTCCACAGTCTTTGAACTGACAGTAGCATTGCAGCCACATGTGACAAAGAACATGAGGTTTCAAAATTCCAGAAACTTGGGGAAAATGCAGAGCTGGTGGAAGACTGAAACATGCTGAAGGACAGGCAAGGGTGGCTCAGCCCACAGCCTTTGTGCTTGGCTGTCCAAGGCTGGGCAGGGTCCCCTGGCAGAGCTCCAAACCCCTGCCACTATGTCTCATGTGTGTAGAGGAGACAGCTCACTGCTGTTGGGAATACTGGGGACAGAGAGGGAAAAAAGAGGGATCTAGGGAAAACAGAGGGCTATTGCTGTGATGTAGGATGTGCAAAAGGGGTAATTGTAGGAGGAATACGGGGTTATTGGAGATTTGGGGAGTGCAAGGTGAAGGGGTGCAGGGCACAGATCTCTGGGAAACCCAACCTCATTTCTACCCACAGATATGGAACAACACGGTGGTTGCAGCCTGTGTAATTTTGCACAGTTTCTTGAAGAAGTTATATCTTCTAAATAGTTGTACCTTCCTACCTGTGTTTTGCAAAAATAAATATTTTTTTTATTCATCGGAGATATGTTTTTTATGAGGCTTGTAATACCAGATACATAAAAGAAAAAGTACCTTTCTCATACTTTAGATTTTTTCATGGTTCAATAGACTAATATTAAAACAAAATGGAATAACAGTGGGAACATAGCCACATCGCACGCAATGAAAACAGTATTCCCCCACTTTAAAATGTTTTTTTAAAATACGCCTGCACATTCACAAAACATTCCGTGAACTCCTTAAGAAATAGAGTACTATAGGTTGATGAAATGCACAAGAAAATGCTACACACAAAAAAGAAAAAAAAAAAAGAAAAGGAGGGGAGATCATATAGCTCTGAATTTTTTATCATCCTTCATATAGACCACAAGAGTCTTCTCTGATTAAGTGATTAAGTGTCTAGGGAAAATGTGATTTTGAAGAAGGAGTTCCTCTTCATTTCTCTGCTGTCAGCTGTTCAAAGAATAGGATGCAATTATGTGAGAAGGGCAGGTACTGCCCAGCAGCTGGTAGCCTACTTAGAGCACCATGTCATCTGCCCTCAGCTTCCAAAACCTTCCATCACCCTCCTCCACTAGTTTAGGTGATAATTAAGTTGCTCTTTCTTGTGATTTTTATTATTTAGAGAAAAGCAGGAGAGACTCAGCAGAGTCTCCCAGGATAAAGATTCAGTCATCTCTGTTAATGTGATCAAGGTGGTGGGAACGCTGCTATCTGTTCCGCTAAAGGAAACAGGTCTGGCTTAGCAGCCAGCAGTGCATCTTGTGCTCTTGCTAATCACCCCACTGTGATTGTGACCAAGTACTAGGCCACAATGAAGTACAAGGCCAAAACTCTTACCCAAGCTGGTCTGACTCTGAGCTCTGAATTGCAGAAGTGAGGCCAGCAGATGGCAAGATGAAGAGTACATCCCCTCCTCCCTGCCTGACATGCACTGGTACAGACCAGCAGTGCAATACTGGACATTTTTTATTCAAAGTATCTTGCAAAAACACCAAATTGTCAAATGGGCAGATCTAGGAATGGATCTGTGTGAATACTGTCCCAGAACTGCAGTTGCAGAGAGGAGGATTTGCAGCACACCAAAGAAAGAAAAAAACCCCACAATGCTTATCGCCTACACACAAAAAATAGATCAGAGTGGGTGGGGAGGTGGAAGCAAGTGCACTGAGACAGATATAGTGCAGTACTGAATATGCAACTGCTAAACTGGTCACACTTGTGTGCAAACCAAGCAGGTCATGTGGGCAGGCCTGAGAGAAGTTATTTCTGCTGATATTCAAAGCCAACTGTCCCTTTTTGAGCATTATTCCCTTGCTTTTCCTTATACCTGCTTGCACAGCGACTCTTCTCCCATATTTTGTACCTGTAATTGTTTATTGTTTGATATTATCAGCTACTTACTAGAAATAATAATAATTGGAATACATAGATTGAAAAAAAAAAAAAGCCAGTCTCTAAAATCTGCCAATTTAAATTAGGTTAAGAAGAAGTGTTCAAGATAAGCTAAAAGCAAATTAAATGAAAAATAAGCTTTGCCCAAGAAACTGCCTTTACACACTAGAGAAAGGAGAGCCAACTCTCTTCCCCAAACGAGGAATCCGCTCTTATGCAGCGGCCAATATTTTTTTTCTGTCTAGTTCTTAGAAAGATCCTCACTGTGTCCCACCAGGCACAGATGTAATCAGACAAGTTTTAATCTTTTCTTGTAAGCCAGTCCCCTCAGCAATCACCAGCATTGCATTTCTTTGATTTCCTTTCCAACTGCTCTGCAGCAGCATGGTGAGGGGTTGGACACACATTCCAGCCCCATACTCTGTGTTCTGAGGGCCAGCTCCCTTCTGCACCAGAGGGACTCAAGGGCATTTAGTAGGAAATATTAAACATCTTGCAGAATCAACCAAGATCTTCCATTTCACTATTCTAGAACAGAACAGGATTATTGCTCCTTCCTGAGTAAGAGTATGGTGGTTCTTCATAGGCAGACTGAAAAAATAAAAACAAAATAAGGTGCAAAAATGGCTGTTTTTCTGTGATACTGCATTGGAGATTCACGTCTAATTTCTGCCAATATTATCCACTCAGTCTTTTTCAACATTGCTGTTTTCCAGATTTTTTCTCCCACTAAATCTCTATGTTTGATTAATGTTTTCCCAGATGTCTGAACCTGAGGAAAAAAGGCACTTTTGGTCTCATTTTGTTAAGTGCTAGGAATCTCTTTGATGATCCATAACTAATTTTACTGTACTTGTCACAAAGCAGATGTGTGGCAATAGTCCCCTAAGCAAGCTGCATTCAATCATTACAAACTCCAGAGTTCTCCTTTCTATTTCCCCCCCTTTTTGGTGTTTATGTTCTTCATTAGTAATTAACTTCACAGTTTATCATATTCTCTTTCACTGGCTTATTGAACACATTTGACACGGGAGTTATACCTTTGATCCAAGCACATTTTATCCTCTCTTTTTAGTTTCATCCCTTTGTAGAATGTCAGGTTAGGATGCAGTTTCAGGAACACAATTTTTCATTTTGGCTATGTTGTCTCAATCATTTAGTGCATTAACTCTCCCTATTTCTAATTTACCTGGAAGACTTTTGCATTCAGAGGAAGGGGAGTCTTTATACATTAAGAAGAACTATTAACACGAAAGATTGTAAATAATTTCCACCTAAAGAAGTTGTACTCTGTTATCTCTAACTCAGCATCCATAATTTGCAATAGCTTCACAGCCAATCTTTATTTCATCCTTCTGTCCTGGAAAGGTAGAAATCACCTCTGAATTGTACCTCTTATTTCTGATAAGCTTCAGCTATCACAACAACAGAGAGATGACTGATGCTATTGAATCTGACAACGGGAGGAATTTATGCAACTATCTAAAAAGAAACTACCCCTTTGTGACTGTACAGAAAACACAACTACTTAGATTCACAGAGTAGCTGAGGCTGGAAGGCATCTCTGGAAACTGTCAAGTCCAGCCCTCTGCTCAAAGCAGTGTCACCTACAGACGCGTTGCTCGTGGCCGTGCCCAGTCGGGGTTTGGATATCTCCAATGATGGAGACTCAAGAGCCTCTCTGCGCAGCCTGTGACAGCGTTTAAGCACTCTCACAGTGGAAAAAAAAAAACCCAAAGTGACTTTTTCTTTTGTTTAAAAAGAATGTTTTATATTTCAATTCATGCCCATTTACTACTTTTGAAAGTCACATCTCATTACACTCACAAAACAGATTTCTTGCCACGGTATATTTTGCAGGAAAAATGTATCAGCTACAAAAAGTGCACCTGTTTTTCTGCAGAAATTGACGAAGTGCACTTGTAACATCAGCCTAGACATTTGTGCTACTGGACATACCCAAGTCCTTGTGAAACAAAAGGAGTATCTCATTCACTTTAAGGCATGTGACAAATACACCCGCTACATACAGAAATAGAGGAATTATTTGCCAGTGACGGTTGGAATACAAGCCATTGAATAACTTATATCATAGTGGATATTAAGAGAGAAATTATAGTATTGTTCTTGTCCCTTCTAAAACTTAAGGAGAATTTACTTGTTTGGTTCCTACTCTTAGATTCCTTTTCAGTGAGAGGTGCGGGTGCCCGTGTGTATGGTTGTATGCACATCAGGTCTCAGGAGAAAGCATCAGGTGAAACTTAGAAGAATTTTGTGTTTGACTTTCAAAACTGAACATGGGAGAACCCAGGAGGAGTCTCTGGTACAGCATTTGAACAGGATCACTGTGTCGACTACCAAAATATTATCACACTCAATTGGAAAACTAAAACCTGGTGAACTTCCATGCTGTCACACCCATTGCTTCTGGTCCCTTCCTCACAAAGTCCTTAGTGCACAGCTGACCACTTAAAGGTATTCATGGGGGTTCTTCTTCCTTTAAGCAAGATGAAATACAGAACACTGACCATCTGTCTAACAAATGGAATCGTACCTGAATTTTTATCAAGGGTCTGCTAAACTTCAGCAGCTGGATTGCACTGGGCAGATCTTTTGCAATAAATACCCAGAGATCTCACGTGGTCAGAAGGTAAAGTTGGTTTTTATGTTTAAGGTGCACACGAGTTAACAACTCACTGGCCTCCCTGGGACTGAATACTAATGAAATTTTCTTCCATTGTCTACAAACTTCTCCTTACTATGAGTTGAAAAGCTGTGTGCAACCTGGAGAGCACTGCGGCCTTTCCAGCTCTTGGGGCTGACTATTCCTAATTCCTCACTGGGGAAATGCAACACATCCTTTACACACAGTGGTGATTTTTAGGGAAGGAGCCAAGGAGTACCGGCTGTGTTTCCCATCTGGATGACCAGGCAGGAGCTGGACTTTGAAATATGCTAACATGAACACCTTCCCCTCAGCCCAGACATGGCACATCGCTGGAAATGAGTAATTGGTGTAATGGGCAATTTAATTTTGGCAATCAAATTTGGTGCTCTGACAGGGACCAAGGTATCACCTTCACTCTGGAGGTTAGTCAGGTGCAGGATGAAATTTCTGTTCCAAAAATGAAAGGCAAGCCCACAAAAATGCAAGTGGCTGGCTAACAGATGCTACCTTTTGCCAGAGAGACACTTGAATTTTACCCTCCTGATGTAAAATATGGTTCTTCATGATATTTCAGAAACCTGGCCCATAGCCGTGCTCCAAGCCTTTTGGATGAAAACCTTGAGAGGACATGTCAGAAAGAGAAAGTGTTACCAGTTTTTGATGGTTTTCTTAAGTTTTTTCTATGGACTTTGTTTTGATTTTTTTGAGGTTTTTTTTTTTTTACAGTGGATTTGACAGTGGGTGGAAAACGGTGACTCAGACATTGTCACAATGCTGCAACTCACCTGTCTGGAAGGCTGTAATGCCATGTGCAGTGGGAGAAGGAGATGGCATGAGGGAGGGAAGAGGAGAGAATGAGGTGCCATTTCTTGGATTAGAGCTTTTATGAGCTTCCAGAAGAGAGGAAATTCAGATGTTTATCTGGCAGCAGTTGGTGATGAGGGAAGAGCCCTGGCTCAGTTCCTTGTTGGGCTCAGGGAGCAGTTTCCCTCCATCTGTTAGGAGCTTCTGATTAGATGAGGTAGGTTAAATCTTTTTTCCCTCTGCTCTCCCTTCCCAACGGTTGTGAAATCACTTATTTGTGTTGCTGGAAGCAAAGAGAAGAGAAATGAAACCACAAAGCCAGTGTAGGGCTTTTTATGCTCTTTGCAGGTTGCAGAGGCTGGAAAGAGATTATTAGAGTGATTGAAGATTGATGGAAGTGATAAGATTGGTGAAAGCGTGCAGAAGGGAGCAAGGAATGATGTGTTTGCTTAATGGGATATCTTAAGTTTCTCAGTCAGGCTGCCTTGTTTGCAATCTGTTTAATATTTGCTCTTACCTTCTAAAAATGGGGGCTTATTGTACATTTTATAAAACTGTTTTCAGAAAGGGCAAATTTATATCTTCAAGTGCGTGAATTGGTGCAGAGAAAGAGGAGTTACTACACGTATTCCATGGGCCAGTAGGGCTTGTCTCAAGGCCATGCTGAAGTAAAATCAACTGCATCATGTTACAGTGATGTTTTCCACCTACAGGCACTTCTGAGCTGACTGCCATAGTGATTAAACTCAGATTGTACAGGATTGGAAATAGAGGCCAGCAGAAGCTCTTCAGGCAGCAATGCTCTGACATCAAGCTCTGGCAGGTTTTAGAGCAATAAAGCAGGCACACGATTACAAAAATTTAAAAAACCCAAAACAAACAAACAAAAAAAGACACTGGCAAAAGCCTTCCAGAAAATCCCAAATATATACAGGCACACAGAACAAATCCAAAAGAAAAGAAAAAAATAAGAATAAAATTATTTCTGAAGGAGAGGGGGGACCTTTCTTTATTCCTCTTCTAGCCTTTTCTCTCTTTTCACTTTCTGTGACTATTCTTGGATTCCTTACCTCTCCTGCTATGATCTTGATC
This sequence comes from Platysteira castanea, assembly GCA_013397175.1. Classification (NCBI taxonomy): domain Eukaryota; kingdom Metazoa; phylum Chordata; class Aves; order Passeriformes; genus Platysteira; species Platysteira castanea. The sequence continues at coordinate 926,615 of VYXC01011355.1, read as the reverse complement.
CATCTCCTGTTAGGGTATTAAATTCCATAACACACAATACAACAGGCTGCTCTATTTGTGTGGCAGCCCCCCGCTAATTCTCCAACAGTTGTCTGGCCTGGCACAAAACAGCAGAAGAAAAGACAGCCACACGCATCCCACAGCCCAGGGCAGCATCCTTTCACTCGGGTTTGCCTCACTGCCTCCCCCTGCTTTGCCAGCCCAGCAGTTTGCCTTGCTGACTCTGCCTGCTTCATCCAGGTGTCATCCCAGGAGCAGAAGGGATAGTAGCCTCTTTTCTGTAAGAAGGAAAATGAATTTTGTGATGTAGATTCTACACCACTAAACCGGCAGCTTTCCCACTGGGGGCTGACCAGAAATTAGGCTGAGATTATGCAAGGCCCAGTTAAAGCTGGTTGCTTTTGTCAATTCAGATTTGTGAGGTTATTACAGTCACAAGTTTTCTTAGATGGAAATTAAATGAACAATTTTTTTCTGTCTTAAGTCAGTGGAAAGAGGCAGCTATGCAAAGCCACATTCTTTTCACAATATCATAGAATCAAAGGAAGTTTTGATTTAGAAGAGACCTTAAAGATCATCTTGTTCCAAACTCCTGCCATGGTCAAGGACACCTCCCATTAAACCAGGTTGCTCAGAGCCCCATCCAGACTGGCCTTGAACACCTCCAGGGATGGAGCAGCCACAACTTCTTTGGTCAGCCTATTCCAGTGCCTCACCACCCTCACAGTAAAAAATTTCTTTATAATAACTTATCTAAATGTACCCTATTTCAACTTAAACCTGTTGCCTCTTTTCCTATCAACAGACTTCCTGATAAACCATCCCTCCACATCTTTCCTGTAGGCCCCTGTTAAGTCCTGGAAGGCCACCACAAGGGCCTCATAAGGTTTTCAAAGTTAAATACTCCTCTCACCCCAGGACAGGAAAACCAAGATGGCCAAGAAAGCTCCCATGAAGCATATTCTAACATGCTCATTTATAACCCAAACTAGCTGATTTACATCTCAATTTACATATATCCCACAGTGCTTCATTCCATTGATTAGACACCAGTGCATTTACATTTCCATCACTTCCACATAGCAGCAGTGGTAGGTCACAGTGACCTTACAAATATCTTGTCAAAGCCTTCTGTGTCAAAACAGCACAACCTCAGAAATGCACTATCAAAACATCCCCGTCACCCCATGTCAAAACAGCTTCATCACGGAGCCTAAGCACATCCAGATCCAACAGATTAACATATCAAGGCTTTATTGCTTTAATATCCAAGCAAAAAACAAAAACCTAATGCCTTCCCCGTGAAAAGAAAATTGTTCTTACTCCCATTTCCCACTGCTAATTAACAAAGTTCCTATCTACTGGGGTGTCTCTGGAGTGATTTTTTTCTTTCCTGACAGTGTCACCACAGTGACCGACATTTTCATTTAGTCAAGCTTGCAAAAAGTGGCTGGAAGAGGTTTCTGGGAACTTGACCTCAGTGATTGTCAAGGTAGAAATATTCCTGCCTTGGTCAAAGTGAACAGCACAACTGAAAAATTTTGCAAACAAAACCAGTACACAGTTCTGGGCCATCTCCTGTTGCATTTAAATTATCTCATTGTTCAATTTTCAGGCCAGACCTATCTTAGTGCTTGGTTTCACAGCAAGTGACTAAATAAATTGGGAAGGGAGAAGCACACACTACATTTTAAAATTTTTTTTTGTATTTTAAAAGAAATAAGACTAATAATCCCCAAAGATTAAATCTAACTGTTTATAAATCACAGTCTCAGTGCTTCCCTTACCCTCCTGCCCATCTGCATACAAGGCAGAAAAAATATGCATAACCACACAGTTTCACACCAGTGCAACTGAATCCATGTGAATCCCACAATTTGAATTTTAAAGCCTCTGATTCTCTGCTTTGTTTATAAGGGAGGTTTTCAGGGACTCATCCCATCACAGGACAGCATTCTTGAGTGTAAACATAAGTAGCATCCAAATATATGGGCACTCAGGACAGCAATGTTTGGTGTATTCTTGAATTAGGACATGCACAGACAATCCATTGAAAATGCAATACTACACTCAGCTAATCTGGTGTGTCAGCACTGCAGATACTCCTGTTCAGGCACCACTCACAATTTCAGGCAATGACTTTCTTAACAGGTAAAACATTCGAATACAGAATAAATAAATATAAATCAGCTGATTACATCCTTTCCATTATTTTTTCTTCAGGACATTAGCTAACAACCAGAGCAATTAAATTTACAAGGAAGAGGAAGGTCATAGGCACTCAGCCCTTCACTCACTGACCTTGCAGTGGAGACACTGTGTCACAGCCATTAGCACTGGGGCAGGATCTGTTGCATTTTGCTCTGTTTCCCATGAGTCATCTCTGTGGCAGCACAGGGTGAGACCATGAATTCAAATTGATTATATCAAGGCGGAACAAATCAGAAGCAGCAGTTGCAAATTTGTAGAAACAGACCTGACTGGTGCATTACTGTAATCCCCAGGAAAAGCAACTGGGGGCATGACCACATACCTTGATCTTGTATAAACGCCTTCTACTTAATTTTTCAGATTTGGTTGATTCCAAAAGTCATTCTTTTGAAGTATGTGATTTAATTTTTTTTCATTATAGGTATACAGTAGCTCCCACGTTAAGCTCTGTCCTTAAAAATAATGTCTCAGCATATAGGAGATATTCCCTCTATTTTAAATGAGAAGACTGCTTCAGAATTCATGAACTTCTTGAGTGTGACAGATGTGATGAGATAGAAAAACAATTCACTCTGCTTTAATTGTGGCCTTTAGTTTATACTTCACTATGCTTTAGTGGATTGTTACATTTATTCACACTTTCCTTTTCTGAACAGTAAAATACTGACTTGCAATCTGTAGTCTGAGGACTAATCTCAGGATTTCAATGACCAGTTTCACAGCAGTAAAGTCTCTTAATGTTAACGCTTCTTATTTTCATCTGCTATTCCAAGTTCTTCACTGAAAATGAGATGTGCAAAACCAATTCAAAGTCAAGGGAGGAAGTTCTTCTCATCTCTCTGGAAGAAACTTCTGCTACCTGAGAGCTGAAAAGGGAACAGAAGCTGTTTTCATAGGTTGATATGGCCTGAGAGAATCAGATAAAGTGATACACATGTGTAAAAATCTGTGTTGAGGAAGAAGAGTACTGTGGGGTGCTACAATTACAGAAGGAAATAGAAAAAAAAAAGTGAAGTGGTTGGGTGAAGCTTCATATGTATGAAGGAATAAAAGGACCTCATGAAATGTAAAGCAGGGGCAATTTATTCCCACAGAGCTTTGATTCCACTCAATTTTTTCCACTCAAAGAAGGATGGCTGGGAGACCTGAGCAGGCTTGGCAGGAGGGATCAGAGGAGCCCATAGGGCTGCACTTCCAGGACTTCCAAAGAAGGCAGCTGCAATAGCTGCTAATGCTGAAATGGTGAAAAGCTGCTGATACAAAGGGTCATCCCAGAGGAATACTGAGAGAAAAGCTGCCTCAACTGGACAAAAACTCCATTATTGATAGATCCGAGGGAGAAAGGGTATCAGGGACAGCAGAGGAAGAAACATGCTTAAAATGTGCTTGATCAGCTAACTTCTCTGCGAATACAAAGCAGGGACACCAGTATTCCTCTGTGGCTGAATCACTTGGGAGTGGTTTCAGCACTGTGGGAGTCATTCTGTCATAGCTCTGAGGCTGCTGTAGAAACATCAGCAATCCCTGTGATGCTCCAGAGTGCAGAGTGAGTCCTCGACATAAGAAATCCTCTTGGCAGCAAGGAGCCTGGCAAACTGAAGAGAGGTTTTCAGCATTCTTGCAATTCATGGCACAAATTACTTCTACCAGAACTCATTCCAAGCAGTTGAGGGGCTCTATACACAGGGCACCAGTGCGTTGCCCAGGCTGTACATCAATGCTGCCACTAAACACTTTGGGATTCACTTTCCAATCAGACAGCAGCTGCCTGTGTGACATAATCACCATGACCAGAAAGTGGGAAGTGACTCTCAGGAAAAATGAACTTTCAAGATCCAGTTTAGATACGTTGCTGGAAGTTACAATGGCTCCTTGAATTGGTCATTAAACTGGAAACATAACTGAGAAACTTGGTGTCATCTCTCTGACCATGCCATGGGAATTATTCCAGTGGAATACAAAGCTGGGCAGTATTCCAGATGACTGGCCTGATGGTAGTGAAACACAGTCCTCTTGTTTAAAGGTGTGCAGTCAGCTGTTTGCTCTGGCCACCTGCTGGAAGCAGCAGTGACATGATGACATTCCACAGGGCAGCCCCCAGCACAGGGAGCTGTGCTTGTGTGCGCCACTCTTGGAAAGCAAACCACACTGCCAGGCCTTCACAGAGCCAGGATGTCCCAAAATACTGGCAATGGCAGCAGAGGACAGAGATAAACTCTTGGACTGAGGTAACAAGAAGAAAAAAATCCCACAAAAACTTAAATACAGTGCATGTTCCAGGGACATTCAGCCGTCATAGCTTTCGCAGGCAATTTCCCTTTTAGTTCGATATTTTAGCTCAGCCTGCTTAAGTCTTCAGAGTCTGCACTGACAAGCAAAAAGTCTAATTACCATGTTTAGTTTGCTCCTTTTAGCATGCTCTGCAGGGTCTGTCATCATTTCACTGTGACAAGAAGTTGGGGGGTTTTTTCCTTGTAGCAAGTTCTTTGCTATTCTTGTTAAATACTGCACCAGAGATTCTTTTGATTATTTGGTTATGTTTAACTTGCCATTAATGCTGTTCTCCTTTGAAACTTCTTCCTATGTGTTTACTTTCATGCATCTGGCGGAAAAACGTATTTGTGTTTTTGGTTTTTTATTATCACACACAAGAGGAGGCATACATAAATCAAATGCTTTGTCCCCCGGGCTTTACTTGTCTTGTCTTTATGTTGTATCAAAAATTTCAATAAAAAGAGTTAAGTAATAATCCTATAAAAACATGAAAGTGGAATGTGGCACAGTGATGAATTGCTGTGAGTTGTATATAAAAATAATCTTTTGGAAAAAGAGATGAATTCCCACTTTAGTTAATTTCTTCCTTCTTTATTTCTTTTTCCAACTTGAAGGTTAAATAATTTTGATTTACAGGATCATATATTTGTGAAGCAAAATCTCTTGCACCACAATAAAGATGGATAAAACTTGTAAGGAAATTTAAGAGACCCAGTTGTATCTTACATGTCCTCATTTTGAATCTGATTTCAGTTACTATGTCTTCTACTGTTATAAAGGATGTATCTTAACAAATACGGATGTTTTCAGTGGCAGTAGACAAAAATTGTCATAGGACAGATATCTTAGTTCCAAAAAAGGAGTAAAAGATCACCTAATTGTATACTAGTGCAGGTTGCACATCACTGGGGCACAGAACTGCAGTATGCCAAATCCTGGTCATGGAGAAAGGTATGACAAGGAAGGGAAGGAAGTAAAACAATTCTAAACCTGTAAAAATATGAAGTGAGAGAGGTGGGAGATAAGAAGCACTGAAATAACTTTGCATTTTCTTCTGTGAAATCAAAAGACCAAAAGCCTAATCATGCTGTCAGTCAGTAACCAGTCTAGTGCAACAGGGAAAAACCAGAGATGAAATTTTAACAATGGCAAAATATCTTATAATCTTTAATCCTTTCAATTCATCCAACTTCCATCTGATGCTGTTCTTTCTACTGTCTCTCTTTTTTGGGGGGTGTTTTTTTTGTTTGTATGCATGGCTTTATCTCATCCCGAGCATTTTTGGCTGAAATGTGACATGGCTTTTCCACTCCTCTATTGTCTTCTCCATCCACTGCCTGTCTCCTGGCTGTACAGCTCCAAACCAAACCCGTTCCCACTTTCATGCAGCACTGTGGCAGTGGCTGCAAGTGCCTGAATGATGACAGAGCAGACATGGCAATAGTGACACTAGTGTTGGCATTTGGGATAACAGCAATAAACCTTGCAGGGTTCCTACAGATAAAACCAGCCTCTCTTCTGTGATATTAAAACCAGAGTTGATCACCTAGTTCCTCTTTGTTTCTGTGGTCAGAGATTAAGCACTGATACAAAGACATTCAACCCTATACTGGAAATTATGGGAAAAATGGCTTCTCATCACTTCAGCCATGCCTTTGATTAACACATTTATATTTGCCTGGTTATAAAGCTTATTACAAACATCATATCTATAGTATCACTGCCATGCTATACACTTTAAAAAAAGGACTGAGATAGCCAACCAAAAAGAGAAGTTTTGCATGAAAATATGTTAGAAGAAATACATAAACAAGACAAATACAATGAGAAGCTTCCAGCAAAAATCACAGCACTGAGTAATCAGCACCCATGGCCAAAAAGTTCTTACAAAATTTCACTCAGACATTTTTAATGAGTTTTCACTGCTTTACGCACTTTTTTCTTCTCACTATCAGGTAGGTGATGTCTTTTTTGTTTGTTTGTTTGTTTTTAAACTACTAGAGATGTCTGCAGAGAAGAGAACTCCCAAGTCCTCTCCGCACTGTTTGATGCAGTTATTTATGGATTTGTGCTGTTTTGGATGTTTGTGCTTGGAGCGCTTGGTTGGCCATCCAGTTGTCACCAACAATGCAGTAGGAATAAAGTGTCAAATCTTCAGGAAGACTTTTGTGTATGTGCGTGTATTTTTAAATGGCTGAAAGCTTATTTTTAAGTTTTCAGCTTCAAAGATCCACTTACCATTCTATGGTTGCATTCACATAAGCACAGTTTCACGCAGAAGAGTTCATTCCTTATTTTGATGTAGGATCAGTCCTGCCGTTTCATCTAAACCTTATCTCCTGTCATGCAGTACAGCTGACAGGATGACAAAAAAAAGGCTTTAGTGTTAACAAAATTTGTTTGTTCTCCCTCTTGACTTCCCCAGTGCTTCTTCTTAAAACAAGAAGAGATTAAGCACATATATGATATTTAAAAATAACAAGATGCAAAGAAAACATAAAAATAAACCAACCAACCAAAATTAAAAAAAAAAAAAAGTAGTATTTACAGCACTTCTAAAGAACAGGGATTCAGTTGGGGTGATCCTGTCCTGCTTGCAAACACCTTTACTCCACGAGCTATGAGGCCTGGCCTCAAAGGACGGCAAGAGATAATGTGCAGTGATGGTGATTTTTATGGAAGGATCAACCCCTGTTTCACTTCATCACTGGAGACTGGGGGGGACCTTTGGGAGCATTTGCTTTACTCCGTTCTAGCTGTGCAGGCAGACATTTAAAAGGCAGATGGTTTTAACAGAAGGAAAACATAACATCATTTGTAATGTTACCTGTGATCTTAGGCACTGCTTTCAAACTGGAAGGTTGATGGCAGGAGCTGATGGATGCAAGCAACTGCCCTTGAAGGGGAATGGAGCAGCTGGCCTTTCGTGTCTGGCTGGTGCAGCAATTTCTCAGGGCCCATTTTTCTGTACTTTACAGTATGTGGAAAGAGAATATAAACACTGGCTTCTCTGAAGTTAACAGAAGTTTTGCCATTGACTTCAACGGGGCCAAGGCTTCATAAATATATTTGTTTTTTCTGTTGACTACAGTGTTATTATTGCTTTCAACATGGCATCTTAAGCTCGATGCCTGCACGTCATAAGACTACACTGGCCTCTGCATTGTACAGAATATAACTTCTCCCTGCTTGCCACTCTCTCTGCTCTCTCACATCAATGATCAGAGGAGCAAGTCCTGCTGTAGCAAGTTATTTTGCCCAGAATACCTTTAACGTGGCATGATCTTATGGGAGAGGCGATGTGTTTTATTGGGGAAAGTGTTGTAGCACAAAAGTGATCAGATTTTGAAGTGCATAAGCTCTTCTCCTCTGATAAGAGCGGGCACTTCTCATACTCTTAGACAAAGATCTCGGGTATTTACAAAATCACATCATATAGGACTACACCCAGTTTGGAGATGGTCCTATTAAACAGTCCTATAATCAAATCACTGTAGATCTGTTGGAAGAATAAAGAGGGCAAAGTAGGCTTAAAGATTGTGAACAGCCTTGCAGTCAGAGAAGCCTTAGACTTAAATCTGTGAGCTGAATTTGGAGATCATCTTAAAGAGAGGCAATAGATAAGGCAGATTAACCCTTAAATTATTGCTCGCTCTGCAGATCAAAGACTTCAAGTCGTTGGAGGAGTTTCTTTTACAAACAGGCAGAGAATGAGACAGAGGTGAGCTGGTACTGGCCCTAGTTAGCTCCAATCCCTGAAGAAAATTGCTCAGTCCTAAGGACTGAGAGGTACTTGGCAGCAGCAATCAATATGATGCAGTGGTTCTTTGATTGCCAGACAAAAGTTCAACGACTAAACTTTAATGCAGAATCTCAGAGCAAATGTTTTAGAAATTTCAATTGTGCTAAAAAGGATTAACTAGAAACATTGCCTTAAATTTTAAAAGCACAGGTATATAGTAGTAGGCCAGAATGTATCTAAGTCAATTTTATTAAAGCTGCACTTATAGGCCACCCATTTATTTGAAAAGACTTTTGTGGTAGAACAATGTTTTAAGACACAGAATTTAATTACTAAGCCACAATAGCAGTGTTCAATTTTCTTTTCTCTCCTATTACTCATATTATGTATAGAACATAAATTGATTTGGCATCAGTATCAATTCCTGGAAAGGCTCAGATTCCCAATGCAGTCAGACTTGTTTAGCAGACAATTTGTTACTTTACCTATACTAAGCATCAATATTGTATTTGTACATCCGTGTATACCAAAGGAAGTCCTTCCTATCTTTTGTTCCTTGTACTTACTGGGGTCTCAATTATTTTAATGTACATTCCTAACTTTTAATAAATCAAAGAGAATAGTCTACAACCACTAAACCCAGAACAAAGTGATCAACTTGGCAGTTTCACCACCCACGCTGCACATTTCAACTCTGTTCACTTCACATTTATTTCCCTGGAACTCTCCCATAACGAGAATGAAAAATTTCAAGGAAGTAATAAAGTAATAATTTATCAATAGTAAAAATTAGAATTTCCATCTGTGGCACTGTGCATGTCACAAAGTAATATAATGCCCAATAGTGTAATCTGATTATATTGTAAAGTAATTATACTTAAAACTTTTCATCTTTTTTACCATCCTAACATGCTGCTGATATCTATTCTCTTCATAGCATGGAATATATAATGACAGAAATTATGGCAGTTCTTACTGATAATGATACCAGCACAAAATCAAACATAACTCCCTGCAAAGCCAGGCTGAAATTCAGAGCTGGATCTGTGCAAATGTTTCTGCTGAAAGTTGATAGGAACTTCTTACAAAATACTCATCCAAGGGCAGATTTTAGCCATGGTTTGAGTAGATAGTGAGTTTTCACTACCTAGATTCTAATTAAAAGTTCTGCCTTTAGTTTCAGCCAATCTTAATTTTTGGATGTTGTCATCATCCTGTCACTTAACATGAAATTTTCCAAACTGCTTGTGTCTCCTTTGGACTAATTTTTGATGTGGATTGGCATCTTTGGGATAAGGAAGAAGGGATTTTCAGACAAATTGTTCTAGCTTGTTTGAGGCGCAGGATAAGGTTTTCTTTTTGTTGGGTTGAAAAGCTCTAACTTTTATTTGCTCTGCAGAGAATTGGCAAAGTGCCAGCAGTAGCAGATGGTACAGAGTGGGACAAGAGAGGCAGTCACCTTCGTGTAATGGACACTTCAATGTTATCCTAGAAAAAAGATTCACAACCAGACAATTTTTAACTCCTGAAAAATCTCATTTTCATAGGCTAAATGAGCAGTTTTTCAGGGGAGTCAAGGAAAAGAAGGCAGCAATAGAGACAGCACAAAATACCTTTAGAGGAGAGAGCAGTTGTTGGGTAACAGCAGAAGACAGCGACAGGGGCTGGCAGCACGACAGCACAGCAAAGGAGCACATAAACATTTTGAGGATTATCTAATAGTTTTCCTTAAATTTCCTTTCACAGGTAATGAAAATTAGAAAACCAGAGAGGTGAATTATGAAAGGTTCTGCTGGGTGAACTCTGATGGAGGAAGATATGAATGAGATCACATTTTCTGGCCATGATCATTTTGTCCGACTGATCAACTAAGCAGTGCAGAAGTTCTCAGCATGGGAAAAAGCAACACTCCTGAAACATCTTATCAAACCCCAGAATTCCGTGTCTGAGTGGTAGGAAGATGTCATCTGGAGTCTTTCAGTGCCTGATGACTCTCCTCAGCACCCTTGATAAATCCCCACATCTACTACACCTCTCCTTGAAGCATGAGCCCATCTTTACTCCAGACAAAGGGACTGGGAGCTCCTGAAAAGGGGCTGGGGGCAGGCCAAACACCTCACTTTTTGGGCTGTGAATTTCCATCCAGTGACCTCTCATCAGGAGCCTACACACCTTAACAGGGTTCAACACTCTTGGGAAGGAGGTCTGACCCCTCGGGTCGAAAATGTTGGAAAGGCTCCAGAAAGGTTTTCCCAGCTCCTACAAGCAATACAAGCTCTCTGTCCTATCTTAACAAGCTTGATAACATGCTGTACAGCAGTACAGGACCAACTATTGCCTGGGAGGACAGAGCAGCTCCCATCAGCATCTGATCAGTTCCTCCCCATGGTGTTTGCAGAGCTGGAAACCTCTGAAAGACACAGGCAGCAGTGCAGGGCTTTTTCTACTTCATTTCTCTCAGTATTCTACAGGACATCCTAGGATGTTCTCACGTGCACAGGCACCTGTTGCTCCCTCAGAAATCTTGCTGAAGACACAGACGTAGCACAATGAGATCCAAATGGCAAAGATGCTTAAAGTCAGGCCCAAGGTTCTCCTGGTTCTTGAAGTCAAAATTGATCATCTGCTGGCAAAAGTACTTGGTGTGCATTCATTTTTGTACTATCAGAAATTACACAATAACATTTGGCTGTTTTCTATTAGCTGTTGATGCGGGGGATTTCAATTACCTAAACTATCATTGTCCTGAAACTGGCTATCTGACTAAACCAAATAAAATGTTCTTTCTATTGTCTCTCGAAATGCAGATTTTCCATTGTTAATTTTTGCCATTTCTTTTCTCGGATATTTTAATTTCCCCAAAAGTCAGTTTCTTGTTAGTGTAGTTCTTTGAGGTTATTAAAGTGGGACTCACCATTTGCAAATATTACAGTTAGAGGCCTTACAATAATACTTTCCAATATTATGGCTATCACACAGACTCAAGTAGACTGAAATGGCTGCAAAAGAGTCTAATTTACTTCCAAAATGAGTTTAAAGTACCTTTTAAAAGAACTCTCTGTGATTTTGTTTGCAGAAGATAGCAATAAAACCATACAACTATGAAAAAAAGCACAGAATCACAAAGCAGTCTACATTAAACTAAAGCAGTTTTTAAGATCAACACAGTAAATTTCTTCCTGACTTTGAGTCCCAAACATGTCTCAGTGTTATAACTTTGATAACTCCTATCCATGGTTTGACTGTCATTCTGTGATAAAATGTTAGGGTTGTACTGTCATTACAGCTCTGTGGCAAGGAATCACACGTTGAAAGAGAGAGAAAAACGACATTATCAGGAGCCACTATCTCAGAATCTGTTTCAAATTTGTATACAGAGCCATTATGACACCCTGCTCTGGCTGGTGCAGTAATGTTTTACAGCACAATTCCATCTGCAGATGTTGCCAAAGGACAATATTCTGCTACACTGACTAATGCATTTCCCTGTAAATAACCTTCTGATTTCTGTGGGACTTGATGCTGTCTCAGACACCATTCAGCATGAATAAAGGTGTCAAAATAAGGCCTGGAGTTATTATCTGTATAACCTAAACCTTGAGATACCCAGATTAATGGCTAATGCCTGGGATGATATTCCTATCTTAACCCCTGCTGTCTGACCAAAGTGAATAATAACACGTGCATGGCATGTCATCAGCCTCTGAAATACAGTTGCAATAGTATGAAATTTCAGAATAAATATCTGCCTTCATTCTTTTTCATTCCCCTTGTGGATTTAAGTCAGTTCCCTAAAATATTGTTTAATATGATTTTAGAGATTTAATAGCATCTATTGACCAAGAGAGGACAAAAGTCAGTTCTCTCCCCAGGTTTTTCTCTGTAGGATAAATTTGAGATTGCTTTTTCTTTTTAGTCTTACATTAAGAAATTTATTCTCAATTATCTTTGAAGCCATCAAATAGCTTTTCCTAGTTAACGGGAGGTCTTTAATACCTAACAACAACATAGTTTATATAGTACTTCAGGATGCTTTGAATACAAAAACATTACAACAAGATGGATTCTATTTTTATGCTGTCTTGTATAATTTTCCACACCAGCTGAATTACTAATAAGAGCAAATTCTAGCTCACATATATACAACATTAAAAAAACTTAACAATAAGTGATAATAGTTATATAATTTTGAGTGGTATATGGACATAAAATAAGCATGTATTTTACTGAGTCCATAAAGTACTCCAGAATATTTCTGAATATTCTCATAGAAAAGAGAATGAAATTAATTTTCTTTCCTTTGGTTCTTTGAGGTCTTTCACCATTGTCTCTATGGCTAATTTTTCATGCTTGCATAATTATTTAATACAGCCCAAGCAAATCTGGTAGAGATGATGGCCATGGCCATAGTTCAGCAGTTTGGGTTTCTCATTGCATTTACCGTGAATGTGTGCAAATAAAAGGCCAGAGCAACCTAGTGCCAAATTTCATGTTCATAAATCCAGTTTAGGGCCAAAACTCTCTCCTAAGTGAACAGAGAAAACAAGACTTCCCACTAATGGTGAGATTCACAACACCCCAAACAGCACAAGTGTTCCCAAAAGAAACGTGCATTTGAAATGTTGACTCAGGGCTATAATCTTTATAATCCATATAAGAAATGTATTCCTGCATGCGGACACAAAGTGAATTTTTGAGGAGGATGACTGGGTCTTAAGACAGTAGGATAAGAAGGTGACTTATTATTGCTACCTTAAAATTATGCCAAGATAAAATTACCTTATAGTAGAAGTAAATTCTTGATCTTCCTTGGTCAGAAGCAGTTTAAGTTCACAACTTTCACCTTCCTGTGGGATGTCCTATGCAGGCAGATCTTCATTAGTCTGTGGGAAAGAAACACTTCACTGTCACCATACTACAAAAACATCCAAGATTCAGAGGTCCAAACAGGCAAAAGAGGGGAAATTAGGCAAACTGTGATTCTAATTACTAATGAAGAAGTTTATCTGGTGGGAAAGTAATACAAAGTGATATTAAGAAAGGAAGTCTTTCATTTCCCAGATGGGAGATGCGTTATTAAGTTGTTCAAAAATTAGGGAATGATATAATTTCCTCTGGTTACAGTTTTGAAGTGCCTGTCACTGCTGTAATTGCAAAGGCAATACACTGAATTTGTATTTCATTTGCAAAGGCAATGCACTGAATTTGCCCAGCAGAACAAACTTCTCAAAGCATAGAAAATGGTCTTAAGGCATGAAATTGTTGCCATTAGCTCAGGCATGATGGCTGCTGGGTATTCACAGACCTCAAGGAGCTTCGAAGATAAAAGTTTGGGTGCCAAAGGGGTCTCCAGACTGAAATGGGAATTTATAGCTCAGGCTGTAGCTTGCAAGTGTTCTTCTTGGATGGCACTTGAAGGTGTCCATCAGGGTACATGGCCAAAGCCAAATGTACATGAAAAAATTCTGAAGAACTCAAGAGAGAGAAAAAAATTAATTCAACAACTCAAGAAATGCATGTTGACACCTTTTCTTCTGCCACAAGTTTATCGCAGGAGTGTAGCTCATTCAGATGCGCTGGGATGTTTCCTCTACACTGGTTTAAAACCTGGGAGAGTTGCACTCAAGGACCGAGGGCTCTTCTTTAAATGTGCCAAAATATGCTGCAATAGGGTAAGCAAAGTGATATTTCTAGTAAAAAGATGTGTTGGAAGTAAAATTGTAAACCTTAAAGATAAATAAATATTCCCCATAATCACAAAATATAAGCAACTCCATTAAAAAAGTCTAAAATTTGCAGAATGTTTTTGATGTTTACAACAAACACTTGAAATCGCTTTTCAATTGAACACCACAGTAGAGAAAAAAAGACTCTTACACTGCAGATTTCAGCTACATCTGATATTATCTGTAAAGCCTGAGGTGTATTGACAGCTCAATAGCCTTAATTTGGTGGGAAAGTAACTCAAGACAGTCTTCATTGACTTTTGCTCTAACACACTAGTCACAGAAAGGAATATTTGGGGTACCTGGGATCAATTTTTATGACTCCTCCAACTAGCTGGGATCACTGATTTGTTAGGGAATATTTCAAGGGTTTGGCTCTTTCTTGTTTTGGATTTTGAGTTGTTCGGTTGTTTGGTTTTTTTTTTTAATTGACTGACTGTTTGACAAGATAGACTATTTCTTGCAACTGAGATATAGAATGAGCTTTTGACATGCAGAACATCACTATGAAGCTCTGAGGTCTCATTTTAAAGTAATTATTTATCTTTGCCTTGAATGACACTCTGTGAGGGATTATGGAAGAAAATCATTATAAGGTTGCACATCAGTCAGGATACTTTCTGCCCCTTCTCTTTGATTTAGACATACACTGCCAAACAAATCAAAGATTACACTTGGGAGCTGCATGTTGCTGTGATGGATCTCTGGAGAGGAAGAGAGAGAAATGAAGTTTAAAAAAAAAGGTGAAAAGAAATGTGAGGAATGAAAAAAAAGTTTCAGCAAGTGTTGGCTCTGCTGTCAGTCAAATGAAAGAGAAGGGACAACTTGATCTATTGCAAGATCATAGCCAAGGATAAAAAAATAGAAGTTCTCCCTGACAGAAACAAACACACATACACATTCATTTTGATTCACTCAATTTTTTGGGTTTCATTGTTCTTTTATAGACAAGAGCTTTCTCCCTGTTCTGGTGACATGCCAAAGCACCAGTATAGCCTCTTGAAGACATTATACACACATTCCATGGCACCAAATTATATCCTGATATCGGTAAAGCTGAGAAATGAGAAGCAAATAAGGATGTTTTTCATTAATTTCAGAGCTATTAAAGGATATAATCTCTTAATGCCTCAAAAGACTTGACTATTGAACTTTAACTATAAGTACCACTAATTAGAGGTCTGCAATGCTTGATATGTCTTCAGAGATAAAAAAAAATAAAATTTCTACAAACCAGCTCATTAAAACTGTGATGCTGGCTCACTGCAAACAGCTGTCAGCACGGGCAGTTTGGGAGCGCATGTGGAATGAGAGGGGAAAAGCTGCTGTAAACACAGTCAAAAGCAGGGGATGCATCAAAGCAAGCACATTATTTACAAGAGAGTTGGATTGTGAAACTTCCATAGCTGGAAAGTAGGTAGGACACCTTGTTTCAGGAGTCACTTCTGACAATCCCATGACATTCTCCCCTCGGGTACAGTTTCTACAGTGACAGGACAAGTGTTACTTCAAGCTGTGCTCTCACAATTAGCTGATTTAACTGCATAAAACTGTTTTTACCTGTGGTTGTACACAGCCTCCCTTGTACAAGCTTCACCACTAAATGTTTCATGCTGCAGTGAAGGGGCTGAGGCCAATATGTGGGACAAACACATGCACAAGCCATTACAGCAGAGTGTAGACTGAAAGCAATGTTTGCTTCAAGGTATCTAAAGAACCTTTAAAAGATAAAAAAATTGTCATTAAATTGCATTCCAAAACCAAAGGAAAAATTAAGTGTTGCTAAAAAAAATCTCTAAAAGTTTACTTTGCCCTACTAGAGTTGTGATGTTACAGCATGTTCAGATTTGTGGTGGAAGCAGCTCAATTTAATTTTTAACAGCCTGCCTTATGTAAATCTCTATCTAAGTGAGAGAACTCATTAAAAAGTGTAGCAAAGAAAACTGTGGAATTAATCTATGAACTTTTATTCATGACTATCTGGCCCTAGAAAATTATTTGACATTGCATATGAATGTCAAATACTTGCAGACTGAACTCTGCTGGCTACAACTCTTACTCCCAGCTTGCAGCAATGACAGGCTTACACTTGAACTTAACTAGTTCATGACATTTGTTCATTACATCTAGTATCCCTGAACAGTGATACATGCTCAAAAATTTGTGTCTCTAAATAAAACTTTACTTGTAAGTGTTTTCCTTAACTTGGAGATTTCACTCTTTTAAGCGAGATCTGTAGAACCCCTGCACATGAATCTGTAGGATTTTGTCCCTGCAAAAACTAGCAAGTAGGAAAGGATAAACTCATTGGTGCTCATGAGACATTCTGCAGTTCTTGTGCTCCTGTTCCTCCTGCTCAGGAAGCCTCCCACCAGCTGCAGTCTCTGAGGAGCAGTGAGACCTCCTGCTGTCATACAACCTCTGAGACAACACAGGAGGGGAATTCTGTCTTGAAACTGCTCTTACTGGGGTTATTGTCATCACAGAGCTTGATGGCCACTTAATATTAACCAGAATTTACTTTCTTGGACACAGGAAATGCATTTCACCCCTTTAAAATGAAAGTGAAAACTAATTTTAAGGGTTTCCCTTAAAAATATCAACTTGCAACTGTTTCCTACCCTCTCCCTTTTTTCCTTAAAAAGTGAAGTTTTCAAGAAGAATTTATGAATTTAGGTAATGTGCATTCTAGTCTGAAGAAGAAATTAACCTCCTTTTTCTTAGATCTAGTCTGTGTTCCTTGTGTCCTCAGAGGCATTGCATTCCACAGATTCACTTTCTTTTGAATTTATAGTGACTTTAAAAACCCAAATAAGGCTGGTAGGAGCCTTATAGGAACCTGATTGGGATTCTCAAACGAATTTGTGTTATTAAGTGGATAGTGTTTTGTTTTCACTGTTTGAAAGTAGATGGGGAAATACAATCTTAATGTTGCTCCTGCATCTAAAAACATAAAACTTTTAGATATATTAGGACTTAACATTCTATTCGTTCCAAGTATGTCAGTAATGTGCAGTCTGACAAAATTTATTTTACATATTTATATACATGTAGTCCCATCTCTTAAAATAAATTTTACTGTGAATTATGAGTCTTTTCATTTTTAATCTAGTTTGCATGGAATAAAAAAGAACATTAGCTATTGATAAACAGAGATTCAATCACATAAACATTTTCTCTATAAAAGCAGACAATTGGGAGCATTTTCTTTACCCAATAACCCTGTATGGCTTCATCCCCAAAAGAAAACATTTTTCTCAAGATATCTGCATTGATTTTAATTATATCAGATCAGCATAAAATAGTTCATTTTCAATAGATACTGACATTCCAATATTCTACATCATATTGATTCAAAATTGTTTTTTGAGCAGTTATAAAGAGAAAAGAAAATGCAACAGAAGTTTGCAATACAGCCTGCTCTATGGAACCAGGTAAATCACACTTTGCAAAATCATTTTCCCCTCTAATAGAGTCAAAAAATGGTTATTATTCTTTAGGGTTGCTGCACTTTAATTTATTCTTCAATTCCCAACCGCCTAAGCAGTTTTTTCAGACATTGCACAGTCCATCATATGTTGCATCTATTTTCTGTTTGAGAGAAATCGTCTAGATTTCCATAACAAAATAATAACACCTTGTGCTATTGTGATAAAAATAGTGCAACAATCTGAGACATCCACTAACGTTTCCATCTCTGCCTTTGTGCCCAATAAACTGAGATTTCAGCAGCACCATCCTAATCCAGTAAACTTGGGCTGAAGCACTGGTCAAGCTGCATTTTGCATATTAGCAATGATATTCATATGGTATTAACACTTCTGTACAGAAGGACCTCTTTCCTTCTTTGCACCAATAATATTTTAGATCAGAAAGATGTGACAGCTGATCTTGTAGGATGTGGCTGCTGCTTACCAGCCTAGATTAGCCTAAGCAAATTGTTCAGGTAGAAAGTCCAGTTGTTTTTCTCACTGTTGCACGGACCCTGTACCATTAGCTGGCAGCAAAGTAGTATTTTTCCGGGTTTGGCGTTGCTCAAAGCTTGAGTTTTTGTTGAGAACTGTAATTCCTAAAACGGCCATTTCTATCTCCCTAGCCAGACCTCTCCTTTTCACTCTGCCAGCAGGACATTTTCCCTCTTTCAATTCTATTTATTTCTGCTAAAACCTCCAGCCTCCAAAACTCCAGTACCTTCTCAGGAACATCAAGTCACTTGGCAGGCTAATTGCTTTTCTGCTCGAAGAAGTTATCAAGGAAGTACACTATTTTCTATAGTAATTACAGAATGACCCTGGGGCAGAATGTGTACAACAATAAACCTCAGTAAGAAGGCAGATCCTTGCTATTGTAAGTGGATAAAACTCCTCTCGTGTCAATGGGGTTGTATCTATTTCTATGGGCAGATAATTCGGCTTGCATTAGTTGGCTGCTGGTGGATACTTCTTTTTTGCCTTTTTAGGAAGTATTCCTATATGAACTCCACCTGTAATTGCAGGAACGCCTCTTTTATCTCCAAGGTGATGATGACCAACACTGTCTTAGAACCCAGAGTAGCAAATTTAATTCAAATCATTCTCTCCTTTGTCAACACATGGATCAGGCTGCTCACTTTCATTTTAGAATATTTCAAAGTGCTGCTCGATAAAATCCCCAGACGGCGGAGCATTTAGCTTTCCCTCCTCAGTCAATAACAAATGTATGTTCATTTCATTGTCTCTATTAAAAAGCTCAGGTGCAATTACATCAGAGAAAATTTGGTTCTCTTTTCCACATATGCAGCTAAAGATGAAACTTCTCTATGTCCTTTGCTATAGGACAAGGACTTTAAGGACAAGGACAAGGACTACAAGGAATGGTTTAGTCTTCTACTTGTTCAGACTTGACCGCTTGTAGCAGTGTGAAGCAGTAGCTGTTATTGGTCATGAATATAGAAGGAATGAAAAAAAAATAAAGGTACAGGCTAGAGGGAAATGTTTTAAACAATTAGTCATGAGCTCACAGCAGGACATGTATCTGAAGACAAAGCAGGAACATGTTTTTATCAAACAAGGTCTCAGTTGTTTGACAGCTATTACCTGGTATGTATCATGCCTTGTTTAAAGATGTTTGTTTAATTATCTATTTCTTAGCTCCATTATTTTTTTCCTTGCAGTTATTTTGTCTGCAAGAAAAACACTGATGTGCTTTATGAAGGCTGCCATTAACTCTGTCTGTGCCCTGACAGACAACAGCAACTGCAAACAGTAACTTAATTTCCGAGTTGTTAAGCTGATTATGGCAAGGGGCTTAATTCATAAACCCATCTTCACAGCAAGGGATGAAGGCCACAGGGATAAAGGAGATTGCTGGTGGTCAGATGCCTAAGTGACATACCTTGGAATAAACACTGTGGGCAGTCAAACTTACAGCTAACCCTGGACTTGTTCTATTTTTGAAATTCTTAGGAAAAAAAAAATCACCTGGCAAGATAAATGATGACAGAGCTGGATCTCAAAGCCTCAAAGTCATAATAATCAAATTAACCTTGTCTTAACAAATAATTAAATTAGCTTACATATATCTGTCTAGTTTATCTCCAGAAAACCGCGGAGTGCTTGAAAACCCCATGAGTAAAAACAGAGGAAAATCTGCTGTGTGAGCTCCTAAACCTATAAACAGCCGAATCATCTCCCTGAAGAAATAATAACCGAGGTCCTTAAAGGGAACCTGTTTTGACAGAGAGATATGATGCGGCAATACTCTCATAGTTTTTTGGCAAGCATTTTCACAAAGATTATGACACTGCCAACACAGGTCCCTGTATTCACCATCAGAACTCTGACACATTCACATTTTGATGCGGTTTTTTTCCTAAGTATAAAGGCACAAAATAATTCCAAGGAAGACCCGTGGCAATATGCGGAGGTTAAACCAAGAGGTAAAAGAATCTTGGTTACATGTTTTAAAAGAAATATAAAAAGTGCACTTGCACATGTTCAAACCCATGTTCTTCCAAATTCAATAGTATAACTCCCACTGTTAAAAGTTAGAAATTTCCCATATGTCAAAGAAAAGGAAATATTACTCCTGGGTGCTTGTCATTATATCTCAATATCAAAAAACAATTGCAATTGTTTCTAAGTACCAGGAGTAATAGTTCTAACCATTGCTTTTGAATGTAATTGTTGTAGTCAGCTGTTTTGCATGTCTCTCTAAAAACAGGCCAAAACCAATCTTCTCAGATTCATTTGTTTATATTCAAACAAGGTTTTTTTTCTGTTACACAGGTCAGGTGACATTTTGTTAGTTTTATCTGCAGCATGTGTGCTCCAATACTTCAGGAATACTATATCTTTACTCCTTTTTAGTTTTTAATTGGGATTTTTAAGTGACAATGCATTTTTATGCTGTGCTTGTTTTTTTAAAGGTTCTCATGTCATTTTAGCTACTCTAATGCCGTTCTGCTCAAAGAAAGCTGGCATTTATTTGGAAAGAATTGAGTCACTGTCAGCTACCTGGAAGACAAGTACGAATATGCCATCACTCTGACCAGACTTATATGTTTATTTGTTTACTTGTTTTACAAACAAGCAAACATGGCCATGACTTGAGAGAAAAAAAAAAAAGTGAGGAGAGAGACTTGGCAGGTTACCTAGAGAGTCAGATCCTTATAGGAGGAAAATTCAGACTGGTAGCCCTCGAGCTCTCCATGGGAATGACTGGTTTCTTCCCTTGGAAAGATAAATACATTTACCTCAGCATCCCAGCTGCTTGTAGTCATGAAGTTAAAACCTGGGGAATGATTCGGTTGTCAACACCAAAAGTTACAGCAGAAAATGAAGCCCAAAAGGGTGCTCAACTGAAATCCTGATGAGCCATCTTAGGAAGTGTGTTTCCATCATTTTTACATTTCCATGGCTGTAGTATTTACAACATCTTGATCAAGTTCATCTAGTCTGCATACACATGTGTCGTAGTTTGACACCGGCCCAACACCAGGCACCCACGAGTGTCGCTTGCTCACCACCCCCTATCACAGCTGGGCAAAAGGAGGGAAAAGAGGGAAAAAAGGGTTAACAGAGGCTTCATGGGTCAGATAAGGAGAGCAGGAGAAATATTTCAAGGGCAAAACAGGCTCAACCTTAGTTGCTAAGTAAAATTTACTACTAACAGAATCAGAGGAGGGTAATGAGAAGTAAAATAAGCCCTTAAAACACCTTCCCCCCCACAGGCCCTCAGTCCTTCCCAC
>VYXC01011355.1:828407-905426 GCA_013397175.1 Platysteira castanea | reverse complement strand
TGGATCCCCACAGGCTGCAGGTGGATCTCTGCATTCCCCATGGATCCCCAGGAGCTGCTGGTGGTTCTCTGCATCCCCCGTGGATCCCCACAGGCTGCGGGTGGATCTCTGCATCCCCCGTGGGCCCAGGGGTTCCAGGGGCACAACTGCTTCACCATGGTCCTCACCACGGCCTGCAGAGGAATCTGGGCTCTGGCGCCTGGAGCACCTCCTGCCTCTCCTTCTCCACTGACCTTGGTGTCGCCATGTTGTTTTCCCTCACATATTCTTCACCTCCTCCTCTCCTCTGACCAGCAGCAAAAACCTGTGACTGTTTTGATTTTCTTCTTAAATATGTCACCACAGAGGTGTTATCAGCCTCTCTCATTGGTCCAGTTCTGGCCAGCAGCATGTTCATCTTCAGAGACATCAGCCACTGGATCTGCTGAACATGGTCGAACCTTCCAGAAGCTTCCCACAGGAGCCACCTTTGCGGCCCCTCTGCTTCCCAGAACCAGGCCGTGCCAAATCAGTACAACAGGCATTCTTTGTTTGTTATCCTGAGATCACCTCCTAATCTCCAGGTCCTCCGCAGTCTTGACCATCCTGCAATGATGAGATGCTTATAAAAAAAGACAGCAGAGTACTTACCGTTTTAATTTTGATTTTTTAAGTGAATTTAATGATAAATAATAACCATTTTCTCTAAGGTATAAAGACATGGCTAATAAAACCTTTGTTGAAGCAAGGAAACATTTCCAACTTGCCAATCATCTTCCAAGTTTTCAAGCATCCTATGTAGGAGTATCCTCAGATATTTTACTCCATAGAGCATGCAACTCTAAGCAGTACCTGAATTCCTCAGCAGAGTTTTTCTCCTTCCCCACGGTACTGAAGTTTCACTTCAGAACAGCAGTAAGTCCTTTAATCTTAATAAACAAAATAATAATAAAAAAGAATGGTCTAAATGGTTGCCTGCTATTTACATTAACCTTTGAAAAGGTCTTCTGTGTTCTATATTGCTCAATACAATTTTTACCCTTTATCTGAAAAATTCAGATTGATGCTAAAAGCCGCATGTTTCCAAAATGGCACTGCTCCTCGTAAATTACCCTTCTCCAACCATACAGTTGTTTTAAGAGAACTGAAACTGCAGGAACCTTGCCATTTACACAAACACCCAAAAAAAATGAAAAAAAAAATAAAATTGAGACACTATGGTTACCAATATGTATATATCATCCCATTTTAAATTGCTCTTTGTCTTGCCACCTACATTTAGATACAAAAGTTCCTAACAAAAATGCACTTGGGCATTAGTTGCTTTTAGACTCCTGGGTTTAAAATGTGCCTGAGAGCAAATGTTCCAGGAGATGGGTATAAAATTCAATTCAGTGTAGTCTACCATCTTGGAACCTGGGAATAAGATGCTTTTGAAAATTTTATCCATGCTTTTTTCTTTCTGTACTAGCCCTAGTTTTGTGTCTATACTTTTTTGATAGATTCTCCTTTCATCCACTTCATTCTCATCACATACATTCTTTCCTTTTTTTAAATATTCTTCCTATTTTGTGTGGGCAGATTCAGTTTCCAGTAGAGGCTTTAGAAAATGCTCCTTTGAATACCAGAGACAAAAGAATGTGGCCTTAGTCAGTTTATAGATATATATATACACATATATTTATACATAAGGCTGTAAAACGCCCCAGTACAAGCACATGAATTAATTAACGTTGCCTCATTATTGATTAGCCTAACTGCTTTTGAAAGAGTAGACTCCTGACTTATCAAAACCTTGTAAAGAATTTAATCTGTATTCTTGTGCTTTCCCTACACGTCTAGAAGCAATTTCAACTTTTCCCTCTTCTATCAAGAAGGAAACTCAAGCCAGGAAGTGAAGAGCATTCAGAGTAAAAGGGATTACATTCAATACCACTTTAAAAACTTTACACATGCAGTGAAAATGAAGCTTGGAGAGAGAATGCATACTTTGAGCAATTATAGGTGAGATTTTTTTTTCAGATTGCACTTTATTTGTGATGTCTCATTAAACTGACAGTTTCTTAGAGAGGGGAGAGCAATTTGAATTAATATGGTATGCATTACATATTGCCATTTGGACACTGTAATTCTTTAACTAAATAGAATTAAAAACATAGTTTTATTTGTGAGCATAGCCANATATTTTCATAGACTTCCAAGTGTCTAATGTGAAATTTCAAGTATCCAGGTGAAATTTCAGTAATTAACTCGGTTTTTTTAAGAATGAAAGTAGCTTCTGTGGCCAGCACAAAGCTGAAGTATTCAGACACATCTTCCAAAACACGGTAACTTAATTACTTCCTTCTTGATTTCCTTGTCTGAACATAGAAACTTCAGAAAAAATGTCATACATCATGCTAATGTCTTGTCTAATATGTTTCCACTCTCATTTCTTTATTTTTTTTATTCATTCATAGCTTCTCCCTTCTGTAATAAACTTTTGTGCAATGCAATAAATTCCTGAGAAAAAGAGGAAGGTTCATTATTGTTTTAACTGCAGTCCTAAATGATTTCATAGGACCTGTGTCTCTCAGGATTCAGATTACACAGTTGTTAATTAGGAAAAAACCCAATAGTACTGTATATTGTGGGCTAGAGGAAGAAGTTTATATTTTAGCAGGATGGATTCACTAAATCTGTTGGAATACTAGGATCAAATATGCTTTTTTTACTTATTAAAGTGTTTTTTTAAAGTAACTTTGACCTTCAGGAATAAACATTTAGGAAAAGGCCCAGACGATCAAAAAGTGAGGATGATGCTTCAAAAAACCTGTAAGTTGCCTTTATTATCAAAATTTCAAGGCTTAAGCTGAGATGAATGCACATTTGTGAAGAAGATCAGCCGTGTTATCCTTACATCCCTGCACTCCCCTGACACGGAAATATATTTAATGTCTCCAGAGAAGTCTAATATCTTTTTTAGGGGAAAAAGTTAATTGGTGGCTTTTCCTTTGCCAATCATGCTGGTTTTGCCAATGCTCTTTTTTACAAGAGATTCCCCAATGTTCAGTAGAACATTGCAAGTCACTGCTGAGCGGGCCCTGCACACCAGGAATTCCCAGAAATTGTAGAGGAGGTTTTGGAGAAGATCTTTCCCTTCTGAAAAACATTATTTTCCCCATTTAGCCACCATTAAACTAAGTATTTTCACTGTTTTTTTTTTCTCTTCTGTTCTTTTCTCTTCCATTCTTACATCTCATTTTTCAGTGCTGCCACCCCACTTTCTGCACTCCCCTCCCTGCTCGCTTTCTTTATTACTTCTTCTTCTCATTTACTCAAAACCAAGGCAGGTGCTATGTAACCCCCCAGGAGCACATTTCTCACTCTCTCTGAGTACTCTGATAGATGTTTCTATCAATGTCTTATTTTCTGTGCCAGACTTTCCCCGTGTCCACAGTCTCACTGAGTTCAGCACAGCCACACACCCAAGTGAAGTCACTGAAAAAGGTTTTGAAGCATTTTCTGGATGAGAACCTCTAGCCAGACTGAGCATTTTTGTGTAAATACTCATCAAGTGTTCCAGTCACTGCTTAAATATCAGGAGAGACCTCCCCCAAATAGGGTTTGTTGGGCTGAAGTGATGCACAGACCTGTCCCAGGTCCTCTCTCCTTACTAAGGAAAATGGCAGGAACTGCTGAGCTCTGAACTATGCTGGATCGTACTGGAGTGAAAGCAATAACAACTCAAACATTCTTGGGCAAAATTTGTAAAGATTAATTTGCGACATCAAATGCTTATTTATTAAAATTATAAAAATTACCAAAAATTACAGAAGTATCTAGTATTTCTCTTTCTGTGCACCTCTGCCACATAATATTATAGCAGAAAAGTGAAAAAGGAAGAGATATGTTTTACCCTTGAGAGCAATAATATGATTACAAGAAGGCAGTTTCAGATCTATTGAATATTTCAAACCATACATTTTATGTGTGTTTCATTAACTTTGGGGTGGGAATGAAAAGAAGGCTCCTTCATATTTTTTTTCATACTGTTCCACTTCATTATTAAGCAATGATGCCAAGCTGTTCACCAGGATTGCTGCTAGCAGGCTTGAACAGCTTCTGCCAAGTGTGATTAATGCAGATCAAACAGAGTTTATTCAGTGGAAGAGATGGGCAGATAACATTTATCATCTCTTAAGAAAGCTGGGATTTCCAGACTGACATCAGGCTGGTGATAAACTTAGAGGCTGAAGGATGTTTGACCAGCTAGTTTGCATATCCTTTAGAAGAAAGTTGAACTCCACTTTGATTAGATTTGAAACCTGAAGAGAACCTCATTTCCATGCGAAGCCTCCTCCACTGGTTAACTTTGTTGCTAAAAGGATAAGGCATATCAGGGCTCTTATCAGTGACTGTATTTTCTTTCATAAGTATGAAGACTATGTGTCACTCAAGAGTACAGAGTAGCCTGGCACTGGCCAAATCAGCATCCTCAGGCTGTATGTAGGATGGGGGAATAATGCAGCCTGGATTTAATTCCTGGGTGTGCTTTGTTACCTTGAGCAGGCAGGTCCTCCTATTTTTTTGCTCTTTCTGTCTTAACGGTATAAACACTTCAGAGGCCCAAATTCAGAAGTCTGAAATATAAAACAGCAACTTGCTGTCTTAGGTGAATATCTTTTTAAATAATGAGAAGATTTTAATGAGAGAACCAAAAGCTGTTTAGTCTTCTCAAAAGACATTATCCTTAGGTTGTTTTCCTGGCTGCTGAGCAACACAAAAGCTGTGTTGAGAAACTCATTCCTTTTCTAAGATCTATTGCTTGGCCTTGAACCTCTAACACAGACCTCTGCACAAAGATCTTCTTAGAATAACAGTTTTCCACTTCCTCTACCTTCCTCAACCAAACACAGCCCTAATAGCAGTCAGCATAATAAAAACTCTCCAGCACATGAAAGCAAGTACCTAACTGTAGTCAGCTAATCTTTGAGACACCCTGTGTTGTCTCACCTGTTTGGAGGCAGCAGAAAACTCATTAGCACCAGATGAATCATGTCCCCAGGCTCAGCCAGCTCATCCAGGGGAGGTTATTGCCCTTATAAAACTGTCTTGGGCACAAAGACATTTGCTTCCCTCCCACTTTGCCTTACACTGACATAACCTGGTCTGCCTGAGCAAGTATTTCTCTGCAACAACAAAAGTTCCTTTTTGATACCACTGGGACCTACGTTAGTTATGATACCTCTGTTTCTCACCACCAATTTCCATAGACTTCCTCTTCTGAGAGTGTTGCAATCCCCAAGTCTCCAACTTTGAAAGTTTACTTGGTTTGTCTATTTACAGAAAGGACACTTCATAAAAACAACAATAATTGTTTATAACAGGCAATTTCTTCTGTATACAAGAAAAGTAAGCAGAGAGGAGCCTGTTTTTAAAATCTCACTCTATAGCTACTTTTAGCTATCGCAGGTAGTATATTTTGGCATGGTGGTTCCCTCAATATGGCTGAGGCCATGGCTCAGATTTTGCATTCCTCAACAAAATCCTTTTAAAGGTGCCCTCTTATTTATTTGTTTATTTTCTGAAGCATTCCGAACACCTTAGTACTTTTTAGAAAAAATCTGCTATTGCTAACTCACTTTCATATTGATAACACAAGTTTGGAAATACGCTCTCTCAGAGACCCTGTGCTAGACAAAAATACTTTATCTAGATCCTCACCCTCAGCACTGTCTTTGGCAAAGAGTCATGGCTTTATCTGAGACCAAAGAGCAATTTCAAAAGAAAATAACAACAAAACCCAACAGCCCAACACATATAATCTAACTCTGCAGTTTATGCCATGGCTCATCTGGCAGATGTTCTGAAGCAAGTGCCTCTCACTCTCAGAACTCTGGTTTCTGTTCTGTTTGCAAATGATCATTTCTGCTTTCAGTGGTGGTTCCATGCCAGATCCCTGAGGGCAGTGGCAATATGTTCCACTTAATTTCAGCTTTCACTATGCCAATATATTTTTAAAGTAATAGTAATTCAGAGTTATGACCAGAGTAATAAGGCTGTGCCCAATCTGTCCTTGAGGTTGTTTGTGCACGGCTTAGTGCCGGAGAACATCGGCTCTGAGGTCTCCTTAACATCTTCCTCCATGCCAAACTGGAGTATTTTCAAGCCTTGTCCTTTGCCTACCCCACACAGCAGCAGCCTCAGGTTTCTGGCTCAGGCAGCACCAAAATTACTCAAGTTGCTGTGCAAAGTTCATCATTCTGTTTTACTTTTTTTGGGTATGCTTCAGGGGCAAAAGGTATGACACAGGTCTGCCTCAGGAGCTCAGAATACAGTAATGCCAGCCCCCCAAGCAATAAACATCTACTTCTGCCTCAGTTTGTGAGGTCCTTTCTCAGTTTTCAAATTAAATTTGCTTCTCTTTAGCTCTCTGCAATGCCACTCTGAGAACTTCTGCATCTCCTCTCTCCTCTGGCAAGTGCCCAAAGCTCCACTGTCCCCCTGTATCACTGTCAGCTGCAGTAGAGCAGCTCAAGGATCTTCCATTTACATATCAAGATACAACTGGAAACAATCCAGTTCAAGGCTTTCCAGCAGTACAGGCAAAGTCACTTTTGTCACGTGAAGAGTGAGGGACACAAGCCACATGAAGCAGCTCCTGATCTTGTTTAGGACAACTCATAAGGCTTGGACAGGGCGGTGGTGTTTTTGTCCCTGTTGTCTCCAGAGGTTAGGGCATGACTGGCCCATAGTCACCATCCCCGCCCTGCCCACCACACCACTGCCAGGGCTGCTGGAGCAACACCCACCTCTGAGCTGCCTCCAAGGAGGCAGCTGAGACCATGGACAAGCATTTGCCCCTTCCCTGCTCATGCGAACCCTAGGAAAAGTCCTGGTTCCCCTGACAGCAGCCATGCCAAAGAACGAGCCCCTCACTTTTATCTCTGAACCTGCCCTCAGCCTGGAATGGCTGCAGCCCCTCCTAATGATAAACCTGCACTGAAACACAATATGAACATTCATAATCTCCTATATCAGGTTCTCATACCATTAATGCCACCGGTGCTGTGACCTTTTAGCCAGATATCAGGTACTAGCAGCAGGCTCAGAATTACAAACTTTAATTAAAAACTGTATTTTAAAATAAAACTCAGTTTAGATGCATTGATAAGTGATTTTCATTATGTGAAGTTTCAGAGCGCTTTACTGAGGAAAAAAATCATTGCAAGCTTCCTATTAATTTCTGGCTAGCTGGGTTTCAAGGACAATTTTATTAAAAATGAGCAGAGCCTTCTGTAATAAAACCTTTGCAGTTGTTATGACCACCTGTGCTACCTCCCACCTCGATCCACCACATGACATAGCACAGCTAATTTTCCCACATCCTAGCAAGGAAATTGAGCTGTTACAATTTCAGACGACGGGGCTCACATACACATATTTTAGACTTCATTATTTTTCTGTATGACACATCTGAAGCTGGCAGAGGTTGTCTAAACAGCTTTAAGATCTCTTTCTCTATGCAGCATGGTATAAAAGTTCAGATAAAATCATTAAATTTTCTGAAGGGGGGCAAAACAAGAAAATAAAACTGGATTCCTCATTGAAGTGCAGAGCACTGACTGTACAGGAAAGGTCTCAAAGGAGGTGATCTTAATGGATTACTGTTAATAAACATTACAGTTTATTAAACAGTTTATAAAACAAACAACAGGATGGCACTCATCTGAACTGAAACAAACAGGGAAATTATGGCTCTTGAGGCTTACTCACCACAGACATATTGCTTCCTGCTCTCTCCTCAGCCCTAGGTCTAAGTTTTATGAAAACACTAATTGTTCCCCACTGTCACTCTTAACCACCGATGACTCAATGAAAAAGAAAACCAAACAAAAACAAAAAAAAGCACACACCAGCCTGATTGGGTCCCCATGGACCAGCCTCTTTCGGCCGTGCCCATCTCCTTTTAATTTCAGGGGGCAAAACCTCCTAGTCTTAGCCACAAAGGAAGAGCAGGAGAATGCATTTTGGGGAGAGAGCTGGCAAGCTGAATAATGGAAGGTAGGGGAGGAGATTATAATTAATGCATATGGGTCGTTTACATGCTGTCTCCTCTCCGTGGTGAGAATGTAGCAAGCTGTCTAATTGGAGCCTGGTTTTTGGCTCCACTTAAATTCCTCAGAAAGCATTGCACTCCACAGGCTGCATAGTTAGATTTTGTAGGTTTTGGCCACAGCAGAAGCCTAATAAAAAGTACTGAGATGAAGAGGGCAAGCTATTTCAGGCATAACATTCTGGAGCAATGCAAAGAGGTCACAACCGGTGAGAATCTGCATGAAATTGCATTAGGCACAGATGAAGTGTCCGATCATCCTTCTGCCCAAATTCATAAATATATTAGCACACACAACCATCACAGTCACATCTTGTTTTTATATCCAGCAACCACCCTCTTGACTGGTCTCTGGCAATTCTGGTAAATTGCTACAGCTCTTCAAAAGAACTTTTGATTTCTATTTCAAATCCTGCCCTGAGTGTTGCCAGTATATATATGTGTTTAAAACAGTGCAGTGACACTCTGGAAAGATAGATCTTTCTTGCATTTGCTCAGGGCCTTTGCAAGACCTACAGGCGAAAGCTTTACTACCTAAACATTTTCAGTTCAATAGGTTATTAAGCTTTTTTTTTTTTAAAAAAAAGGGCTTAAAATTTCAATTCCTGTTATGCAAAAACTAATATTAAACAACAACGTCTGCTAGTTTAGCCAAATAAAGTGGATATAACTATCCAGTAAATTGAGCAGCAAATTGCAAGCTACATGAGTCTGATCTTAAAGGTGCAAGTCTGGAAGCCTCAAAACTTTCATAGCTGACATTCAGGAGAGTGAATTTATTGAGTGAGGACAACACAGACACCTTGCAGGGAAATGGAAACACCAGCCTTGAGTGGCACATCAGCCCCAGCCTCATGACACTATGCCTAGGTGCCCCTGTGGCCTGTAGCCAATGAATAAGAAGAATTTAAGTAAAATATAGACTAAATGAAAACTTCATATTTTAGTAAAACACAGTTAAATATATATTTCAACTTCAAATGGATGCTTTAGCTAAGTGACGTGAGTTACCACTTTTGAGTGAAGTTAGAAAGTACACTTACTAATGAGGTTTAAGGAAAGACAATTTAAAGAAAATGGTGCACACAGCAGGGCAAAGCTACAGCTTCTAACATTTAGCTGGAAGCTTGTGTGCTCAGAAACTGTTTACTGAAGTCACAACACTTATTAACTGCATCCCATTCCTCCTAAAAGACAAAATTCAACTATAAATTATTTGGAAAGGCCAGACTCTCTACATTAATTTACTGAGGCTTTCATCCTTCTGCACAGTAGTGTATTTTTAATACTGCTCAGAAGATATCAAGTACCTTCTTTCCAACCTATTCACCAGCTGTAAATGGGATTTGACATTACGAGGTCAGCTTTGCTTTGCCTCTTAGATGACTTACAAATTTGCAGAGACATAGGTTCACTGTTCTCACATGGATCAATGTTCAACAGACCACTGGTTTTGATGGCAAACATTTAACTTCCAGCCATTAAGTAGAGGAGGAAATTCAGGTTGTAACAAATTACCTGGCATCTAAACAATGTTAAAGTTGTCCATTAGGAGTGCCTGTAGACAGTGCAACAGCACATTAGTTTTAAATTGCAAAGTTCAGACAATGGAGTGATAGAGTTCAGATCTGAAACGTTTTACTGAGCTAGTGAAAGGCCTGAACAGTGAAATGTATTTAAAGTGAACAAGAGTGGAATGGAAATACTTTTCAATGGTCAGAAGAAGACTGCAATTCTCCCTGTCCTCCCCAACCTCAGAAAAGCAAACAAAAATACTGAAAAACACTGTAAAACATAATTGTAGTTGTAGCTGATTTTTCTATAAAATTGCCATATGAAACAGATTCCATTGTGTTTTAAACTGTGTGGACATCCTGAACAAAAGATGTTTTTTACCATTATGTTACTCTGTGGTTTTCCTACCTGCTACAGCTCTTTTCTCCTATATTGTCTTGTCACCTATATGTCTGTTTGTATCAGCTTCCCCGTTAGGAATGTTTTCCACCTTGAATAGGACTGGAAACCTAAATAAGGCAGAGGGATATGAAGAAGGAATATATAAAAAAGAAAGACAGGTAATGGTACTGTTTGGGACAGTGGTGTAGAAATGAGATATTTTAACACTTTGTACTTTAAAAATGCTTCATTGGAAACTATTTTGGATATGTAGCAAGCTCTATTTACCAGATGCGTTTTACTACTTCATGGATGAGGAAGTACAAAAAGTATATTGCTCATGAAAGGTGGGTGTGAAAAAGTTAAAGATGCTGGTGAGAACAAGCTCCCATTCCAGATGGGATGTATGTCTGAGTGAACTAACTGGAAATGCAGCCACAGGCACGATGCAGGGAGCTCTCAAACCTCTCAATCAGACCGTTTGTAGGTTTTTGGTTGGTTCTTGGTGTTTGCCTCCTCAGCCTGATTCTCTGCTTTGAATTTCTCTACCCTGTACTTTCTTGGATCTCAACAGAAATCTTTTGTGTTTATCTCCACTTCTAACCTGAATTGCAGTTCCTTGAATAGTCACATTCTTCTGCTGTACCAGGGATCCTAAAAGGAAGCAGAGCTGAATGGAGAGTAACCTGAGGGGTTTTAAAACATAAATAACAATGTGAAAATGGAAGTCTTGTAGCCTGCAGAGAGAGTGAGAGTAAATTATGCTTTTCTATTTCTTGATATATATGTTGAGAGCATGCGCCTTGAAAAAAGGGTGGCTAAAGACAGGAAGGCTGTCCTTGGAGGAAGCCTGAGAGATGCAAAGGAGAAGAGAGCCTGGTGGAGAAAGCCACAAATAAATGTAAGAAAAAAGAAATGAAGAGATGAACTGCAATGAACTGGAAGGAGAGGGGGGTCAGGAAGGGGAAACAGATTAAAGAAATCTGTGCAATTATTTATTTTATACAGTTTATTTGGTCAGCCCATCTAAGCTCTCTTTAAATGATTCCACTTTGCTCACAGTGATAGCTGCAAATTCATCAATTTACCTAGGCAGTATTTGGCAAAATATGGCTGATTACAGAGATGTTTTGTAATAACTATCAGAGGTGTTGGTTGTAAATGACTAAGACAACCTCTATGTGTTCTCAATACTCAAGACAACTACATAATTTAAAAGGTATTTCATTCACCCATGAGTGGATGGATAACCAAATATCAGGCAGAAAATTCTGTCAGCCTGGAAGACCAGGGGGACTTCCCCTGTGTGACCACTGTTACTTGCTGAGACCTTTACTTCTCGAGAGTGCAGGAAGATATTGTCACTTGGAATTCAGTGGAGAAATTTACTCAGCTTTACGAGTCTAAAAGCCAAAGGAAATGAGTACCACATAACACAATCTCTCAATTTATAGACCTCATGATCAATTTTTGAAATTGTCATGGCAATCAATGTATTAATACTGAAGACATCTCACCACTTTAGATGAGATGTCTTCAGTATTATACTGAAGACATTACATACAGTCACTTTATATCCAATATAAATGTTTGTCTTTTCAGAAATCAATTGAAAGAAGCTTCATAAGAAGGAGAAAATTCTTAGAAAAAGAAAAGCCAAATGAGCAAACTCCAAGCCTGTGATGAAAACCCAAAGCATTAAAATTGAGCACTTTATAACACCTTTCAAAATAAGTCAAAATAAATCCAAAAATGTCAGAAAAGTGAGCTATTAGTCACTGTGCTTGTTTGATGTAGTATCTTGGAGCGTGAAACACTTCACAACGGATGGCCATAAAAATATATTCCTACAGGAAGAGTTCTGGCTCCTCACTGTTGTTTGTGTGGGAATTATTATGACAGACGGTTCTGCTCTTTGCTTGTAACTACTGAGGCAGTCAGTGCTATTGAATTAGTGCTCTTACTTTTATGAAAACAAAAATATTGTTTAACTTTTTTTTTCAGGACTGAGGATACAATTTCAAATTGAGTGTCTATCAGTGTTGATCTCCAGCTAACAGAGTTAGAAGAAAAGGAAAACGTACATCCTGAAATCACAAAACTTCATTGTTATACTTGAAGTCATTATTACATTTGCTTCATTTTTGACACTAAAAGAAAATTAAGACATTCTTATAAAGAGCATTCTGTGCAATTAGAACAAAACCCATCTAACTTGAATGAGGCACTTCAAAGACTTTAGAATTATTAGTACAATAATGCTTAGCGTAAAACATAATCCTGCCGTGGACCAGATCAATGATTTCTCTGTTTTTATTTTCTATACATATAATATTTTGAATAAAAGTGTAAAATTTTTTTTCTCTTGAAGCATGAAGCCAGAGAGTCTTCATAGAAATTTATGCTACTATAAGCAGCAAACAACAATATGTCATCGAAATGGAGAACTTTAACTATCTTTTTCCTACTTGCTTCTACATCAATATCTCTCTGTTTATTCATCCTGTGGCAATGAAAACTAAGGTCAGTTTTATACAAAGCTGTATAAAGTTGTATTAAATTTTATCTTTTAATTCTGCTTTACTGTGTAAGACTTGTTCATTCCCCAATGAACTTGTTTTGTTCTACGGCTGTTTTTTAACAGGTAGCATGAAAACTACACATTGTTTGAGGTGAATAGCCAGCATCCATTGAGAACATTAAACACTTTTTTCTGTGTTACCAGTCCTGTTTTGCTCTCCATACTGCCTAAGCCTTCTTATGACTGAGCTGTTCAGAAGAGCACTGAAGTTTGCTTCAGTGACTACAGGGGAACAAGACAGTTTAAAAGATTCTGGACAGTATTAGGATGTTCAGCAGAGAACAAATCAAGTTGGCAAGACCTGTAGGACAACTTTTTCACATTTGTCAAGGTCAGGTCTTCAGAACCCTAATTTTCAGTGTCTTATTGTTAACAACTTTAAGTTATACTTCTGCTTTCACATACTAGATAATGACACTGTTTTCTCAAGAAATATCTCAGTCAAGAGTAGGAAAACTCCCAGTCTTATTACTTTTAGGATTTTTTTCTCCATCTCTCCCTGCTCTGCAAATGGAATTAGCATTCATTCTGTGCAGAGGGTGGGAGCAATGAAGTTCTGGACTACGTCTTCACAGGTGATACCGGTGGTGAAGGAGAATGATGGTAACAGATGTGTCAGAGTGATATTTTTCCCATGCTGGTTTCCAGCATACCTCACAATGGTTACATAAATTAGACTTGTTTGACAGTGTGTTGTGTTGGGACTGGGTAGCTGACAGCCTGGGTACCAGATCAGCTTTCACCTCCAGTTGTAAAATTCTAAGTTCAGTCTACTGGAAAATGTTGCCCTAGCAGTTGAGAAATCACAGTTGATATAGGATTAAAAAACCCCTCAACAACAACAACAACCAAAAATCCCCAAACAGTTCTAGTATACATTAAAAAAATGAGGAGAATAAAAGGCATCAGTAGTCAAAATCAGTCAACACCCAACAGGTGGGTTAAAGAAAAAGCGTATTTTCAATAATACCTCAAGAAAATCTTATTTTTGTAAAAACAGGGATGTCTCAGCTGAGCACCCATCCCATTTTAAAAGTGTCACCAACTAGGCTCAAAAGAAATAAGTGCTAAACTCACCTTCAGCAACCTTGGTATTTGCATTTTAAAAAGAAAAGTTCCCATATAAGAAAGCCATTTTCTTCCTTCTCTTAAACTTTACTTCCCCAGTGGAAGCATTAGAACAAAACCCACTCTGACAAAATTTTCCACAGATATTTCAGCAAAATATCAGACACCAGGGTATTTTGGTGAAAAGTGTCAAGGCATCAGTTTGCAAAAGCCAAGGCACGAGCAACTTACTGAATAACATTAGCAAAACCCAAATCTCTCCATGACCCCAGGAAAAATGCCTGTGCTTGAATTTCTTTGTGAAATTTCTTATTTAAGCCAGTTGTTAATTTCATGCGAGTTGGAGGGGGGTTTGTGCAGTGCTAACTTTTACACATAACATGAGGCCATATGTCAACTGCTATGACAGCCCAGTGGGAAACACAACTTTTAAGAAACCTTCTCTATAATACATGTATTTCCCACAGATTTAGAGTCAACTGACTAAAATAAAGCACTGGGGAATGTAATTTACTGGAGAGGTCTTTAGAGGTCAAAACTGACAACATTATTAATTGTATAACCAAAGAACCCAAGTGCATAAGTAACAAAAATGCCACCAAGAACTGAGTAAGAAGAACGTGTACAGCCAGTATCTATTCATCATGCATCATCTTAGAGGACAGGTGATGCTTCCAGAAAAGCCTGCCAGGCTGTCACCTGTGTTTATAACACTCTTGGTTTCCTCACATACGCACTTTAGCATGGTGCATTATAGTTTTGCTGTTCAGCTTTAGAGAAATTCATCTGGTACACAGTGGTGCTGTCTGATCTGAGTTGAAGCCATATGGTGTTTCCTTACGGATAATACACCGTACTGTCAGGAAGATAACTGTATGTAGAGTGGTGATGCACATCTATTCTGTGAAGTCTCTTAAAACTTACTTGGATATCAATTTAAACCCACCGGGTTAAAACGTCTGTGAGAAATTACAATTGTAATCGATTGTCTTGGCTAACGTGCTGCTGTCATGAAATCCTATTGCTCCTTTCCAGTGGAGTAATGTTTCCCAAAGAGAAGCAGAAGGTTGTAATGAATGATGTGACAAAACTATCAATGTTAAAAAACTGAAGCCAGCAAATAATGGTTCTCAGATTCTTCAAGTAGAAGTGCAGTAAGTTAAACCTGAGTAATGCCAATACACTGAGACAATGTGTACAAAAAGAACATTTGACATGGATATCAAATATTTAAACAGCATGCTTTTTTTGTCCTTCTGAAAAACGTCTGTGTTCAGAGATACAGAATATTTTTATTTGTACCCAATGTTAATCCGATCAAAAATGTCAGGAAAAAGTATAGTCCGCCTCTCATTCTTTAAACCAGGACCTATACCTCAATGTGAAGTCAGCTGCAGTTTTAAATTCACTTCATAGAATAATGCATCTCCAAGCCTGAAATTTTTTCAGCTTCTGAATAAGTGTTTGAATAAATAACTCCTTTAACTGATTAGGCAGTCTGTCTAAGAAACACAAATGCGGGCATTTTTATATCACCTACCATTCATGTTCCTATACTGATATATTTACCAGCCTTGAGATGCAATAATGTAAAAATAATTTCTAAAAAACAGTTAGATGAAATGTCCTGTTTTGACCTGTAATAAAAATAAATATTTTTCCACAATGTCTCACAGGTGAGTGAGAAAACTGGCATAGGTATCATATCTTTCCTTTTCTCTGAAGGAAATGGCTAAGGAATGTGAAATGATACTGGAAAATGGTCTCAGTAATCCCTGAGGTTGTCAAATCTTTGCCTGCAAGAGACTAACAGCTCTTTATAAAGCATCTGTCTCAGCAACACTCCTCAAGCCCAAAGGCTCAGAACACAAACTTTTTAAGGGAAAAGTGATAGAGGTTCATTAACATTGATAAGCTGCATTTTGGTCCAGAAGCAAGACACAGAACTCATTAGCAGGTAGAATTATAAAGATAATGGATGAGGACTCCTGCAGCTTGGTCACAGGTAAGCCTGAAATATTTAAGTTCATTTTGCTTCATTACAGGTTTTATTGTAGTTTGCAGTCATGGTCTGCAGTTTTCCTCTCAGTGCTGTTTCTCTGCAAAGAAACTTAAGGGAGGCACAAAGAGACAGAGGATTTATTTTAGCTCTCTAAGTTTAAAGCAGGAGTGACCATTCTGTGTCTCACACACCACAAGGGATGCTATACGTGCCCAGCTGTGACAGAGCTCATGTCTCAAAGAGAGAAAGAATTATAAACCAGTGTGGCACTCTCAGAAAACAAACCTGTAAAGCAACAGAATTTAGGTAGAAAAATGAAACTAAAAATTACCAATTTGCAGTCAAGAAGACACCCAGTGATGAAAAGTTCTGCATGTAGTCACAGCAGCAGAAATCCTTTACAGCTGCCTGCAGGCCTGGCACTGCACCTCATCTGTGACTGATGATGTTGCAGAAAATTATAAAAGGCAAAAAACCCTTGGAGAATGTAGCCAGGGTCTCACCTTCCTAAGCATATGAAATAAGTCCAAAAGTTACTTCAAATTTTGTTATAAATGGCTATATTGTAATCATGAACAGAAAGACCAAAATATCACCAAAATTAAAAAAAAAAAGGATGATGTCACAGCAAGGAGTAAAATTAATACAGTATGTGAAAGCCATGTCCTGTTCACAGCGTTTTTCAGCCTGTTTCGTTTGTAAGACTACACTCTCAAAGAGGTTTATGACAGGGAAGCATTTCATAGAACCCACAAAGAAATTATTCCATCTTGGCAAATGGGTTATGTGATCATCCCTCGTGCCAGAAAGAACAACAATCACATCATGAAACATTAATTTGAGGCTCATTCATTCTGTACACACAGACACACACACAGATCTCTCTCTCTATATATATATATTTCACACACACACGCATTTATTTGGATGTAGATATATAATGCACAGGATACACACACACAAGGACATACTTGTATGTATAATGTACAAGAAAGTAAGATGCAATATATGATGATGATGACACGAATGATGTACACTGAAGTGACCAAGAAAAGCAGTAATAATTGATGGGACTGTACTTTCACATAATATAATGATGAAAAGGATTTCATGGTGTGTTGGTAGAGGACACCATAAAAGAGGCTCTGACACCTGCTAGGATTAGCAGAAAGAGGAAAAAGAGAGGAGACTTTACTTACATTTCTCATACTTTATAGGTTTCTCAATTCCACAAGGGATTGGAGGACATATCACTTTCTCTTCAATCCCACTGGAGAAAAAAGATGCTCATCGAACTTTCTCTTGTCACAAAAGGAATGGAAAACAGAAAAGACAGTTAAATAAACATTGGCTATTGTTTACATGAAACTCCGTGAGAAAAGAATTCTGACTCCAAGTTAAAATAGAAGGCTTTAGCACAACAGGACATCATCACAGGGTGCCCAATGTTATACCAACACAAATTACTTTTCAAGCAACTGTATATAAATAATTTTCCCTTCCAAGTTATGAGGTTTGTAAATCTATTGTTACCATAGAGCTGAGTGGTTTTGTTTGCTGTATACATGGAAACTTTACTATTATTGAAGAACTGGCTTTGCTTGCTTTCTTCCACCAGCACTGCCCAAAGTTTGTTCAAACAATATCCAAAAAGTCCCACACCTATTAGAAATGGTAGGCTTGATTAGGCAGTGTATGTTCAAATGAGGCACATACCTTCACTGGTGAGGGATACTGCTGTGCTGTCATGCTAGAACATGCAAGAAGGAATATTAGAGCTGCCAGTGTAAGTTTTTCAGCTATTATTCATCTAAAAGCAGCATCTGAGTCAAGGACTTGACGCCATTTGTTCATCATAAAAATTTGTGTCTTCACTGCATCAACCAGGTTGGTGCTCCTTAAATCACCAAAGCTTTCATAACTGGTTCAGTGGAGAAGTATGAGGTAATATTTTATTAAAGTGCTCATGGCTGTAACAAAGTAAAGCCTTTCAGAGGTTTGGAATGTATCAGACTAAAGTGTTGGTATGAGATATGTGAAGACTTTTTCATTAACACTGCAATTAATTCAAAGACAAGGACTGGTTAAGCTTTTCTTACAAACCCATCTCAGCAGACTTACCCAGTCACTGCAGCTTGGATATCCTCACAAACACAAAAATCCTGTACTCTGTTGATTTCTCTGTGTTGTAAAATATTAGGTGAAGAAGCCCTGAATAGTTCTTACTTTCTCTTCTATCTAATTTGTCTTCCATAGAATTATCATATCTTTGGAAGTCATTGCTTTTCTTTCCTTCACTGCACTGCATTTTTGGAGCAAACTGTGTTCATACCTTAGTCTTTTTCCGGTAGTATTAAAGAAAAGAAAAACCTCAAATCAGTACATCTTTCCTTCTCTAAAGGGAGGCATGGCTGGACATTGTAAAACAAAAAATATAGCAAAGATAATGGGAGCATTTTGGAAGGAATTCCAGAACTGTGTCATGGGTTACCTCTCACAAATTAGGCTGTAGATTCTGATTTGAAACCAGACTGCTGAAAGGTGAAATTGTCCAAACCGCTCTCCAGGCTCGGAATGATTTTGAATATATTTTAGAGAATGTCTTGCCTTAGCATTTTGGTTCAGGCCAGCAATTCAGTTTTGGCTGTTGCTATTCACCCTGCCTTGGTCTGCACACCAAGGCAGACTCAGTGGGCACAAACTGCTTCCTTCTGGATCAAACTGAACCGAAGGATCTGCTTTGTGAGCTCTCCTTGATGTTCAGTCCATGGGACCAGTCTGGAGCCAGACCAAAGGGAACCACAAGAATGCTGAGAGTTGTGTCAACTGGATTTTCAGCAATATCTGCTTCTCCATGCTGAGCTTCTCCATTGTGTAGCTTATCCTGATATGATAAACACAACTTTGGGGAGGCCTGTAACTTTCTGCTGAGCCTAAATGTATCTGCAGAGAAATAGGACCAGCTCCCATTTGTACCTTGAATGCAACCCAGACTATAGCTACAAATCAGTGGGACAGCACTGGCTTGAATGGTTCAGGATCATCAAGGAAAAATTATAGACTTAATTCCGAAATATTGTTTAATTCTGAAATAATCGGGAGACTAAATAAGGACATCACAATGAAATAAATGAAGTTAAAGTTGACTAGGCCATCTGTGAAGTTGGCTCACAGACTCATATTGCTAGTCGATGTTGAAAATAAAATTGCAATGCACTAATTACCTGCTTCTTAGGATCCCTATAAATACACTGAATTTAGGTACAATATGTTTAAGCACGTAGTCCATAGATGCTATCAAGATAAACTATTTTCAGTCAGCTCTGGCCCACTGTATGTGTAAAATAGTCATCAGCCTTGACAGCCACGCAACATTTAAAATTTATGCCAAGTGCATGTGTTTTAACTATGCACAAAAATTCTTAATCTGACCTATTTCAGATTATTACTATTTTCCATAATCTTTTCAGAAGATCTAATAAAAGTATTTAGTCATTAAAGTCAGTGATGAAGACTTTTTTCCCCTGTGTACATTTAATTTCCAAATTTGGCCATTTTAACTTGTATTTTAATAATTTAAATTATAATGCATGGTAGATTAGTTTTTGTCAAAAAGTTCCAAGACTGATAACTGTAGAGTTAAAAACAAATCCTGCCACTTATTTTATTGTCAGTAAACAGAGAGTACAGACAAAATCATGCTACGGCTCCCATTACAACATTTGCAATGCCTCTGAGAAATAACTAATGTTACTATAGAATTCAAGGAATTTCAGACTCCTGAAGTTACAGTGGTTGTTTGCATTGGAAAATGAAGAGCTTTGTGGCTAACCCTGTACAACAGAAGGGTCTCACATTATCTTGTGGATCCAGCAAGCTCTTTCCTCTCTTCCTTTTGTATTTCAAGCCAGAATGCTCACAGCCTTCTCCCTGTTTGGTCTCCAAACCTTTATAATGCCTATGATGTTTCACATGCATAGTTTCCATGGGGCCAAGGTTGTTCTGCCAGACTGAAGGGCCAGGGTAAACACATTTCCAATTTCAAAGCTGTTTGTTTTGGTAATTCGAGATAGAGAGGTTCTGAAATTGGTGTACACTCATTTCTGTGTTTACCAGAAGGCTGTTTCAGATCAGAATTACTCCCATAGCTCTCAACTTGCCAGGGCCCACATGTGTAGTATAATGTCTAACAAAGACAGACCAGAATGAGGGACTCCAAATATTTACTAAAAAAATAATAAATAACTGAAAAAATAACACTGCAAACCCAACATTTTTGAAACACCACAGACTTCATCCCACTTAAGAAATAGCTCTTGCTACATTATCATTTATTAGGAGTGAGGGGAAAAGTGCTGTCTCAAAGGTAATTTCAGCCAGAAAATTGAGAGAAAAAGGAGCTTTAGAGCTATGTAGAATGGTGATGGCTTTGACAATCTCTTACACGAGGAGAGCCCTCAAACTGAAGGACGTTTGAGAGACACAGCGCTTTCACGTTCCTGCAGTAAACTAAACTGCAATCAAGCAGGCACCTTGGGTTAGATATTGTGGTTACAAATTTGCAGAGCCTTGTCTTGAGCTCTCTGAGGTTATTAACATCACCATTATCTTATCTGTGTAAGAGCGGTGCCTTGAAGATTCCGATGAGATCCAATCTCCTGTAGGCATTTTTACAAGTGCTCTGGTACTCACCATCACATAAATACCGATGAAATAGAATGAATGATAAAAGAAGAAGGGAAATGACAAAGAATTGGAGAAGTAGTTGCTCTGAGTCAAAGAGCAAATCTGTTCTGCAGAGGAGGTTTGGGCTGGCTGTGCTCCTATACCCCATGTACTCTGCCAGGACACAGCCTGTACCCATGGCAAGAAGCAGCACACTTTGGGCAACTGGTCAAGGCTTCCCTCTCACCAAACTCTAGGACACCAGCAAGGCCTGCAGCTTCAAATGGGCTTCTATCCAAAAAACCTTGGATTTGAGTATATTCTAGCTCAACCATCTATTTCTGGGAGAACAGCCAGAATGAGTAAACCCAGATCCCTCTCAGCCTGATGAGTAACTGTCTGGAGCACGTCTTTTTTTCCTCAATAAATACATAATCCACAGAAATTATTATCATAGCTCAATAACTTTACCATTATAAAGGAGAGAATTAACTCCCCTTCCAACACTTTTATATTATCATAAGTTCATGCTGTATTTTAGAGCTAGCAATATGAAATCTTCAGTGGGACCACTGTCTTTATAAAATTTTTATAAAACAGAAGGAAGTTTCATTCTCCATGTAATTCATGTGTGACTTAGAGTTTGTGTCCTCTCTTGGTAATTTTTTTCCCTCATCAGGATACATTTCACTGGGTATATCTTGTATCATATTTAAAATAACAAATTTTAATGCATGATATCCAATACCATATTCATTATTCTAAGTAAGACTAGGGAATCTAAAACAACAGAAAGTCTTATTTACATCTGACTTTAACACAACCCTTTTTAGATGTGAAAAGCCCCATCTGGTATGTGAGGGCACATAGAGGATTACTCACATTTGCATGATGTACACAACTGCATGCAGTAATTGTGTAAAAATATTCAGCTTTTCTGAGGGTATCCAGTTCAGCCAATACATACATTTGCCATCAGCTGTGAGCAACACATAGTGTAAAATTTAAAGATGTTGCATTCCCGAATCCTAACACACTATCTGTCTGAAAGATTTTGTCTAGCTTAGATAAAACAGTCCAGCCAGTTTTGTCTGCAATACTTATCTCGATTACTGGAATAACTGAGCTCCTCATTGTCTTTTAGTGTGGACATCCATTAAGAAAAGTAATTTTTGCTTGCTGTTCATAGACTGTGAAGCCCAGAGCAGAGCTGCACAAGACATGTGGTGACCTGCTCTGAAAGTCCTCTTCTACCAAAAGATGAAAGGTGGAACACAGCTTCCAAAAGTATCTGACAGGTATCAAAGTTGGGTATGAAGGAGGAAAAAGTGAGCTCATTTCCTTTTGGATGCGAGGCACAAGATCAACTCAGCCACCTGTAAGACAAAAGATTCCAACCTTAGGCTGAATTTCCCAACCTTTAGGTTCTTTGCTGTGTACTGGAATCCCTTGCTCGGGGTGAGGAGTACAAGCAGCATGTTGGAAGAGATTGGTGTAAATAAATGGGTTTTCACCAGCCTCAATGTGCTGAAGGAGCCACCTAAACCACCCAAGGCACACAGTTATGCCTTTCCAAGACATGCAGGTGCATTATAATGAGCTTCAGAGAGGTGGCCTTCTAGGATTAACACTCTTTCCCTCATCCTGGAATTACAGGTGTCCAGATCTGCAGTTTGTCACAAGGCTGAGGTTGTGGTAATGTCTGCTCTGTATTTAATGACTACATTTCTCTGCCAAAGTCCACCATATCGGCTGTCAGGGTCTTACACATCCTTAACCCCTTGCATGCGCAAAGTGAGGCTTTTGGCACGCCCAGAATAATTTTCCCTCTGAGTCAAACCACTCGAGATTTTTTTCAGATACATTATTTTTCCATCTGGCAGAACCTGGAGGCTTTTGAACATCTGAGCAAAAAGTCTGGATGCCCCAAAGTGCCAGACAAATGCCACTGTAGATCCAGGATCAACTCAGAGCAAATGTGCTCCGAGTTCAGCATGTCTTGGACACGCTGGATACCACACAGATTAAATCTGACACATTCTGGGATTGCTGGGCTCGGCAGATGCACAGCCTGGTGGGTCTGCAGACATTTTCAAGTTTATAAACAGAAATAGGGGGAATGCCATTTAAGATTGTTTGAACCTGTATTCTCTAGCTTCAAGGAAGGTGTTTTAGCAGTGAGTGACGGGTATTCAGGAGTGATCAGAGGTGCTCACTTTCAGTGCTAGGAATAGTTCTGTTTGTATTGAATAAATAACTGGTAACTGGGTCTGAAAAAAGGAGGGAGGGCGCCTGAGAAGATGTTACTTTTTAGCCTGATAGTAAGGGAAAATAAAAAGGAGTAGTATGTCTGCCATGATTTGCCATCTTTTGTGTAAGAATGCCTCATGCAGATTTGCTTTGACACACGGTGGATTTGGCCACCAAGGCAAGACAGTGAAGAAACATTTCTTTGTTGATTGCAACACAGCTGATCAGAGCTAAACCCTCATCAGGATTAGGTTCTCTGAGGCACACTTTTAATAGCCTAGACCTCCAGTGAGCTATTCAATGCTTTCTGAAGGGCTCTCAAGGCATCTTGCTCTCACAAAAATAAATATGAATACAGGGATGCACATATCCTGGGGACTCTATTCACTCACCTGAAAGAACAGAAAATTTCTACAGCTGGGACAGAGCGCTGAGCTCAAGTGACTTGAGTGCCAAAATTGCCATTAAACAACAGAAGCAAATGATGGATCATCTTCACCTTTGTAGATGGAGAAATAAACTCCAGGAACAAACAAGAAAAATTCAGAGGATATGAACAAAAAATTTAAAAAGTCACATTATTTACATTAAGTAACAGCTATCTAAAGTGTCCATATTCCCTGCAGATATACTTTGAACACTTAAAGACAAAAAAATGCAATTGGAATTAGGTGCTAATAATGATCTTGGTCTCTGATCCATGAAAGCACTGAATCACCTGCTGTAACCCATATTTATTTTATCATAAACTTAAGTATTTGTGTAAATATTGTATCAAATGAAGATATTTTCCTAGAATGGGGCATTGCCTTCCCAAGGACACTTTGAAGCTGGCCAAAACTTCCAGCTGTTATTTGGTTGTATACCACTTTTTGATCTTTTCAGCTGTATTCTATATCGGGCAAAAAATGCTGTTTAAGGAATATTAGGGGTAGCAATGTAAAAAAAAGGAAGATCACAGAGAGTAACCCTAGGCCAGTTATCCTGCCAGTTTTCCACAGTCATGTGACAGCTGGCACTCATACAGCTG
Organism: Platysteira castanea; assembly: GCA_013397175.1. Taxonomy (NCBI): domain Eukaryota; kingdom Metazoa; phylum Chordata; class Aves; order Passeriformes; genus Platysteira; species Platysteira castanea. The sequence continues at coordinate 881,857 of VYXC01011355.1, read as the reverse complement.
CCCACTATACATATTTAGCAAAAGCAGATCTCCCACCCCAAGCCCTAAATCCAAGGGAAGAAATATAACAAGGGTAAAGGGCATTTTTATTCCTTCTCATCTGTCACATTTCTTCTCCTGTGAACTGACCACAAATTTCTTCCATGATAAAACAGTTTGAGGAGTAGGTTCTGTATCATATGTCGGAGTCCTGATGAGACATCTCTGTAATTAGAATAGGTAGGTAGATTTTAGCAAGGGGATTTAACACATCATGCCTTATTTTTTTGGCTCTGAGCTATTAGCTGAGATCACGAAGTTTTATTCCATAGCCCACTTAAGTTATTTCCATAAAACTTATTTCGCATATGAATCACTAAAAGCTGGATTTTGAATCTGTTTCTTCCCTCAGCTTCTTTTATAGATGGGAAACCTCAAGGCTTCTCAGCTACAAATTCAGTTTTGTCCTTCCAAAGATCCTTCAAGCAAATTCAATTCAGCAGCATAAGTGACAGGCCAGATTTGAAGGAGTCACCTGCTGCCAGGTGTGCATGTTGTGGTGAAAGGCAGTGATTGGAGGGCCAGGAAGGGCGAAAGGAGCTGGAAAATTATATTTGTGTGGTAACAGGAATGAAATAAAATTTGAGTTTCTCCATGTGGCAGAAAGGACTAGAGGTGAGTGAGAGAGAGTTGTAGTGTTATTGGATAAAGGAGAGGGATTTGCAGGTGAGGAGGAAAGGGGGACTTGGGGATCTGTACGAAGAAGAGTGAATGGAGTAGGAAAGGGATAGCAAGTTGTTAGTGGAATAACCAGATAAGTGAGGGGAGAAGAAAGACCAGCTTGGGAATTTCACCTTCATCTTCTGTTGTTCTCCCCTCTGTTCTGTTGCTCTTAGCCAAAACCCAAATAACCCTCTCACAATCCCTTGCTTGCTGCTCCTGTTGCCTCTGGGCCGGTGAGGAGCTTCAGAGCAGAGGTTTCAGGGCAGTAAAGCAGTAGCTGCCCTCAGACCTTGTGCATGTTAGTGCCACCAGAGCCTGAGACTGTAGGAGCACATCCTCCACATCCAACACAGGCAGAAGAGCCTTTTCCTGCTCCAGCCTGCCTCTCCAAACTGGTGCCTGATTCCTGTGCCTTTGCTGGCTCTGCTCCCAAGTGTAAGCTCCAGCATCCACAAATAGACCCTCTGCAATCAGTGAAACTACTCATGTGAGTAATGGCTCACAGCTGGAGGCAGGCAGAGTCATGAGCTCCCTACATTTTTAGTTTTTGAAGGTTAGTATTTTTCTTGTGCCTTTTTTTTTCCCCCTGAGAAATTGGATAAGTAAATTGCTTTTCCTAAGATCTTCTACATTTAGGATCACAGTGATCAGCACAGTTAGGTAAGTAAAAAGGAATCTTCTTAAGTGAAGTTTTTTTCTGAAGCTCCTGCAACTCACAGCTTTTTGTTGTTGTTGTTCTATCAAGCTCTTTCACTGATATGGTCTTCAAAAGCAGTGAACAGCTCTCCTGTGATTTCAAAGCATTCCGAATTCTAATAAATCCAGTCGAGGTATTCTGAGTTTATCAGTTCAGATGACTTTTGGGAGATCACGATGAATTTACTTTTCACCAGGTATCCCATTTCTGGTGGTTTGGGGTATGTAGCAATAGTCACTGATGATAGTGTTACCGCCTAAAGTCCCTGGACAAAATGGATGTTATTTCCTTAGATTCTTCTATTTTAATATATCTGAAGAGAAAAAAGACAAAACTCTCAGGAGAAAAGGAGATATTTGGTGAGCAGCTGATTTCTAAATGGTGTGACTACTGTAGGACACACTTTCAAAAACTGTTCGGTGTCCAACCATTACACCTGCAAAAAATGATGCCTGGATTTTGAGAGAAGTCAAAAAGCTTGCTACTGGCTACTGTATGGTACCTTAAAACCTTTCAGATCCTCTTGAGATCTTGACTGTAAACAGGCAAACTATCTTCTGAAAATCCTTGTACTTCCTAGCAAATGTCACAACACTCCTCCCTCAGAAGGATGGTGCAAACATCCTCATTCATCCTTAAAATAAAGCAAATATCTAAAGTAATTCTATCCGAGCTGAAATATACCTGGAAATGTATTAAAAAATCTTATTCTTCACTGAATCCCTACTTAAATTCTTTATACAGACATTTTGCTTTGTGATTTACTTCTCTGTAATTATCTCTCCATCTTCCTTGCCCTGTAGCTATCTCTGCACAGCCTTCTCTACCTAGCAGCTCTCTCTGTCTCTGGGTTGTACAGCTGTTCATTCATCACTATTCCTACTGCTAAGTCTGCTCTTTATTAGGCAATGACTGCAATGACTACAATTAGCTGTCCCACTTCCCTGCTTCTCCTCTCTCCCTGCCTCCAGGACAAGTTCATCTTCCTTTCTTACTGTAGCTACAGCAAGGTCATTGTCCTTTTCCCATGCTCTCCCTCTCACCTCTCCAGTTCCTATGCTCTGACCTCATATCTCTATAAAGCTCTTCCTCTGTCCAGACTTCACCTCTTCTTCCCTTATAGTCTCTTACTACATTTGAAGTTGAACGAAGGACAAAAAACCCACAAAGGCTTCACGGGACAGTCCCACACTGATTTTCAACTTTATTTTTGCTGGAATCTCCTGTTTCGGTGACTCCCTAATTTTGCCCAAAATCTGTTTGTGTCATCAGAAGTTTTATTAGTAAAATTTTTAGCCCTGAAGCCCACATGAACCATTTTATTTGAAATGTTGTTTAGGCTAATAAATCCATAAAACCTGGAAACATATCTTGACGGATTTATAAGAAAATGTAATTCCTGACAAAATACTTATATAATGATGACTTTTAGACTGATAAGGAGAAAGATGACCATTTGAAAGTCTTGTGTCTGCCTGAAGAAGGGACAAGTTTGAAGAGAGTATGTCCATCCAGCTGGAGGCAAAGGCAACCATGTGTGTGTTAAATCCACATTTAAAACAGCTGTGCCTCATAACAAATGGGTTAGGGCAGGCACGTTGGCAGGATAATATCTGCCTTCTTTCAGAATTTGTCTGTACATATCAGGACTGTATTTTTGATGAACTGATAAGGAAGCACAAGCTGCAGAGTTCGGCCCACTGCCTCAGCTGAAATAACTCCATCTACCAGTGCTTGGAGAACTTCAAAAACCACACCAGAAGTATTAAGGCACACATGCAAGGATCAGTTGTACTTATAAACTTAAGTAATTTTCTCTAGACCGTTGATTTTTTTCTTCATTTTGTTCAGGCACAGCAAATAGATGTGTCAGCTTTTTGTTGGTTCAGTAACAGAAAAATCTCTAGAATCCGATTATCCCTATTCACATATAGTCTGCAGTTATTTAAAAATAAGTAGTTTGGAGATTTAGCTTTGCTTCAGAAGGTAAAGTAATCTTATTGTTCCCTAATAAGTATGGCATGAGTCACTTCACTGCAATAGTCCCTCCACATTCCAGTCTTAATTGTCTCCAAATTAAGGAAACTGTTAGATGCATCTTACTGTGAGGAAATGAATATTTCTGATCCCTGCTGCTAAATATCATGGCAGAAAATTCCTCTGAATGTACACCAGACCAATTTACTAATATGAAAACTGTCCCTTGGATGCATTATTCAATCATTTTTCATTTCAGCAATTATTTATGATTTGTTAAACCTGTAGACTAATTTCACAAACAAAAAGTGAATGTTACTTCTTTATCAAGAGGGGTCCCCGTGAGCTCCCAGCCCTTCTTAGTTCTTGACAGAAACTTGATTGTGATAATGAAGCACTATAGCCACAGCTCCGTTAAAAGCCCTGCTTTTGTTTTTGAAAGAAGTTGTGACAATTGCCTCCCATTTGAATCAATTTTACACAACCCTCACAACAGTTTTTTACTCCGTGATCATTTATTACGCATTATTACCTGAGCGCTCAGCCACTCCCAGCGCTGCGGAGGACTCGCCCTGCCGAGAGCGACAGACAAATTGATGGGCAGGCAGCCTCTGCTCCTAAACATTCCCAGTGAAGGCTCTGAAATGTGTGTGGAGAGGAGAGGGGAGCTCCACCACCCTACACAGCAGCCAAGGGACATCAGGGTGGGGCACAGCCGTGACAGTGCGAAGTGTGCTGGCGCCGATCCAGAGGAGCACAGAGGTGGGAACGCCTGCTCTGAACACCAGAGGAGCCCATTTACACCTTCCACTAATAATTTAGGTACAGCAGGCAAGCCTAGCAAGGGTAATTCACTGCACTGGGAGCAGAATCTCCACCCCACACCACCATGAGATCGGACTCGGATGCAGAAAGGCTTTCACTTGTTTCAGTGGTGCAGGTGGGAGACCTGCATCTTTGTGCAAATCCTTCTCCTCACTTCAAAGAACCCTATTTTTTGACAGGTTTTAAAGAAGAGACATGTTTGTCTTACATTAATGCAGTTTTCACCTCAGCAAAACAACGTAGTTTAAGAAACATCTTATTAAAAACAGGTTCTGTCTTTTAATATCTAAGAAACCCTTCCTAACAAAGCTGTGCTGTGTGTAGTTTCTTGTTTTCTTAGCTTATTCTGCATTATATAACCTACCAAATATTTCAGAAAGTCGTTTTATGTAAAACCTGCCAACAAAAATCACTGCATAAGTAGTAGAAAAATAATTTTGACTAGTGCCTGTATTATCTCCAACACATGAAATTTAACCAGTAGAGCTTGAATTCAATGAAAAACATACATATTAAAAATTAAAAATAGCAAGTACAGAAAATTGAATGGAATCAGGATTTCCCTACCACTTTGAAAAGCATATGTTTTATTGCACAGGAGAGTCCAGACAATATTGACCAAGCCCCTCTTGACTTTCTCTGAAACATTTTTTGCATTAAAAACAACCAGTAAGAGCAGTGATTTATTTCTAAATTCCCTGGGTGTGCAGAGAGACACAAAGGTCCTAAAACTGCTGACTAAGATAAATTGCAGGCTGGAATGTATTTAACAAATGATAATGCAAAATGCAGAAAAATATACAGAGGGAGAGGAGATAGCAGTGGAATGGAGTACATGACCTGCCTGAGAAGTTACTACACACAGCCAAAGAGCAGATTTAACTGCAGATGGATTTGCCCAGCTATCAATACCTACAGAATTAAACTACTATTAAGAGAACACAGTGAATCCTTCAGCTGCTTAGCAAAGATGACTGGGAAACTGGTATTACAGCAGGAGAATCAAACCTTTTTTTGAGGCAAAGCTAGGAGAAAAGAATGCGCTAAAATTAAATTATTGAGTTAAACCTCCAAGAGAAGAAGCAAAAAAAAAAATATAAGCAGGTGAGTATTAACAGACACACCTCCTGCCAGCACGGCTGCCTGGTGTGCTGTGCCTTGTTTCACACTTTGGAGCATCTGGCGTTGGCTGGGATTTGAGGCTGGACACTGGGCGCGACGGACCAGTGGCCTAATAGGGCATGGCACTTCCTGCCGTCCTGTTTTGTACACAGGTGCAGCCAGCCCTGGGTTGGGTTGCTTTGTTTGCTTTTCAAATCTCCTCTCCCTGTTTCTCTCTGCACATAATGGCTGAGGAAGCATCTCTTCCAGCTGTCGCTGCAAGGCTCTGGCAGAGCAGGTCCTACCCTGGGCCAGGGCTCAGCAGCAACTGCAGAGACACGAGAGCAGCTCATGGAGCTGAGCAGGTGAGAGAAAACAGAGCCTGCCACCACCCTGCACTCACCTGCCTTCGGCATTTTCACTTTCCCTGGCACTCAAGAAAGGATTGAGATGCACCAAAAAATCCCTCTGTCCACTTAAGAAAGAGCTAATATCAAAAAAGTCCAGTCCAATATCAGAAAATTGACATAGAGAATTAAGGGGTGATATTAAAGGGGAACTTGTCTTTGCTGGATAGGAAATAAGTTTAATAAAAAAAAAATCGTGCTTATAAATTAATAATCTCCTACTGAGACTCCTTCATAGGCTTAATGTGTTTGTAGGACACTACCACAGTGTGGTGCACAAACCCTGGAGATGGAAATAACTCCACAGGGAATTCAAGGAATTGTTATGGAGTACAGACCTCAATTCACCACCACAGAATCCATGATAAAGTAGGACTAATGTCATTAAAAAAAATTTAAAAAGGAACAGAAATATAATTTTATCTCCATGTGGGAACTGGCTTTACCATCTGGGCTGAAAAGAAAGGGAAGACACAACACCATGATGAGCAGATCTTCCTGGAGACAGATTTCAATATCCCTCTGTTACCAGCACACTCCTAATTCTGCATATGACCTAAACCCCTATTCCCTGTATCAACAGGGCCTTATTATTTTCCTTCTCTGCAAAGTCAGCCTTAGCACTTCTCCTAAGCCCTGGATTTACTTTGAGAAGAGGCCATCAGGCCAACCAACTATTGACCCAGAGCTGTGAATTTTCCTCCACAGAAGCAAGGACTCCAGTTTTTCTCCTGAGGGAGTTTTCACAAAATAGGACTTTCATCTTTGAGATACTCTAATCCATCTAAGTCTTGGCTGAACTGGGTAACAATTTCAGAAATAAGTGGAAGCAGCACTGAGACAAAACAGGATCCTATACTCTTGCATGCCTGGAAAATCAGCACTAAATTATGAGACTCTAAGCAAAATACATATTCTGAAATAGAATTATTTAGCCAAATATAACTGTGTTGATATCTTCATTCGTTTTCCTATTTTTTTTAACTTTAACAATATATATACAATCTGTTTTCTCACTCTGAGAAGGTCTGCTTTTCCCAAGAAAATCAGATGAGGAAGGGCTTGCTGATATCTCGTCAAGGAACGAAAAAACCCAAACCAAAACCAATCCTCTATACCTAGAGCTGGATATTGCCACTGACTCATAGGAATGTGTTCCATTAATCGTCCCCTTTTCTTTTTCACCAGTTTTTATTGTGCTAAAATAACTAATATTTTTAGCTAATTAAAGTCCCCATTTAGATGTGTCTATCATCAGATGGGAACATTCACTCCCACTGCACGATTTATATTTGCCAGGCTCTTCACCCACCCACCCAGCAGCCTGCCAGCCCTGCAGCCTGCCACGAATACACAGATCCCAATTTCTGACTTGTTCTGTTCTGCAATGACCCACTACACTCCTGAAACCCAGCAACCACAGAAACTCTGCTGGTACCCACCCTGAACAACTCTACCCTCATAGCAGGTAAACATACAGAAATATTAAAGATCAAGCTTTAGATGTGGCTTGGTTCTGGGGCATAGCTGTATTTAGCAGAGCATTCAGTCATTTAAATCATGTTTATCTTTCTGCACTAAATGCCTTGTGGTAGGGACCCCTCATATTGCCCTGCTTAGGCTGGGCTTAATATCAGCAGTCATATCTTGGTAGCCAGAAGGGCATCCCGTGGTGACATTAAGCTTTCCTTTTCAGGGGCAGCACTAACAGGGATTTCTACCAACTCTTGGCTGTGCACGAAGCACAGTGGTGATGCTGTAGCCCACCAGCAGCCTCCAAAGAGTCAGGGTGCCTGGCAAATACAGTAGGCACAAGCTGATGTGTGATGGGGAAAGAGAAAAAAAATTGCAAGGATGTAATGGACTTGATGATCTTAAAGGTCTTTTCCAGCTAAATTAATTCTGTGATTCTGTCTGTTCTCAGCCCACAGATTCTTCCAGGGCTGCCACTTGATGACATGGAAAGGGAGAGGATGGGGTGGGGGTGATGCATGAAAATCTTGTATTTCAAACCGTGTCTCAGCTGTGGGGGAGGCAGAGACCAGGTCGCTCATTTTTACACAGGACAACTACAAGAGCTCTGCATTGTCAGATGTAACACACACAGAGGTAACTGGCCTGCTAAAAATGGGATACCTTTTAGTATCAGGATGAAGAAAAACAACTGTAAAATGCCAGAAAATTCTGAGCTACAATAAAAAAAAGAGAGGTCTGTGGTGAGATTGCTCCTGATTTTTTTTTTAATTCGAGCTGTACAGCCACCCAGTTTTCCCTGCTACCTGTGTCTTGTTTATAGATCTTTGTGCTGCCTCTACTCTCAGCTCCTTCCTTCCCCATTTCTTCCACCCATGTCAATATCTGCTATAAGGTCTGACCAGTCCCAGCAGCTGATCAAATAACAGATTATGAAAAAATAATCTGTAAACAAAAGAAGGTGTTAAAAATTACCTTGGTTTTACTTTTCCCTCCTCTTTTCTTCAAACATGTTTGCCTAACACGTACACCAATGCTTCCAGTGTTTCATGTAAAAGACCAGATCCTGGCTGCCTTTGGCAACATGCTAAAGAAACACTCATTATTTATTGGATATGACATAGCCTTTCCTACATCCCTGACTCATTCTTTGATCTCTCCTGACAATTTATTTTAAAGAATTTTGCTATCTTAAAGGATTATAACTGGTACATGGTTTCCTTTCAAAAGGGTTTAAAAATTTTTTTTAAAAAAGGCCTGAAACATCATTTAGGTTTTTTCTACTTTTAAAAAGTTCAACCAAGTTCACATTTACCAGTTAAGAAATATTTTCATTTGTTTCCTTTCCCTTCAGCAGCAAACCACTGGTGCCTCACGAAACCATTATTACAGCATTTGTGTGTGAATTGCTCCTTTCATTTCTTTGATCATGAGGTAGCAAAGACCCTCAGTGTGTCACCTTGGTGCCACTGCACGCACCCTGTGCAAGGCCAGTTGCATTTTCCATTTTTCTGTGCAAAGTCAGAGGGAAATAGAATCCTGAAGGGCAGTGCAGTCTGAGATAGAACCAATATCCTAATGAGATTTTTTTTCCCTATGACTACATAAACAGGAAAGCTGTTAATTTTATTCAGTTATGTAAGCACCTGTCTCAAGTGGGAACATTTCACTGAATCTCTGTGCTGGCTGATCAAAAGTGGTGTATAACACCACCCTTATATCCTTAGAAAAATAAGTCGTTTTCAGAAGATGCAAGGGAGAATTTTTTTTCTTGCCCAAGCTCTCCACATTTCCGTAAATGGAATATCAAGGGCAATTTTATTCTTTGCTTCTCTCATTTTTGGGCCTGTAAAAGAAGTATACGTGTAGTACCACAAAGATTCAAAGATTTGAGAATATGTACAGATCAAATTCAATATATTTTTCACTTTCTGAAAGGGTATTTTAATGTATCTTTAATCAGACTGATATTAGCAAAGTTAATGCTTCTGATTGCTATATACAGTGCAGTGAATCATCTCTGTAAGCTGAGGTGACTATTAGCAGCAGAGGTTAAAAGTACATTAAAATTAGAAAATTCGGTAGCTAATTTTCAACATCCAGATGCAAGGGCATTTATGAAAATCTACCAAGAGTCTGCTCAAATCAGAGAGGCCCTACAAGATCTTGACAGTCTATCTGGTACTGAATTGACCACTTTTTTACAGTGTGATGGCTAGAATATTGCCATTAATTGCCATATAAACAAATGAGATTAAAAGTTTTGGAGAGAAGAGTGCTGTTTCAGCACCTCCAATCTGCTATTAAATTTCTTAATAAATGTGGGCATTTCACTGAATGCAAGCATCAGAGGAGGAAGTGGTGTAAGCACTCCATAAAAAACTGGAAAAAAGCAATGTATTCTGCAGACAGTCATTCACGACCTCACTGAGGAGAACACGGTGCTTGTACAGCATGGTTTAGGGATACAGGGAATGTCACAGTCTTCCTGATTTTTCACTGCCATCCAATTGAAATAGAAGAGGACGGTGGACGTGTATCGTAGTAGGGGCAGTGCACCCCAAAAAGTGGTCAGATAATGGCTCTAGCAGATTTTAGCCCATAATAATCTGCATAATTGTAACTACTAACCAACACTTAAGAATTTGACAGTGTTTTGGTCCCTTACCATTGTTCCCTCTCAGGCCTAGCAAAAAACCTTTTCATGAGCAGCCTGTAAGGGCTGTACAGGTCCCCTGGCTCTTGTTGAATCTCCCAGAAAATGGGGGAGTTATTCTCCTGCCAGCCCAACCTGGTAGAGAAAAACCAGATTTTTATATTTCCTTGGAAAGAAAAGAAGTCCTAGAGTATTTTCTGACAAATTCTTTGAAGAGAAAGCTTTTCATGGAATGTACCTCAGGAGTAGGTCACATCAGAGTGATCCCACAGGAAGGCCAAACATGCAGAGAAGAAGAAACCTTCTCAAGGGGGCTCGGGTTATTAGGGAGGAACAGAGGAGGGGATGCCACTAAATCACCCCAGATGTGTTGACTGTGGCTGACACGTTGCTCTGTAAAAAAGAAAGGGCCTGAGGAAGGCACGAGGGCCTCACTTCTACTCAGTTATTTGTGTGAAGGCCCACAGGAGCTAAGGGAAGGATGCAGGAAGATATTGGATCAGGATGAAAAAAAATAAAACCTTTCTTCCCAGAAACCTCAGAAAGAGCTTTTGAGCTATTCCTGGAAAATGCTGATTTTTAACATGAAGCGTAAAAATGACATCTCTGTACACAGGAACACAGCCATCTCACAAAGAAAGATGAGTTGTCCTTGGCACATAACACCAGAAGACAAGAAAGCAGAAGGCACGTATCAAGTACACTGATATTGCAACTGCTCCTTTATCCCTCTGAATGTACAGTGCAGGTGGGAGACATCTGAAACTGGCAAAATTGGATTTCTAAATGGGACTACAGCTTTCTGAAATTTTATATTTTGTGTTGATGAGTGGTTTATGAGAATTATTCTTAAAAGCTGGGACCTCTAACTGAATCATCACTGCTGTTTGTGAAGCATGTCTTGATACATAAAGCCTGCTTTATTTTAATTACCTAGTTCTGTAGATTTGTCTTTGTTGCCATGATCTTCATTTTCTGATGTTGTTGCTTTCTGACAGCTGAAATTCTACCACTGATATTAAGATGTGGTGCCTAACTAATGGCTCTAATATTCTCTTCCTTTATTGCCAGGTCTTCAAATGAAAAAGTTATTTTCAAAATCTATCCCTACACCTTTTGGTCATGAAGTGAATACCATCTTTTGAAAAGTGTTTCCAATCTTTTTTTGCTTGGAAAAATAATCATATGTTTTATCTCTACCTTCACTTCCTCCTTTATTGGGCTTTTTCTGACTTCCCTATATCTGATCCTGCTAAAATTCAGAGCACTGCAAGTGCCTAAGAGATCCAATGCATAGATCCTTTTCCCCTGGTCTCTGGTGAAGTGATCTTTTTGTGGTACATTGGTGTTTTTATAGCTATGTCCAAGAAAAAGCACGCTCCTCCTTTTGCATGTGCAAATATATGTAGTGTTATATGTAACATATGCAAACACCCTTGTCCACCTCTTTATTTTTATATATATATATATATATATTTGGTAGGCCTGCCAGAGACCTTTCACTTTAACTTGCTGCTACACCTGATGTCTTTTGTGGCCCTTGACTGCTGTCCCTGCAACGCCATTGACCTGAATATTCCTGTTTTCATTTCTGCCTCGTGGAAACATCTGCTCAGCCCCTTAAGCCGCGCAGGGAGTCTGGCTCTATTCAGGTGTCAGAAAGGCAGTAGGATTAAACTACTTCAATGGGTGCATGCAAGCACTGACAACTTTTAGTAGAATAGAATAGGGAATAGGAATTAGTGCTTGGATCATAATGCTTTCTGTGCAGGCAACCACAGACCTCACTACCAAAAGAAAAGTATTTGATATTGGGCACCAACTGTGCATTCAAAATAGAAAAGGCAGCAGGCCTTCTCTTGATGAGTTTAAGCATTCAGGGACACATTCTGTCTCCCTTTGTGCTCACTCTGATTAGTCCCTCACTCCCTTTATATTCCTGCTGTAACTGGGAGGGCAGAATGTGAGTTATACAGTAGTGACATGGATGGCAGAATGCAGCCTACAATAAGTCACAAGAAGTACAACACCCCAAAAGAAAACAAAATTACTAGTATGGCAGTGAAGAACACTGACACTGCGTAATTAAATGGCAGGATATTGGTTGGAAAAAAAAAAAAAACCACCAAGATTAGGTTACTATATTTATAATTTATTTGCACTCCATTATTTTTACTGCATCTCCCTGACAGATTTTATTTCTTAGGATTTTTGGTAGAATGAGTGGATGTATAATCTGGATTTTAGCATTAAATAATAGAGACCTGAATACCCTTTTCTTGTCCTCAGTGGGCGGTACAGATAGTTTCCAAAGCTCATCTTCTCCACTATGTCCAGCGCTTTGTCATTGCTAAATCTTTTGTTTTGAGCACACAGAGCTGCACTGGCCAACACCTGCACTGGGAAAGTTAACGTGCTTTAGGTCTTATGAAGAAAGAATTCTCCAGACTTACTTAAGCTGAAAAGCCACTTGCCTGAGCCTTCCCCAAATCTGTTATGACATCATTATATCAAAATGGATTAATGTGACAAGAATGTGAATATTCAGGTCAGGGGGTGAGTTCAAATAATTTAAAGCTCACTCCAATTTAAAATTGTGTGAAACTAGGTTACTCTTACAGCGACTAAAGCCATGAAATACCGCCGTCTTTTTAAGCATCACAGGGGATGGATGCCAGCATGGCATCCCAAGGAATGGTAAATTCTTAATGCCAAGAATTGGATAATACATCATTTCCAAAGGTTGGGGGGAGCAATATGAAAGATTGAAAAGCCTTAAAGGACACAGCTGAAAGCCGGCTGCTGCATATCCTTGAGATGTTCATGCAAGGACTCTGTGATGTACAATGCTAAAAGAAGAGGCAACTGTGGGGTCTGTAGAGACACGGTACCTCTGTCAGCGCTAATAAGAAGTGAGGTTATCTCACTGCTATGTTTGGGTCAGAAAAACACAGAAGTTTCTCTGCAGACACATGGCTAAAGAGATAATGAAAGAACTGAGGAGCTACAACTTTTCACGTAACCTTTCCTCAGTGTGAGAAGATTAATGGTAGACTGATATCACTCTGGAAGCTGTCCTAAGGCACGTGGAAAATAGGGAAGTGATTGGTAGCTGCCAACATGGCTTCACTAAGGACAAAGCATACCTGCCAAATTTAGTGGCCTAAAATCATTGGTGGATAAACGAAGAATGAGAGATGTCATTTACCTGGACTTGTGCGAAGCATTTGACAGTGTCCTACATGACATTTTTGTCTATAAACCGTGGAAGCATGGATTTGATGAATGGATCACCCAGTGGAGCAGGAATTGGCTGAATGGTTGTGGTGAATGGTTGTGGGCAACAGCTCGATGTCTCTGGAGGAAAGAACTCATAGTGGCCCTCCAGTACCTTAAGGAGGCCTACAAGAAATATGGGCAGGGACTTTTTCCACCAGCATGCAGGTTTAGATTGAAAAATTAGAGAATAATTCTTTACTGTGAGGGTGGTGAAGCACTGCCCAGAGAAACTGTGGATGCCCCATCCTTGGAAGTGTTCAAGGCCAGTCTGGATGGAAGCTCTGAGACACCTGGCCTAGTGAAAGCTGTCCCTGCCCATGGCAGGAGGGTTTGGAAATAGATTTTATTTATGGTCTCTTCTACCCAAACTGTTCTGTGGTTCTGTGACAAATGGCCTCTTCATCTCAAGGAAGTGACAAGTTCTCTTTTCTTTTTCCTCTTTTCCTTTCTCTGTCTTACATGCTTAGAATTCAGCCATTATTTTAGGAGACTGTACAGCTTTCTCGATCTCACCAAGAATGTAATCTTTATGGATATGTGCAGTGTTCGGGCACTTTAAAATAACACTCTTTTAAAAATCCAAGTAAAGAAACAACCCATCCCAAAACCTACACGGCTACAGGGTTAAATTAAAATTTATTTAACTTAGGCTGAGGATTCTGGTTGGGTCAGACCTGGTTTCCATAAAAAGCACAGGCTGATGGCTCCACGTGTTTTATTTTGATGTTTTTACTCATCCTCACCTGGCTTGACAGTGATTTTTCTTTTTTCTTTTTTTTTTTATCTCTGAGCCATGGAGAAACAGCATTGGAAACAGAACAGTGGCATATTGCCACACTGGTACCTGGATAATTAATAATTGAATTGTAAGGAGAGTCCCTTCCTCTTCCCCTTACAAAAGAAAGATGGTAATGAAGAAATCTCACAAGAAAAAGAAAGTCCCTCCTGCAGCCACAGTCCAAGTTCTCTTACTCGCCATCCCAGCCAAAGCCCATGATGGATATAAAAAGTATATTCCCTGTTCCCTCTTCCATCTCCCCTCCCAACCTCCCTTTTTAACCTCTCTTCTCTTCAGTCAACCAAAGAGTCAGAAATGTTTTCTTGCATCACTCAGATATGGTTTTGCTTTTTTTCGAGATGTTGGGATTTTTTATCCCTCCTATTTTTCTGTTTTGTTTTGACAGTGTAACCTGCGGTTTTGTTTTCACCTCCTGACTTTGGTATTTCCTCTAGTACAAGCCAAGACACAGATCATGATTTCTGAGTGGGATATAAACTAAAGATGACATTTGCCTGGTCCTCCATTGCTGCCCACCAGGACTGACCTTGCCCACAGGGGACAGCTACAAAGCAGAACAAAGGTGCCATTGTAGTAAGTGTCAACATACATACCATTGTACACTGACTGCTTTTTTCAATAGGAAATAAACTAAAAGTTGCCAGAGACTGGTCTAGTCCCTCCTGAGTAGCTCCCTTCTTCAAGCTCCTAAAACTTCAAAAGCAGCACATTAATTCCTTGTCTTTTAAAACAGGGAGAAGTTCAAAGCAAGTCTCCACATAAACCTTTCATGTTTGCAATATAAGCAATATTCCTTCCTCATCTGAGTTTCTTCATCCTCTATAAATAATCTGTCGTTTATTTTTCTAGTTTTCCAGGTTAATTTAACCTAACAGGTTTTTCCTTGTCACATTTTCCCTCCTGTCACATTCCAAATTGTCAGTGGCCATATTCTACACATCAGCAGAACTATATCTGGAACGTTTATACACCTGGGAAAGATGGAGATTAACCATCCCACCTTCTCACTTGATTGCCAGTGGCATTATGCTACCTTCTATCTGATAATCCAAACACTTCCTAATCCTCATTTACACAGTCAGTAAACAAACTCCTGAACTCTTCCCCTTCTCAGAGTCCTCTTTATATTTCTCCATCTTCCAATAAATTGTGCTTACTCTGATATGGCTCTAGCCCACTACAGACTGGGAGTTTTAGCCCACAAGATGGGAGAAGAGATCCATTTTTCTTTTGTTCCAGAATGTTTTTTCCAGTTTTAAAAAATATTATGTGCTCCCTCCATCTTCCTTTTTTTTTGTTTGTTTGTTTTTGTATTCTGGCTAGGCAATTTCAATTTGGTCTCTGATCTTAGACAATTTCTAGGAATCTAATCATTCTTGGAACTTCCTGTTAAAATATCTCCATCTGATCCAGATCTTTCTTTAAGCAAGTGCCCCACATTCAGCATAACCCTTTAGCCTGGAGGCCCTGGGATCTTTATCAAAGTTGAGCAGAATAGAAACAGTACCTCGAGTGCCCTGCTGCCTCCCAGTGTGGTATTTGGATTCGCCACAGCAGTGTGACATTTTTAACTCATGACTCAGACATATTTGCTCCTGGTTCAGCACAGCCTCTGACCCTTTTCTGTATAACAGCCTCCCAGCCAGCTGCTCCTCATTCTTTATTTATGCAGTTGACTCAGCTTGCCTAGGTGAAGTATCCTGCACTTCCCCCTCTTCCATTTCAGCTCATCTTCCCCAGGTTGCAAAGGTCATTTCCAATTCTGCTCTCGCTGCCCAGCGCTCGCAGCTTCCTCCTTCTCAACTTGCCAACACCTTGAGGGTGGGGATTATTAATGAAAAACCAGCAGCACAGGGCAGCTCCAACACCACTCTTTTGGTAAGAAAACTGGTAATTGCCTTCTGTGTAGAAGTTTCAAACAATTTTGTACACACACACACACGCTGTCACAGATCTCTGCAGATTATGCTTTTTTTACTTTTGAGGCTATCAGGAGAGACAGGGTCAGAAGACTTCCCAAAGTCTCATGGGATTCAGTGCTTCTTCACTGGCATGCTGTAGAAGTGAAGTAGGTCGGTTTGACGCAATTGTTTTCCCCCAAAAAATCCATTCTTTAGATGCAACTTTGGTATAACATATTTCAAAAAAAATTTTTCACTGGCTCCTTCAGTTTTAAAAATAGGGATCTTGGTGTCCTTCATGATAACCACCATCTCTGACAACACCACGCTGACCTCATTTCCTACAACTGGATTCAGATCTCGGACACTCTAAGTATTCACCAAGAGAGAGATTATTGGCAACATCACCTGAAGTTATTTAGGACAACAAAATAAACAATTCACCAAAATCCCAATTCTGATGTGTGAGGAGTACTAGGAAACAGTGGGAAAAATCTTGCCTCCATATTCCTTGATGAGTTGTAATATTTTTGAATTTTTTTTTTAAAAAAAGCTCAATTTCAGTATTTAAAATCATCTCCATATTTCTTTGTTGGCCCAAATCCACTATTATCTTCATTTTAAAAAGTGGTTTTTAGAAAGTCTGCTTTTAAGAAAAGAGAAAAAAAAAAAAAAAAGGGTAGCCACTTCTGCTCTATCCTGCCTCATCTCAGCACACATATAACTTAATTCAGCATGGATCTACAGTACATTCCAGACCCATCAAGACAACTTTGCCCATAATGTGATTTTCAGTGTTTGTGAGAATAGGTTATTGGTTAAACAGATGGGGGAAGAAGGGAGCGAGGAGAGCTTTTGAAGTTATGAGATCATAGAAAATTTATTCAGATGGTCGAATCAAGGGACTTGAAAACTGGTGATAAAAAAAGGATTTTGCAATTTCTCATGTCTAGTTAAATTTGTATCTACTCAGGGCATTGGCCTTATACTGCAGCTGAAAAACCTGTAAGACATCCAAGGTTATACAGCAGCAGGGCACCTTCCCTGGCTTCTAATAAATTTAAACTAAGAGAGCCCTGAGTTATTGAGACAAAAGCTGAAATAGTCTTCTGTCTGACAGGCTAAGGAAAAGCAAATGATTCTACCTGAAAGAATGTATTTTGCTGAATGGGCACTCTGGAGTCACCCTGCTAAAATACACTTAAAGCGATGTCAAGACAAATATCCTTATTTGTGTTTGCAATTATAATTTATACGTCATATACAGCACCAGATGGAACAGAAGAAAAATGAACTTAAAAACGTGAGGTATTCAGAAACAGCAGCACCAGAGGATAACTAAAAGGTTCCAGTCAGTTAGCAAACAGCTACAAAGAAACAAATTTCTTTGGTTTTGACTCAGTCAGGCAGCAATAACAATTTACTGAGGCTATCCCAGGTCCTTGCATCTAAAACCTTTGCAGGGGTCAGCCACCAGCTCTGTGTCCTGGTGAAGGCCAAGTGCTCAGAGCGAGGGACATGGGCATCACCACCAGTCCCTAAGATGCTTCTGTTTCAGCTCTCCCCCTGCCTGGCTGCCCAGCAGAACCTACAGTTCTCTGACCATGTAAGATGTCCTTTCTGCCTCAAAAGCTGCAGGGACAGATAAACTGCCTGCCCTCTCATTCCAAGGACTTATCTTCCTCCCCTGGCACACAGGACGTAGTTTCTATCATTCTGCATCTGCAGGAATTCTCATTAAAACTTCTGGACCACTGTCCTTGTGATTATCCTGCTTTTCTGAAACTGAGGGCACATTTAGGAGGAAAAACAAAGACTGTTCATGACTCTCTTGGAGAAATACATTTGCAAATAAACAACTTCTTAGAGAATGTCCACAGACCAAATGAGTATAATTCTGCTTGCCTGCCCACAAACAGAAGCAAAATTTCCCCCTCTTGTCACAAGTTCAGCCTGTTGTTGTCATGACTATTGTCTACAAACAGAGATATTGAAAAACAAGTTGGAGTTTTAGAAGTGCTGGTATGTGCCAATAAATTTGTGTGTCAAAAGGAACAAGAAAGGGGCTCTGTAAGAGCTATAGCAGTTTAGTATTCAAAAACTGCTACAGATATTTGAATAACTAAATGAGGAGATACATTATCTCCCTTTTATCACTCCAACAATTTTGATGTCAATTACTTGACTCCACTTCAAGAATCAGACTTGCAAATTTATTTGGCCTTACAAATCACCTATCCCAATGAACAGCATCATGGACATGTCTTGCAGCTTGGGCATTTATCTTATCCCAAATCTATGGATAAAACTCCTGCTTCTGTTAAAGGGGGTAACACTTCTCTCAAGCTACTGGGTTGGAGGTTTTTTTTAGACAAAGAATTCTCTCTTGCAACCACAGTTTCACTAGGCCACACTAACAATAAAATAACAATAATAATGATCAAATTCAGCAAAGCATAAAAACTTGTAGAACAGTAATAGTGGTGCTTCTGCCATTTTTATGAGGCACTAATCTGGTTGCCTCATACGGAAGCAGATTATGGGCTCGTAAAACAGCACAACGGATCTATGGTGTAATGACTTTAGAAGGTACAGCAGCAGCTTTACTACAGCTCCCCTCTTGACAAACTGTATGATGTAGGATGAGAAGTATAAATATAAAATCAAACTAAATTTTATTTGATCGTGATTTCCTCCTTATCAGGACACAAAGGGATCTCAGGAGAGCACGAAGTAGCGCAGACAAATGCAAAAGCCTGACCTACAATAAAAGACAACCTAACACTCTCAGCTGCCTAACTGTAAAAATATTTCAGCAGATGCATGGAACACGAAAAGTATTTACACAATTCATACAGAGTAACAGCTTTAAAAGCAAGTCATCAGCTATACAATAGGAAAGAGTAAAAAAAGGCAGAATTAAGTAAATGGAGGTACCCCTCCAGAAGCTGTCATTTCAATTACATCAGCTCGTTTTATTTCTCTGTATGGAAGAATATCAATATACCTCTGAAATGACTATATCACGCATTTTATGCCAGCCTAGAAAAAAAGGCAAACTGGCAATTTTGCTTGATTGTATATTTTTTCTGCTCTGTGTACAAAGTAGTAATTATAGATATTTCATTTTACATAGTCATACAAAATGGATACTAACAGAATAAGGCTCAGTATACCAGCTACAAAGACTGATAAACAAGAAAGAGTGGCTGTATGTATTTACCAAGGGCCTGATCCAGTGTTCAAAAAACCTGCTGAAAGTCTTTTTGCATCAGCTACCAATATAATATCATAGTATTGTCTCTATTTCTTTGTGTCATTTTGAATTTAAAGATCAGACAGGGACCTGTTTTTATTTTAGTTGTTGTACAGTAGGTAGCAGCATGAAATCCAGGTCTGCAATTGTAGTGCCTCGTTTCTAAACACCACTGCACTTCTAAATAAAACCTGAATCTCTCTGATCATCCGTGACAGGTACGTAAAAACTGAGGCTACTCTCAAATTTTTTTAAAATTTCTCATTGGACTTACAGTTCTGTTTCAGAGCAGTTTGGAGGGATTGCAACAGAAAAGTTGTTATTGTGCCATACTTCAGTAGCAACACAATTTTTGACAGACAATTTTTTGTGATGTACACTCTGGAGGTATTTGAACGTCCTTGTAGATTCAGCCCTACCTGGTTCCATTCAAATGCTGCTTGGAGTTTCGGACTCTCCTGCTGCTTCCCTCAAGCATCTCCCATGGTTGTATGGCAGGCCCTCACACAAGCTGTAATCAAGAAGACCTCTCCACTCCTCCACACTGCTAAATTACTGCTGGTGTTCCAGAATGAAGACCTTTAGACACCAAGAGAACAAATAACAGCACCTGCCCTGAGGAGTCTATGAACTGAAACCTAAGTTTTGCAAATAACCAATGTACATCTTGTTCACAAGCCTGCTCTCTGAAAATGGTCTCTCAAACTTCTGAAAGTGCTGCATAGTTGCTCTTCCACATATTCTCTTCCACCTCGTCAGCCCAGCAACTCCATGAGTCGACTGTTACCTTGCCAGCTTTCACATACACAAGTAAAAAATATTCACCATTGCCTCCTCATACTGCCTGATGCTGTCTTCAACCACAAGTTTTTTTTTAATAACAGCATGACATTTGCCTAATAAATATATTGAAACAGCAACCCAACAAGTGCTTTAGATTACAGATGTTTGCAAACCCTGCCTCCAAAACTGTGGCTCCAAAACAGACACAGGAGCATAGGAAGGAACATTTCAGACATTTTGAGGGTTCTATACTGAGCAGAGTGATGTCAAAAGCAATGTCCCTGATGAGACTGGGACAAAAAAAGACTCCTTGGTTGAAAGTGGGCTTGGTAACAGCTGTACATGTAGAAGACCTGGTGGAACATTACAAAATGTGCCATGAATGCAAAGGCCAACCATGCAGGATGTTGAAATGCACCAGAATCAGGGATGTAAATAAAGGGATCTGTTAGCAAATAGAAATCCAGTTAAATGTATGTGTCATAAACAAAAAAAAGAGTACCTAAAGATCTTTGAGTTTCAGCTGCGGGATTGTCTCTGCCCCTCAACCCTTCCTTGCAGTTTTCTTCTCTTTTACATGATCACAACTAAGGCCGTGTGGCCTGGGCAGGACAAAGTCATTGCTGTGGTTTGCAACAGCCAAGGAGCTGTCTAGCAGCAGGATAAACTGCCACAAAAGCAAAGTTATCTTACTTTTATGTAAATTCCATCTTTGACCTGCATGCAGCTGATGGTGCATATTTTATTGTGTTCACTGGGTTTTGATTAGACCCTTTGTCATTTGCTGAAAGGTTTTTTTAACTTCATTTAAATCTCCTTGTGCCTCAGAAATGTCAATAAATGTCATTGTTATCATCAGTTTTGTCCTGGGTTGACTTTTCTGAGTTTTCTGTCTCTGGATTTGATTAAAATTGGGAAATAAATAGTGAATAACATATTGATTGCAGGCTGGGAAAGGTTGCAGATAATTTATTATCTGTGAGCATGATACCAAGGTTTTTTCTACCCGAATCTTCAGACTAACAAAATTCATTCTGATAGGAAAGTGGGGTTTATAGCTATCCTTTAGTGCAAAGTAGTTTTTCAAGTCTTTGCTTGGTCATCTATAGACCATAAATCAAGCTAAGATCAATGGTAGTTACCTCATACTGTTAGTTTAGCAGACCTTAAAAAGGAAGCTATTAGACATTATTAAACCTGAAATCAAAATGCCTTGCTTACAGGGGAAACAAGAAAAAAACAAACAATCAAGGAAAAAAAATAAGAAAAAAACCCTAACAGACATTGCCCATGAACATTAATCTAAACCATAATTCACTGTATTAGCAGTAATTTCATTATATTGCTTTATCCAGACTTAGAGAAGAGTAATTATTTGGAACTATAGGTCCTAAACTGACATTTTTACAATATCCAATACTGCATCACTAGCCAAGAGAATGAAAACTTAACTCACCAGCATATGCTTCTGCACTTTTCATCATACCAATGAACCCTCAAGAATGTTCCTGCTTTAAAATCTTTCCATGACTGGGAAAATCCGAGCGTAACAATGGCGATGATTTAGAGAAAGCAAAATAAGACAAAACCAGATAAGACATCAATCAGGCCCTTCAGTCTTTCCTGTTTACCTCTCAAAGAGTACCTGATCTAATGCCCATTTAGTCTAGAGAAGCTCATTTACAACTTCAATTGTAATTACAGTCAGAGCCTCTGCCTCTGACTGCTGTCACAAGAGGAGACTGCTGGTATTACAGCAAACTGAATTAATAATCAGAAAACATATTAATGTGTCTGGCGGGATGAAGAATCACGGTTATATTTTATCCCCCTGAAATACCAACAGCGTTGTTGTTTATTAGGGACAGCTTGGGTAAGAAACTGTTCCACCACAAACCAGGAAAGAATGCCAGAATCCCAGAACACCAGCAAACCCACGAGGAGTGCTACCAGGAATACGGCTTGTTGCCCTGGANCAACAAACCCTGTCCCCACCTTTGTCCCCCCAGAATCACAGTCACCGTTCTGTGGCTGAAGTGGACACTTACAGATTGGATGCCAATGAATGACACTAGTGCTAATTCCCAGTAGCACAGAAGAAATGTATTACAGTATTCCAGGACCATCTGAGACATCCCATTTCCATCATCCCTAAACCCCTGACAAGCTTTAATCTGCTCATTCTCACTCCACTGAAGGTAAGGAACAGTCACAACCCACATGTTGCCTCAGATGGGATCATTTGCTAAGCGGGTTAAAACTGGTTTTGTGATTACTGTAGCATCAAATTCAAAAGACCCGGAGTTATTCCAGCAGTTCTCTGGACTGAACAGACCTGGCTTCCTGTATGGCAAGTGCAGAGTAGCAGCAATACACAAAAAACCAACACATTAAAGGGTACCACTTCAGGCATGTTAGTCCTAAGGTAACAATACAGGAATACAGACTGGATACATTAATCATTCCTTTTAAGAGACAACATTGCTGAGCAATACCTACATATCCATGTGATATCCATACAATAACAGCTAATCCACACACCTGTCCCCAGCTTCAGATCAGGTTTTCCATGCATGTCCACAGCCAGGAAAGCTGCCACTCTAAAGTGACACTGTCAGTCAAACAATGTATTAGCAGATGATTAGTATTAGTGCAACGTAAACCATTCCAGTTGTATTGAAAACACAGAATTCAGTACCTTTAGAGCATTTAGGACAAAAACAATTAAGTGGTACAATATGAGAGGATTAAACTTAATGTCTTCCGGACATTTTTAAAGAATAAACTTGTTTTCAACCACAATCCTTGTGAGCAGTCGGAGGACAGTTACCATTTGTTACAGGGAAGGACTCTTGTAAAGAAAGGATGAGCCAGAAGAACTATCTCAGCAATAACAGAGATAGAAATGAACTGTCTGGAGACAAGATGCCTCGTGTAAGGTATTGAGCTACACACAGTTTGTCCTGTGTTTTATTCATTTATAATATAAGGGGGTCATGGTGCATTTACTGAGGGCCCAGATGATTGTACTGCTCTTGAGCTATTGCTTTCTTACTAATGTGAAAACAGAAATAGGAAGCATGCAGGAAAAATAGCCCAGATTTGAAGGTGACAAAAATGGCAAACAGAGCACAGAATCATCCCTGTGCTTCCATTTGAAGCTGAACCCTGGCATTAGCCTGTGAACTTTGCTTTCCAACCACATTCCCTCTGTACCCAGGACCCCTCTTTCAGCAGCAGGCTCCTAATGGTGTTGCTGTAACAGAAGAAAGACTCTTACATCACTCGCAGTCCTATGGGGACAGATCCCATGAAAGTAAATAAAAGATAAACATTACTAAAGTTATTCTGCCTCTTGCCCCAAATTATTCAGACAGTGCCAAAGACCCAAGCAACAAAAAACTACTCACTCTCAGTTGCAATAAACATGAAAAGATAGACTCTGGAGAGTTATTTTGCATAGAAACATATCTGATGTTTCATATTCCAATATTTTTAGCCAAGCCAGATATGGATTTTCAAGAATTTCTAAGAGATTTCAGCAACACAAATTCCACTGAAATGAATGGGACTTTTGCTCCTAGTTGCCTTTCACTCAGTTAGTTAAGTCTAAGATATTATTTTCACTGTTCTTGTACCTCGATTACAAATATTTTCAGCATTTCCCAATGTACAATTAGACTCGGTAGCTTCCTACGCTGCCCAAATATTAATACAATCTGGAAACCTGGAAAGATTAAGTCCACATGCAGCAGTTTCATGCCCTGCACGCTAAGCTGCCCTCAAGCATTTGTACATGGGGGAAGAATGTGTGTCTGAAGAAGCCAGTGTCTGTGAGAGTGAAACCTCCCTGGTACAAGCAACACACCTGGCTCATAAAAATACAGAACATGATCACTGGAGCTTCCTTTCCACGAAGCTCACCCATATCTTGAACTGCCGAAAATTAGTCTAAGACATCTAATTGAAAAGATAAGCAAAAAAAAAAAAAATCCTGGAATAAGGACTTTTTACATGAGTATTATTATTCTGTTTCCACTGCAGCTTCTTTTCATCGTTGTGTTTCAGGCAATGAAGAACCCTTTCACCTCAGAAACAATCAATGGGATGTTTGAAATGGTATGGGGGGCAGAGGGGTGTTCATATACAATTTTTTTTCTGATTTCCCAAGTCATCCACTTACCAGTGATTCCATGACACCCCATCTACACACTGGGCAGCATTTGTGTTTTAAACTGCATCACTTCAAAGCTGGAACAGAATGCTCCCTACGCTCAGGATTCTGTGCTAATGCCTGCTGCTGACACCGAGGCAATGCCCAATCAACTGTCTGAGAGCAAAGTGTTGAGAGACCCCAGAGATGCTTCTCTGCCCCCGCCGTGATGAGAGGGCAAAAGGAGAAGGAACAGAGTCCATTAACAACTTGAGGGGGATGTCAAGGGATTAAATATTGTTCTGAGTCTAGTATGAGATGTGGAATGACTCACAGCTCCTGCTGATCCACTGGGAAGAGAGGAACAGGCTGCAGAGATAGATAGGAGGAAGATGCTGCAGAGGGAAGGTGAGTAAAGGATGCTGCAGAGAAAGAGCAGAATTTCAGCCCAAAATTTAGGTACAGCTCTTTTAGGAGAAATATATAGCTGTGTTGTCTCACACATACTCTCTCCTGAGGCCTTTGAAGGGTGCAATTTACACTCTTGCAGCCGTCCCTGAGCCCAGCATCTGAGAAGGGGCTGATCAGAGATACCTGTTTCTCTTGGTTTTCCCTTTGCCTGTTGCCAGTGGAAATACCCAGAGCACGGAAGGGCAGCGCCTGCCCTGTAAGCAAAAGCAGAATCTACCTGCAGAAAGCCATAATTTAGTTCCTTGTGACCAGCTGAATCTTGAAGTTCATCTCAAAAAACGGATGTGGAAAGCCCCTCGTGAGGGAGGTGTTTTCTAAGGTCCAGGTGTGACAGTGATCAGAACAATTTTCCTTACACACTTTATTACAGTTAAACATCTGGTTCTCAACCCTTCTCTGCCTTCCAGACCCCTGCATCTTTTCACTGTTCATTTCACCAAAAACACCCTCTTTTTTTAGACAAGTCACAGTTCAGAAAACCTTTATGCAACTCTGAGCATTGTAAAGTTTGCTGAAATGAATCCAGCTCATTACTCAAGGAGAGAAAAATGTGTCATTCCTGCACTGTTTTAGCGAATGTCACAGAGAGTGCAACAAAAGAAATGTTTAATTACACCACCACTAAGGCTTACTGAGACCCCCACCATCCTCCTCATCCCAGTACAATAGCAATAATCAAGCTAATCAGGAAGCTGGTGTTTATAAATCAATTAATACATCAATTAATGTACTGCTTAATGTGCTGCCTAGAGCAGCTATTACTGGCACTACATGTCAGTTAATTGCTTCCTTCCTACTCCACTGGCTCAGTGGGAATCTGTTGGCAAAAGGCACCTCTTATGATCATTTCAGTGATATTGAGAAAGATGCTGGGCCCTCGCATTTGTGGGGTGTGGCATGTAATAACCTGGGTGCCTCTCTGTTCCACTCCCTCAAGAAAAAACCTTCCTCCCTGTGATCCTGCCAGAGGCAGAGGGTGAAACACGTTGCTTTGCAACATAAGATGTGTAATCAAGGACACTGCATTCCACTGCATCCCACCCAGCCCCTTCTCCCCTTGATCCTGCAGCATCAAGGCCTGCCAAGGGACTGCATAAATCACAGCGCCAGCCTAAAAATTGGTGCTGTAGGATGTATGTGACACAGCAG
The DNA here is from genome assembly GCA_013397175.1 of Platysteira castanea. NCBI lineage: Eukaryota > Metazoa > Chordata > Aves > Passeriformes > Platysteira > Platysteira castanea. The sequence continues at coordinate 856,228 of VYXC01011355.1, read as the reverse complement.
CAGGAACCCTACACCTTTCAAAAACTGTTAAATGAGTATTTTGTGAAGGAGCTGTGAATAATTGGAACCTGTTCTCCCTCAACACAGCAGCACACCACAAATCAGAAATTAGCTTCAGAGGTGTAGTCACAGAAGTCACCAAGAATTTGATGTCACAGTGAGGCAAAGGACCTCGTGGACTCCTGTCCATCAGTCTCCTGCTTTAGCCCTGATGCTTTTCCCGAGGTTCACTTCCTTTCAAAGCCAGCACAAAAAACACAGACTTGCCAATCAAGAACAAGCTTGATTGCTACTGAAACTTGACAATAAACCTTGGAAAAGTCTGTCAGTGGTATAACACGTCCTCTTGCCTTTTTTTCTTCTGCTGCAAAGTACAACAATAACCTGGAGTTTTAAGGAAAGTGGTAACAGGCTTTGCACAATGCATTTTTCACACCACCACACACTTGACTCTTCAGCCTGAGTTAGGGGAACTGTCAGTACCAATTAAGTACAACCTTGCATTAAAATGGCACATAAGGTGAATTATCCACTCAGGTTACAGCTGAGGCTTTTGGAGGGATGAGGTTGGGATTTGGTTGTATCTTGGGCTTCAACTTGAATATTGTGAAAAAAACCCCACTTTTTGATTTCTGGGGTTTGTTTGATTTTCTTGAGGGTTTATGGTGGGTTTGGGGGGGGTGTTTTTGTGGTTTAGTTTGTTTTGGTTTTATCTGTCCATGTAAACAGAGAAAATAAACAGCACCGGATAAAAATAGATTTGTTGAGTTAAATCTCTATCTTCATTTCATTTTTTCCTCTTCTGCCTTCCCTCCCTGAAGTGTAAAGACACCATCTTAACTTTCATTATTGCTAAAAAAGGATAAATAAGAGATTTTTCTGCTATGAGAGGTTATTATAGACTAGCAATCAAGTTCTAATTATACTTAGCTGCATAATTGTGGTAGTTAAATTGTATTACTTTGAGCGTATGACATATCAATTCATTGGCTTTCTATAAAATTAGACTGCAATAAATCAAAGTAATTTGCTGCTATATTACATGCAGACACTTATATGAGATTGTGTTATCCTCAATCTGCCACAAAAGGTTTTGTATCCTTGCACATGCAAAAAAAAATATAAGATTATATGGAAATATTTGTTGAATTTTAAATTCTGAGACCCTGAAGTTTTTGCACAAACCTTAAAAGAGTTTGCCCTTAGAGACAGCTGTTCAATAAAACCCAGCAGGTCAGAAACAAGCATAAAAGAGAGTAGCAATGATATATTAATACTGAATGTTCTCCACAGAAAACCAAAAAAACACCACCACAAAAAACCCCCAAACCAGCAAATGCAAAGCAGATAGCGAAGCAAAACAAATCAGACCAGAAACTCCTCAGGTGTGGAGAAACTGACTCCAGTCATCATCAGATAAGGTGCTAACTCTGAACATCTTTATTAAATAAGGCAACAAAGAAGATAAATACGCACCGCAACATACCAGAAAACAAATGGGGAAAGGAGGTGTTGTGGAGATGGGAAATGGATGGTAAATTTGGAATGGATGATGCTTTCAAAGGCTTTCTGTAGTGCCTGAGCACTGCTGCAAGTGAATGGAAAAGAGCTCTCAGCAGCTGAGGGAGCTGAGCGAGTTCAGTGCTCAGTGACAAAAAACACCACCACATGTAACATTCTCTATGTAACATCTCTCTGCAAACCCCAGCAGCTTTCAAACTGGCAAAACACTGATTACATAAACTTCCACCACCCACAGTCCTGGGGCTTCAGTACTGGTGCACTTTGTAGCAACACTCGTGTTTTTAATGAGATACCTGCCAAAGAATCTTTTTTTTCTCTAGTTAGCCACATATATAAAAAACTATTTGAAACACCAGCAGCCTACGCAACCTCAAGCACTGGAAACAGGAGAAATAGCTCAAAACTGGAGGATCCTGCCATTCCCCAGGCCAGAATGAAGGTCTATGGCCATGGTTTGAGGCTTGATGGTTGGCTTCAGATTAGAACATGAGAAAATAGGTTTAATGCCCCAACACCCACTCCCCACTAGGGAGAACACCCCCTCCAGGATTTTTTTTTTCCCGGCCGCAAAAACACAAGGTTGGTTTTACTCTACAATGAAACTATTTCACTGTAATGGGCTGTTGTGCGTCATGTAGTTTACTTTGCAGTTTCCAAGGGATTTGAACTAAAAAAAAAGCCACCTTTCAGAAGTACACAAGACCTTTAAACCATATAAAAACATCGCTCTGTAGAAAATACGGCAGAACTATCCACACATGCACTTCTTAAAGGCTGAGATGCAGAGTCTCAGGACTGATCCTACCTGCTGTACAGTACCACTAACTCAGTTGAAGTCTATGTGGAGAAAAAACATTACACAGACATTTGCCTTAGATTTCTTGACCCTTTGACTGGGTCTATAAAGAGTTCACTGCTCTTAAGGCCGTGATTCAGCACAGAATCACAATCTTCTGGAGCACAATAGCACACACAACCAGAAATCATTTGCTCCTCTTTCTGCTCCTCCTGAGCTTTTCCTTAATGGACTTCATGGAATCGAATTTTCTGTGTCTGGAGATGCCACTGATACTCAAATACATCAAAGATTTATTGGCAGAGATTCTAGCATGATTCACCGTTTGCCTCTGAACTAAAATATAGAAGGCACATTTCTGGACAGGAATGAGAAATAGTGCTAGCAAGGTAATGCTGAAGGGGAGCAAACAGAGGAGAAAAGGAATTTCCATATACAATTTTTAGGATGAGAAGCTGGAAAAGGACAGGAAAAAAATTAAAGGTCAAAGAGAAAGAAAACTCGATCTAGCAAGTGGTGAGAGAGACAACAATAATCAAGATTAAGGAAAGAATGAAAAGAAACAAAGAATTGCCGCAATTAGCATGACTATGGGCACCTCTGAGTACGTCTGCCAGGAAGAGAAATGAAGGGAACAGCAGAATCTTGCCACTCTGGGGTTAAAATTGACACATAATACAAACACAGAATTATTCAAACAGATTTTGGTCTTAAAAACTCTAGCAAATGCTCATAACTTAATAGATAACCAAGTAGTAAGAGCATGCAGTAAAATAGAAGACTGATATCTGTGCTCCACCGAGAAAACCTCTCAGTGCTGAGGACAAGAGAAGAAATCACCAGACTGAAAATGGACGTGCCAGTTCTGTATGGGAAGGATTTTCAGAGTCATGGACCAGTGCAGTGTTTCCTATGAAGAGAAGCTGAGGTTACACTTCTTTATCAAGCAGGAAAGGTACCACTCTCCTCGCTGAACTGATACATTATTTCTGAACAGCTCCAAATCTTCCTTCAAATCTACCACATCCTTCTTACCAAGCAGCTCCCAATCCATCACAAGTTACCACTGAAATGTGAACCATAAGAGAAGTTTGTTTCTAGAATGCAGAAGACAAAAAGAAAAGAGTGACAAACCAAACCTTCCATCCACAGGAACCAGTCAACATGTTTCTATAAATAACTAATCAGACATGAGTGAAAAAATACTTCTTCTGGTAAAATGGATCAAGATAATTATACATGGTTACAAGACTGTGATTTTGTAAAAGAAAAAAGCCACCAAACCCTCAAACAAAACAAAGCACAACAATAACATGTATTAACGCTATCCAGAAGACCCATGGGGAGTTAAAACCACTTTTATTAATATAGATTGCTCAGTATTTAATGATTTAAGCCTGTAAAGCACTATATAAGAGGTAAGAATAGATGACTGGTTGCTCTCCCTGTGACACTACACCTTTCAGTGCATAGCTTTGCCTAAACATTGACTATACAAAATAAGGTGCTTTTTGCTCCCACTCTCTCCTCTTGCCCAGGTGATTATATAGACATGCTCTTCAAAGGTAGCATCACCATCTCTGGTGAAATGTCTATTCAGTCTGTTTAAATCATTAAACACTCGCTATTACAATGGCCACTAAAAAAAAAAAAAAACCAACTATTTTTTTTCCCAGTCGTTCTTATTACTTTTAATTCTCTAAGTATTTCTTAATACGGAGAAAGATAGAAATGAGAGCTCTCTGTACTTTTGATTATCTGCTGTTGTAACAAGTTCTCTGGGGGTGTAAATTAAAGACTTTGTAATGCCTCCTGTCTCTGACCAAGGTCACTAACCCAGCAGAACACACATTATCTTCTGTCTCTCAGAACTATTTCATAAAGTTTAAACTGAAACCCTTAAAGTATCCTTGAACAGAGCTGCCTTTGACATCTTAATGCAATCTCTACTGTTAAGCCTCCTAGCTGATTTACTATGCAATAGGTGCAAGTTTTTTATGCAATTCCCAGCTTGTTTCCTACAATATATAAATGACAGCATATCTCGAGTGCTATGTCTGCACCGTGTAAGCCACAATGTGTTTTTCAAGTAATCACAGAATCTAGAGTGGGTTGCTTACTATGACTGAGTAATGTATTCCAGAGATAGAAGTGCTTTTGTATATATAACATTGTGATTTTCCCTTTGATCTCAGCTATCACGTTTAGAAGTATCCTAATCTTGGAGTTTTAGAGCTCCTCTTGAAAGTTTATCAAACAAAGCTTTCTTGAAACCTACACATATATTTGGGTATGCCACATATTCTGATTTCTTTCTTTTGGTAATCATGAGGCTCCTCGTCTCCATGGTATTTTTGATCAAAAGTCACATCTCTTAAGGGTTTCAGATGGTCCATTTTAAAAGCAGTCACTGTCTCAAACTGTTGTGAATTTTGCAGTTTATTTAGGGTAATTCACCAATAAGAATGGAAAAAAGCATCCCCAAAAATATTACACATATTTCCTCTATAGAAAACAAGATATTTGCAACAGTTTCAAAATTAAATCAGCTCCGATAAAAGCAGATTAATTGTTTTTAATGAACAAAGAGTCAAAATCACGGTAAATTCAGAGTGGCAGGATCTGCATTTCAAACTTTCTCTCTACTTCTTTTTTTTAATGATAATGAGTTGATTGACATCCTCCCCAGAGGGGCAGACTTCTGAGCACTGATAATATCACAAGTAGCTGAGCAGATTCATCTCACTAACTATTTGAAATTGCTGGATATTGTAAGGTATTCCTCTGCTGGTGCTGACAGTAATGAATACCTAGTTTTGCACAGCTTCAACCACATGGGGGAATCACATTTTACTGTCTTCAATTTTCAGCTGGTAATCTCATACACCAGCATATTTAATACCCTCCTGATTTATACCAGAACACCCACTAATATCTTCTCAAGCACACATTTTCAAATCCTCGCACTTGAGGACTTCACAGGTAGGGGGTAAATTGCAAAGATTTGCCTTCTAAAGGTTTATCAGGAGTGCTGTTCCCCCCTACCTGTGTGTCTCTCTGTCCCTGCTATATTATAGACCCAGAATTACAGGATCTACCATAAATCTTAATTTTCTGGGCTTCCTCATGGGAACAGATCTTGCATCTGGAATCGAACACACAGCTCCCTGCAAGAAATGAACATCTTTTCCTTCCCACCACCGCCCTCTGTGTACGTGTCCCCAGAGAAACAAAACAATTAAACCTCACAGTATCTAGGTGTTTAGCCACTCTGAAATGTTCGCTGCTGTTACCAATGAGCTGCCAATCCAGGGCTGGAGACTTTCAGTGACATAATTATTGTATAAGGTCCCCAGAACTTTAAGCATTCCTCTGTCACAAAGAACTGTTACGATGGGTTGTGTGGGCTCTAGGATCCAGGTGACATTTTTGACTCCTGTCAAATCACCTTTAAAGAAGTCACAGGGTCTTATCCGTTTCTCCAGATCTGTTTTGACAGCACTAATGGCTGATTGTTGCTCTAACTATCCGGATAACATGTCATAACTTTGTTAGAACATCTGTTATTAATTTACATTGGTAAACAGCCAGCAGGAGCTGCTTTGGTTTTTTTTCCAGCAGTTCTTGCTGTGTGGATGCCTTGGAAAAATGATGCAAACAGTGCTCACCTGGTGCATCTTTAGGCCCTTTTCAGTGACTGAACTGAGAGTATGTAAATCATCTAATACAAGAGGACAGCTCTGCTTCTTTAATTGCAGTCAACACGTGAACCACAGAATCTGTGGAAGCAGATGGGTTCTGACAATACTTTTTCAAATTTTGCTGAAATGCAACGCTAGTCAACACGAGTGAGGCTGTGATCATTCAGCTATCAGAACGATCTGACTTGTTCAGCTCTCTCTTTTGCAGCACAAAGTCCTGATCTGATGTTAGCTGGGTTTGAAATTATTTTTTATTGTCACTCAAGACACTGCAACCCTAGAAGTCATGAAAGATACATCAGAAGCTTCTGATGTGCTTTTGGCCTTTGATTTCTACACAGGCTTATAAAAACATTTGCAAATGGTTCCTCTTGGGAATGCAACACTCGGACTGAATTTTATATAGAAACATCTGGATGCTTTAGTTCAACAACTGAACAGGGAAGCAAACACAACAAAAGGTTTGTCTTCTCTGTGATCCACTCCACAGTTCAGCCCTAAGTTCTGGTACCCTGTTTGCCCAAACTCTACATAAGTCAATCCAGTTCTAGGTTCTTGAAGACAACCAACTGGTTTCCACCAAAACAAAACTGAATTGTTTCAAATATTTTACTCCAGGGACAGTTACCTACATTTCATTGTGGATAAGACTGTGCTGCTTTGGTTCTCCTCAATTTGTGTAGCTCTCCAATACTGTATCACAGTATCCACACCATCCTAAAATCTATATTTCCTGCTGTGTTCCAAAGCATGCAGTGCAGACCTTTGGCTCTCATGCTAGGAGAAAACCAAACAAACTTCATTTCTAATCCTTAACAATATTTCAGACATTTTGAATTAGGGAAGAAGCCACACACATACAAATAACCTTGTTTAAGGTGCAACTGTGGGACCCAGGGGAGGCCTGGATCAGCTTCTGAGCAGTGCTGAGACACTTGCCTTCCAGAGCAATTCCACATTTTTCTCTTCAGAGGCATCATTACTGTACTGCTGGCTTTTGAACTCATGTTGCCATAGCAAACATTGTGCATTGTCTCATTATTTATGCTTTGAAGGCTTCTGTAGGCAATTATTTCAAAACTGAGGTATTTGCATTCTTCAGAGTGAAATGATGCTGTGGATCTTTGAATTCATAACCCAGAGTGTGTCAGCTAAATCGGTTCTTGCATTTGACCACCGCAGGGTTATGTAGCTTGCCTGGGATGCTCCCGTTGGCAAGATCCTGGAGGGACATTTCTAGATGAGAGAGATGATGGGAACTGGGGCCTCACAGGCCACTTTTGACAAAGAACACTGCAGGACCCTTTGTCACTTCTGAGTGACAGTGGGATACGGAACTTCTCCGCTAGTAAAAACAACCAAAACACAAAACAAAGGTACCCAGTTCAGCATGCACACAAGTCAACCCTCCTTAACTCAGCAAGAGTCAATGAATTTAACAGGAGGTTAAGTACCTAATCAAGTGCATTATCATGTGCTGAATAAACAGTGAAAAGTTTCTCTGAGTCAAATAAAGCTGCACATATTTTAATGGCAGCAAACAAAAGGGGGAAAAGAGGGCCGTGCTTTAAGATTTTCTAAGTTGTACTGTCTAGAAAACTACCACATTACCTTGTACAGAGCCTCAGGATCTGCCTATTATTTGTAACAAAAAGCATGGAAATGTGTAAACATCAGGTATTTTCACCGTCAGCGTGTTCCTCTCCCCCAAACAGCTCTAACACTAAAAATTTTTCCAGTTACTCAATACATACTGTATGTACCCTAGAACAAGTAGAGTGGTCTCTGTATATGAATGAGAGCATAAACCTCACCTGTGTCTTGTTCCTGTAAATTGTGGTATATTAAGCAGGAAAAAAGCTTGGATCCACTTATGTGCTATGTTCCAGGGCCAGGCAATGCCTTAGAGATGAACACAAGATTGGGAAGCAACACCTATTTCCCAATTCAGTGGTTTTGAAGGTGGTGTGACACCAGCATCAGCTTTGAGTACAACCAGTAAATTCTCCAACAAGTAAAAATGAAATCCTATCAGCCTGAGCTTGTACCATGCATCACAGTAAAATCCTTTAGATGCCCTTCATTTTTTTTTGGCTTATTTCCAAATTTTACTGGGGTGATTTTTCTACATAAATTGAAATACAAACCCTATTTTTCATGACTAGATGTGGTTTAGAAGATATTGTGATGTTTAAGAACATCCTATATTTTATCTTAAGTTGTTCAGCTGATGATCCTGGCTATTTCCAGAGGGATATTTGTTACACAGCTTTGCAAGTGACCCATAAGCATTTGTGTGTCTATTAGGACATGACCTGGTCAAATAAAATTGCACTGACAGCTACATATAAATACTTTTTTTTTCACCTAAGAATGGATATATAAATGCCTGGGAGAGGCTCTTTGTTTCACATTTACTAAAATACTCTAAATTCTTGAAGAATTCTTGTGGGGAGATAAAATTCTGCCACTTAAAATCACTTATCTGATTTCTGCACAACTGAGAGTTAGATTTATTTTCTTATTGCATATAATTTCTTGCTAATATTGTAATTTAAAATAAAGATACACCCTGATGCCCTTCATTCAGTTGTTGGGATTTTTCAAGTCCTGGAAAGGCTTTGAGATTTACCTGAGTAACCGTAGAAAAATGGACAAATTGAAGGCTGGTAGATGACAGGAATAATCAAAGATGGACAAAATAAATAACTCCTTAGCACAGACAGATTATTTGTTTGCAAAAGAGAAAGCAAGGGTATGGGGGGAAAATACAATTTTAATAGAAGGTTAGTTGAGTGCACTGCAGCAAGGAATTTGAGTGAAATGCAAAATTGCATATTGTTTCGCTTGGCTTCCACATGCTTTCCTGCCATGCTAATGAGCAAAATGTCTTTAAAAGATCAACAAAGAAATATGAGTTTGTACCAGAGAATTAGATTTGGACGCAAGGTCATAAAATTTAGGTCACACAGTCCAGTGCACAGAGCAGTGCTGATAAATTCTGACGGAGGTGGTAATCAGCTAGGATGAAAGGAAAATAAAGAATTAAGGAAAACAACAGTTTTCACACGTCTGTAGTGCACTAAACAGTTCCTAAACTCAGATGCAACACAAATATCTTGAAAAGAAAGGCAGCCTGCAGTGTGATAGCCATTTAGCCAAATGCTCTGGAAGCTGAAGGGCAATGTTCAAACCCTTTCTGTTTTAATAAATAACACTGGTATGAAACCTAGGAAAAAGAGGACAACCAGATGAGACCCATATGGCTTAAAAGAAAGAGCTCAGATATAAACTAAGCCACCATATTCCAGACTGCAGAGTTTTCAGAGTTTAGAGGGTGCTGTTTACCAGNTAGCCATTTAGCCAAATGCTCTGGAAGCTGAAGGGCAATGTTCAAACCCTTTCTGTTTTAATAAATAACACTGGTATGAAACCTAGGAAAAAGAGGACAACCAGATGAGACCCATATGGCTTAAAAGAAAGAGCTCAGATATAAACTAAGCCACCATATTCCAGACTGCAGAGTTTTCAGAGTTTAGAGGGTGCTGTTTACCAGTAGCATGACAGAGTCAAAAAACCCCTGCCAAATACCAGAAAATACATCTGAATTAAAATCCTGGGTAGAATCTAATATAATCCAGGTCCTTTCTAATCTTCTCCTTCCTTCTATGAGTCTCCCTACACCTCCTAGTCTTACAGGCTAGACCCTACAAACTTAAATACGTGTAATAGGAGTATGATGCAGCATTGGCTGAAGCTGATGAAATTCTTTTCTGGAAATAAGAATTCGGTGAAATAACAGAGCCTCAACCAAAATAAATATTAAAAAACATGTCATTTTTAGAATGAAAAAACTGCATATTCAAGTAATTCTAGTATTTTAAGGTAATTCTTGTTAAAAAATCCTTAAGAATAATTGTTTCATGTTAACAAAAATGGTGTATGCATGAAATTAATTTTTTTCTTTTTTAAGTCATGTAACGTAAGATGATGTTGAGTGCTCACCATTGGCCTGCTGGCCGTGCATGCAGGCAGAGAGGCTGTGCTGAAGGCAGAGGAGCAGCACATTTGTTAAACCCTGAATTGATATGATGAGAAAACTCAGCATTTTGATAGGGCTTGGCAAGACAAACAACAAGTGCCCTCCATCTGAGACCAGGAGCTTGCTCATTTTAGGACTGGGTAATGCATTGCCTCAGTTTCCCTCCTTGCCAAAACAGATTGAATTGACAGGCTGTATTAAATGTCTCTTTGAAATTCCTTTCTCCCTAAAAATACTCATTGCTTTTTATGTAACAGGCTCGGATGGAATGACTTACTATTTCCAGGATCTACTTTGTTTATACAAAACAGTAGCTTACTTCAAAGTCGACATCATTTGGTGTCTATCCTTATTTTCATCAATGTCTAAGTCCCCCAAGGGTTGAATAGCTCCTGTAGTCTTCACCAATCCTTCACAATCCTTTGGGAACCCTTTTCAAAAACCTATTACAAATGCTTCACTCAGAGGAAAAAACTCTGTGTAGTTTGGTTTTGATTTTATTTCACTGTGACCCTTCCAATTTCAACATGAGGTTGGTATCTTCTCCGAAAGCCCAAGGGTCTCTTACTGTGGCAATGACTGAGATAAGCTATCAGTTTGTCTTAAATGTACCCCTATGCACTCTGCCAGCATCATGAAATAGATCCTCCCCCCCCAGACATCTACATACTCCAGCATCCCTTCCTCTCACAAAACTATAGCTTGAACCAGCCTGGCTGCTCCTCAACTTCCAGAATTCCCAGAATGGATAAGACTACTGCCCTTTTGTAGCAATGGTTTGCTGCACCTTTCACAGATCAAGCTGCCAAAAAAACCCCCATAATAATAAAAATAAATAAATAAATAAATATCACTGTCCCCATGTAAGGACACCCTGAAGTAAGTTAAATATAGGACATTTCCAGAGCCTGGTAACTGGAAAACAGATGCCAAAAGTTTAAAGGTGTGTTGTGACAGGCATTCAGCACTGGCCATGATGCCTTAGGTTTTAATTTTTATATTTTTCCAATCCTGTACTGCCTAGTGTGTAACTCTGAAGTTTCTTGTGGCCTGTTAGCTGCTGTTCTCTCACGCTGGTTAGACACAACAAACCTCTCTAGGTTTGCTCTCCAAGGACACCTAGATTGTCCCCAGCCCCAAAATACTTAAACTAAGGCCTCTGAAGAGGAGGGCAAACTTCAGGAAGTTACATCATTAACTGGGGTTGTAATTAGAGAATTAACCCTGATATGCAAATGAACCAAGCTTATAAAAGTGTGAAGAACTTGAGACCCTGGGTCCACCTTTGGCCTGCCCAGGGTGTACCTTTGAAGGCCTTTCAAATAAATATCTACCTTTTTTCTTTATTCTTGTCTAGTCTCTGTTTTTAGGTGGCCACCTCAGGCATCATCCACAGATACAGCCAGACTGCTGCCTTGCTCTGCCTTGCTTGTTGCTCAGGAAGTAATTTCTGACAGAAACAGTGCTGTGACTCACTGCAGAAGGTGCTATTTATCATAACTATGTGTAGGAGACTGAGGATCCAGTCTGAATAAAAAGTCTGATTTGCATCTTTAATGTATGATAGTTTATATTTTAAGTTATTAATGAGTATGCTGATCTGAAGAAAGAAATTTGCTAAATATTTAATGTTAAACAAGCTTTGGTTAAACAAACTGGAACAGAAGAAATTTCTGAAGTTGCAATCTCAGCATTTTCAAGCCATGACTTTATCAATATTCAAATACCTATAGGAGATGTTTGGGAATCTAAAGCCACATAATGATCTTACATTTTTGTAACACCTTTAAATCAAAAAGGTGTCAAAGTGTTTAACAAACTGCAGGCAAGGATCATTTCAGCTACAATTAAAACACAGACATGGCTGCCATGAGTGTTGGAAGTGGTTTAGCAGCACAGGGGATCACTGCACAACAATACAGGAGAAGAATAAAGGCTGCTGCAACTTCAGAGATTCAGCATCAGTAGGGATTTAATCCTCAAGGTTTATGAATTCCTATCAGCATGTCTGCAAATTTAGGTCCCCACACAATTAAAGAAAATACAACCCATAATAAATTAAGCAGATCGAAAGCAATTAATCAAACACACAGAATATTGTGGCTAGCCTATGAGTATATTTTGAGAAGAGGGATGAAACTGAGCTCAATATTTCTTCATTGAAATACAGCTTTTTCTCTCAACTGAGACATATTCTGTGGTTCTAGTCATGGTATAAAGTAAATACTAATCCCCCAAAACAATCACGCTTATCAATCATCAACAGCTCGTCTCCCACCCTTTTTTCCCTTCCAAAAAACTGGTTCTTTAGATTACAAGTCCTGATGGAACAATGTCCCCAGGATAACAGTGCATAAATAGTGCATTGCTCAGTGGCCCTCTGGCCCTGAAGTGCAGGAGTACAGTCCTCACAGTCTGCTGGAAAACCAGGACAGAAAGGGCAAAGACAGGATGAATTTTCACAAACCATTGCTCAGAATGAATTCTGCTGGACTTGGTTCAGTATCTAGTTTGGTTTGTCCTTTTGCTGTTTGAGGTATTTCTGATCTTCACCGATTGGCACTACAGCTCTGTCTTTAAGGCTATGTGGATTCCTGTTTAAAACCACAAAAGCAAACCAACAGCAGTGATGAAGTAAAAGCACCCACTTCTTCAACCCTTGCCTCAAGTAACCCTGATGGGAGACTAAGTGGAAGGCAGTCCATCATAACACACCCCCAATTCAGTTTGGATTTTGGTCAGCCTATTTTCAACTTCATTTAAAAGAGATTCAAGCAGAGCTATCCCTGCTTCTCAGCACTGCAATCGGACCAGTTCACACATTTCACTCGATGATGCTCAAACTGAGAAATTCTGGTGCAGTCCCTTGGGCCCAGACCACACCCTCAGACACCTGAGAGAGACCAGTCCTCACCAGGTTGTAATGACAGGTCACTTAATATCTTTCCCTAGAATCCTGAATCTTTCACTCTGTGGTGCACCCTGTGTCACCTGCTGCAGGAGAACTAAGTCCATGCTCCTGTCTCAGCCCAGCTACCAAAGTGCTGCCTTTGTAGCACTCCCAGAGAATCACTGGAGAGCTAGATTGGTGAAAAATCAGTCTCCTTAGGCTGAATTTCCCATATAAGTGCTCTAAACAGAACATTTCTTCATAAAACATGACCCTAACAAAAATCTGTCCATCTGCACACGGACACCGCCTGGTTCTCAGCTCCTGCCAGTAAAATGCAGGTAAACAAGGATGTTCCACACTAAAGTTTTGTGATGTTAATTGTGGTAGAGAATAGGAATTGCTCAGACACCACAGGAATCATATAGGAGCACACAGGTATATAGAGAGACAACTACGGGGTTGTTCTTTCTTCCCAGCTGTCCAGCTTCCTGTTCCAGCTGCTAATGCTCAGAAAGTACAATCCATGAGAAAGGCAGAGAAAGTGGCTACAAAACTGGACATAGGCAGCCCCAGTCCTGCCCTCAGGTTTATGATTTTATAACGAATTAGCACTCTGGCCAGCCACCCGAAGAACGGATGAGTCACAGCTGTTCCTTAAACATGACCTGGTGGGAAGCCAGACTGAAGGATCCTGACGCAGTTCACAATTCAGACAAGTTAGATAAGAGTGAATCAGCCTTTTACTCTGCCCTGCTGGGAAAGAATAATTTAAAAAAACAACCTACCAAACAGTCAAAATGGAAAATTCTTTTCCAACTGCACACATGACTGTTGCTTTGGCCTTTATACATGAAGGAAGGGTTGTGTTTAAGTGCACAATTCCGTGTGTTGTTTCCAGGTGGCAAAGGTCAGGGCTTTCCTTGTGTGGAGCTTTCTCAAGTGTGTGTGCAGTCACATGTACACAAACGAGTATTTCCCAGTGCTGGAGTGGCATTCATTATTAAAACTCCCAAAGGAAACAAGTAAATTAAAGAGTCCACTTAGCCAGCCACCACTGGAATTTCACTGGAGAGCTTCTTTTTCATGAATTTAAGGCCTCTGATGGTGATAGATATTGGCTGGGCTGTTTGTAGGATTTTTACAGCTTTTAATTAGCCAGGTTGCTTTATAAGAACTACTTTATATCAGTTGTCTGCAGTGATTCTGTAGATGGCATATTAAAATTAAAATTTAATAAGCAAAGCAATCAGACCTGAAAAGATCAGCATATTTCCAATTGTTATCTCAATAGATTTTTGGCTGTCGTTTTGAAAATCACTACCTAACATAACAGGCTGATCACAAACAGGTCCTCTTCTCACAGCTGAAAGTGTGTGACTTCAAAAAGTGCTTACTGATGTTGGAACTTGATCTTTCAGCAACATTTTTTCAGCATGTCAGTGATATGGTGCAATTAGATCCTCATCAGAAAGAAATACAGCATCTCAGACTTCCAACGCTGCTATTGCAAGGGTTTGATTTAACATCCTGAATACCTAAACACTGTCAGGCACCTGGGAGGGAATACACTGCTTGAGACCTATGCTTTTTATTAAAAGCATATTATACCTTAAGGGAAGTATGTTTTTCTATAGGGACTGCCCCACAATTTAATTACAGCAGACTATCCTCTTATTTTATGAGTTTCATCGGAGCTCAAGAAGCACATTGTGATTTGTATCAGCATATCCTGCCCTGCCAGAGTGGAATGGGTAGCTGTGCTCTGCTCAGAAAAATGGTATGGTTGGCAAAAATCCTCTGGACAAACGCAGAAATGACAGTACACTGTTGCCTCCACAAGGGAACATACATCATCCCACTAACAAACTATTACCCACTAGAAACATCTCAGAAACATGTGCTGGCTGAGGGAATACAGCACCTCACTATATCTTTTTTTTTTTCCCTATATAAGTCAGGCAACCACTCTAAATTTCCAAAGTGGCATTTCATTTTTTTTGGTTTTCTGGGGGGACTATATTTTACAGAAACAGAAACACTGAAGACACCCTCAGGAGAACAAACTGTGCTTTTTATATATTCAATATGTTTCTTGTTTTTAAATTTCTTTAAGCCCTTTAGTTGCAAAGCACAATATTCTCATTTTCACACAGACGTGCACAAAGAGGGTTTAAATATTGCTGGATAAACCAACACAGTTAGGAAATCAAACCACTGCGGTCCTCAACTAAGGACAGAAAACAGACAGTTTAATCTCAGTAGCACAGCTAAATCTGCATCAAAGTTTGTCATTGAAGAAGATGTGCTTCTACTCCTCTACTTCCCCATCTTATGAAAGGAAACTGGCTACACTTATGTAAGTCACAAGCTCATTAAGTAAAGTGGGGAAAAAGGGACTGGCTGAGAGTGGTAAGAAAGATTTAGTTAGTGAAATGTTATTTCAAAGACTTGCTAACTAAAAAATGTACTTTTACTGCTGGGAAACACTTTCACTAAAACAGCAAAAGGCTCCAGAAATGTAAACTGAGGGAACTCAGTCAAGACTGACAATCTTGGCATCTTGACTGTTTCATGGAGTCCTGATAGTTCTGCTCCTTTTAGTTGGTTTTGTTTTTATTCCTCCAAGTAATCCTCAGTGCCAGCATTATCAGAATGTATGAATATGTCAGCTATCTTCTTTTCTCTTTAAAACAAATTCCCAACCTACAGGTTTTTGAGAACAAGAATAAAACATGATTATTATGCAAACTAACAACACAGAAATAAAGAGCAAAGATAAAAAAACCCCCAAACATCAAAGTATCATTTTTAGGGTATCACTCATGTTTTATATCTGCAAGATTTGTTAATGCTTGGGGGGTGTGTAAAATTGCTCATTTATAATCTGCCTTATGCTATTGTCAGCTATTTTTACTCTCAAGTCTTCATCTGGTAGCCACGTGCCAAGGAAGGATCATGCCTCCTTGTTCAAGCATGTCACAGCTGACAGATGTTGCTGTCTTCCCAGCAGTGGTGCACAAGGAAATGCTCTCCCATCCTTGTTTTCCTCAAACCATGCAGCAGGCTTGTGGGAAGGACTGCCTCTGCATGCCTTCCTTCTCCGTACTGAGCATCTCAGAGAGCATTTCAAGAAGGAACCAAAAGGAAAAAGGGTAAAATGTGAGCTCCTCTGAAGCTGCTCTTCTGAAAGAAGAGAGGATGCAGGAGGTTCCTCTATGGATAGTGTCAGCACGGACAGTAAACAAGTGCAGAAGAGCCACGGTGGGCTGAGGGACAGCCCTGCTTATCCCCAGGACCATGGAGAATGCATGAAGGGCATAAACAATCCCAGTGTCCTTTGGCAAGGGGACATGGGGTGGATGAAGGAATTGTCAAGCTCAGAGGTAGTGACTGTCCTGACTTGGACAATACATCAGATTAACATTAAGTTCATAAGTGTATACTTCCCCTAAAGAATGTAGACAATGCCCAAAGGCAATCTGAAAAACTTCTAAAGGGATCCTAAAGAAGAAGAGTAATTCCTGCAAGAAGCTCCCATTACTTCCTTCCCTGCAGCAATAGCACCACTTCTCTATATTTTTCCTTGAGGGCTGTCTGATCTGGAATCGGGTCTCCAAACAATTAAACTGACAGAAGGTAAAATGATGGGGAAAATGCACACACAAAGAAAGGGAAACCTTGTATCTGAGCAGCTGTTTGGGCAGCATGGGTGTTGAGCCACAGGCTCCTCTCAGTGAGGCCTGTGACATGGGATTTCTCTGGGCAAAGACCATGAAATGATTTATAATTTAAACTTGCATTATTAAAAAGGGGCTCTGTCTCTTTTGCAAGGTATTTGTGTCTGTCAGTCACTCTCTTGATTTTACAAGGTACTGGCCTAGTTGGAGGCCAAGTTATTAAAAAATAATCTTCTTTGTTGTAGTTATTGAACTGATGCTATCAAAAGGACTCTATGATTTATAGCATGTGTCTCTAGGGAGGCTTTAGTCCATTTTTTTTACTCTCCTCTTGATATTCATTTAATTTGCCACTCAGTGAGATTCCATTTCTCTCTTCCCCTGTGTGAGTGCAGATTCTTAGGCTGCTCTACCATTCACCCTACTCTCAAGTGAAGATGAGTTTAGGCTGTGGCACATCTTTCTTTCCTGTTCGGAATTCTCTAAAATCATTCTCACAATCAGCACTTTGCCAACAACACTTCAACCGGGAAACACTTATATAAAAAACTGCCTGGCAGGTTAGACAACACTCTGTGCTTTCTGAAGCTTTGAAAGCAGCATTTGAATGCTCCAGGAAGTTATTGTGCCTTGTTCCCCTTTGCCACTTACTACGGGAAGGTCACATGCAGCACGAAAGGGAGCACAGCTGGGCTGGCACTGACTGCTGCAGGGTCTGCAGCTGGAAAGAAAATGACAAATCCTATTGGAACTGCACAGGTTTATCAGTCAGAGTGCCTGTTGCAGCTCCTTGGGTTTGGGGACCCAAATTGATATCTTTGCATGGTAGCAGCCAACATGCTGGGTTTTTAAAGCTTGCTCAGATGGGCAATGCAAGGCTGTTGAGACATCCAAAGAACCTCAAGCACACACTCTGTATGTGTTGAAGGAACTCAGCTTTTTGCAACCAATCCTCAGTCTGCACTTGAGAGCACAGCAGGACTTTAAGTCAGATCAGGACCTAAAACACCCGTAGGCTCAACTCTTGCAAACCTCCACTTTGTTCAACACACACCAGGCAGAGCAGCTCTGGATACACACTTGAAAAAAACAAACAAAAAGTATTAAACTTTTGCAGGAGCACTGCATTTTGAGGAGGAGAGGAACATGTGCAGAAACTGAGAGTTGTTGTCTCACACAGACACAGCAGATGAGAGTTAGGGGCCTCCTGAGCTCCTCTGGGCACAGTGAAGAGGCTGCCCAGAGAACTGGTGATTAACAGCGTTTTACTCTGCGAGAGGTAGTCCCTTCTGGCTCCCGGTTTCTGACGAGTTCCTGTACCTGGGGAGCTGTTGCCTTTCCTAATAAAAGCTGGCATGTGCTCCTGTGCGAGGCCAAGGTTCTCATTAAACTGGTAATTATGCCCTCTCCCCTTTCCCCTGACTGGAAGCACAGCTGTTTGCAGTGGAGTACACCCTGATACAGGTCCACACAGACATGGAATATGCACAATCAGTACAGAGAAGCGTTTACTTCCAGGCAGTGGCTCCTCTGATCCAGTTTCTGTCACTTAGAATGAGTCAAATAACTTCTTATTCTGACGTTTTTCTCCTCTGATGAAAAGTGGGGTCTAGAAAACTAGCACAGATCTGGATACTATAGAAATCTGCAATTTGGTGAGGTGAAACCCTAATCCCCCCGAGCTTCCTACACAGTCAGTAGAAAAAGTCATGCATCTTAAAAGAGTTTCTAAGTTAGGCTCATACACTGTCAAGCACAGCTAAGTATTTCTATGGGAGGAAATAATCCAAGCCAAAGGAAAAAAAATGGCAAAAATAATCTTTTTGGAAGGAAAACAAAAAAGCATTACAGAAAGAAGTATTACAGAAACAAAAAATACTGCAAAACTAACAGAGCACTTTTAGTGCTGAGCCTTAGGAAGTTGCTCAGAAAACATTTTTCAAAGAATTCTTGTGCCTTTGCCCTAGCCCCATATCTCTTAAAGTGTTACTGACTTAAAGACAAGCCCAAGATATCAGCATGAAAAGAAATCTCAGCAGCTCTTGATGCATCAACAATTAACCCTGTACACTATTGGGTTCAGAATTTCAAGATCAATTATCTTGACTAGAAATAACTGACTCACCCTGAAGATTTGGTTTTTAATCTATTTTACAGTACTTGGAAATGCAGTGATACTGTGTAAAGCAGGGACCAAAACTTTTATCTCTTTTCTATCATGGAATGCCTAACAAATGGGCTGTACATGTCACACTCTTTTTCTCTGTGGTCTAAGAATGTTTACAGTCTTTTCTGAAAATTGGAACAGCCTCACGGTGAAGAGTGTAGTGTGATTTTTTTTTTCCAGAACAGCCTGTAATTGACTCTCCTCAAGGAGATGGGAAATACAGAATTGAATTTGTTCAGGCTGAAACGGAATTGAAATTCTTCTACAAAGAAGAAAAAGCTCAGAAAGATGTTTGCCAGCTTTCTTTGCTTGGGTGTCACTGGCTGCAGCAAGTTACACCATTGCTGGCAGTGCTCACCCCCAGCTCTGTGTAGATCCACAAAAAGACAAAGAGGAGACCTTTGCTGCCTTCTTCTCTCCTTCCTCCCTCACTTCTTTACACTTCCTGCCAGCGTATCTCCTCTCCCTCCTATTACACCTCAGACTCGGGTGTCACACCACCTCCTGAGAGGGATTCCCAAGAGCTGGACTTTGATGATCCCCATGGGTCCCTTCCAGCTCAGGATGTTCCACGATCCTGTGATTCTGAGCCATTAAAGGAGAAGCCACAGAGTGAGGTGATGCTGCAGCCCCCAGCAGCAGAGAATCAGCAAAACAAGGAAAGTGCCACATGGATACAGCTGTTCCCAGGGGCAGCCTCCCCTCCACAGCACAGAGGAGAGACTGTAAAATGTGCATGGGCAACAGGGCTCTTTCTGAGCCAGGAGGGAAGTTTCTGCATCCAGGCAGGTGCTTCCACAGTCCCTGACCCAGCACAGAGAAAAAGAATCTTCTCCATAACGCCTACAACTCTGAAAAGACAGAAAACGTTACAGTAAAGGTAGGCTGAGAATGAAAACCCTAAAAAAACCTAGGTTTTGGCTTGATCAGTGAGAACCAACCCTCTTATCTGCTCGGTTAAATGAGCCCGGAGAGAGCTTCCATCTGTGGAGGTGGGTAAGGATGTGGAGAGCGAGGGGCTGGGGAGGGTGGGAAGGTGAACGTTGCTGTCTTCCTGCTGTGCTTTCTTCCACCCCATTCAAACTTGAGGGAAGGCTTCCATCCCTGCGTGCCCACAGAAGATACTGGAGGAAGAGAGCCAGACTGCTCCTCAGCAGGAACTGTCTTTAACAAAGGGACATCTTTTCCTTACAATGCTTTCGCTTCAGGGTTATTTCAATCTGAAGCTTAGCAGAATATAGAAGCTGTTTTGGTTAAAAAGCCTCAGTGGACTAAAAGCATGACAAAGGAACTGAGAAAGATTTTTTGTCTCTCTGCTTCATCTAAAAACTTTTAAGTCTGGTTTTTTACTTCAACATATGCTTTAGATACCAGTGTCTGTATCTGAGCTATTAATAGTTGATGGGTTTGGGCTGGGTCCAAAACCTATATTCCTTCTCCTTGCCTAAGGTGAACAAGAATTCCTCTTCAATACCAATTGCTCCTCAGCAACAGCTTCAACAAGTTGATATTAAACTATAATCAATTTAAATTATTAAAACACCAATTATAAAACCCCTAACAGAGTCTATTAAATATTCTTAGAAAATTCAAGAAGTTGTGCAAAGAGAACGTGGACAAAAGGCTGCTTGAATCATAAAAACTATGTGTTTTGCCTAAACACATTGTTTATGTTATCTGACATTGTAGAACTTGCAAAGCAACCCAAAATCTGATCTGAGTTTCTCTCTGTGTTAGGGCTTCCCCAGTGACATCTCTAAGGTGTATGGATGTAAATAGGGTAAGAAACATCTCTCCTTTCCCAAACAATTCTTAAGTTTCATTTCTATCTGAATTACAACATCCACTCACTACCATGTAAATGCATTTCCTCACCTTGACATTCACGACAGCAAACAGAAATCACAAGGTCAGCACCCACCCCAAGCCATTATAATTCATTTTTTAGAAGGAACGTTCTGATTTCTCTGCCTTCCTTCAGTGCATGAGCGTGGCTGAGTGCCAGCTGAACCACAACGCTGCCCAAGACCCAGAGAGTTTGTGTGGGTAAAGCACGTACTGCAGCTGTGATGATATTCAGGAAGGGGCTGGATCACGCTGAGAGTCACTTCTGCCACACAGTAAATCAGCAGAATAAACAAGTATCCTTTATCCTAAACTCTGTAAACCCAGTGCTTTCACAGAGACTGGGGCATGGCTCTTTGGTGGTAAGGAGTGGGGAGGGAAATCAGTTCATTTAAGAGGTCTGTCTGCATCGAATCTGGAAATGTTTGTAACAAAGAAGTTGTGCACTGTCAGCACAAATCTGCAAAGCTGTTTCATAGAATTTTGTAAAATTTCAAAACTTTCTGATTTTTCCACTAATACCTTCAGCAATGCATTCACACTCTGAACAGATGGTTGCTGCTCCTGTGGGTTTGTGAGCAGGCAGTGGTGAGGGTTGCCCCCGTGAACACATCCATTGCACCACAGCTAATAAATGAAAGCAGGTGAGCTCTGAGTACAGCAGCTACAGCACACAAAGGGGCTGATACGCTGCTTCTCTGAATACAATGCAACCTTTCCAGTGACTAAAAGTGGCTGCTGGCACTGACAAGACAGCAGGCAAGAAGGAAGCTCTCTGCAGAGCAGCTACAGCATCATAAACCACTACAAGACGCATCCACTAACATCCAGGCTGAAGAAAAGACCATAATTGGAAAAGATTTTTACATTATGGCATTCATATGAAGTGAGACTAAATTCAGAATTGCCATTCGCCATTTATTTGAATGAAATAAGATATTCAGTCTTCTGAAAAAAGCTGGGATGTTATAAGACTTATGTACTAATAAAATGTCTAGTGTGTTGGACGATACAGTCCAATTTACCTGACGTTAACACTTATTTTGAAGCAAAAATAATGCAAAATAAATAACTGAAAATCCAGTAAGACAAATATTTTTGAAATGTAGACTATATAAAAATTAGCTGAAAAAGAAACTCAATATTGGATGAAGTTGCTGGGGAAAAAAAAAACCATATCTCAATCTCTGTTTTCAGTAAGATTTGAAGAATGACTCATATGTAATCTTTATTAATGAAGTGGGCTGAAGAGGCATCTCACTAGCCACATTCTTGTAAAATACAAACATAGGGAATATTTGAATCTATGATAAGTAGAAATTCTTTTAGCAAGAGAACTCACCTCACTTTCAGATCTATGTTTTGAAGCTCTCTGCTGCACCCACCACTGAACACTTTAAAGAAATAACATGGTGTACAGGGATACAAGATTCTTACATTACAATAAGAAATTAAATAATTACACTTTTTTTTTTAAACTAGAATCTACAGAGCACAGAAGGATTAATGGGTAACAATGAGATACAACAGACTATTAAAGAGTGAAATGTAGCTCTCAGTTAAACAATAGTCATCCATTAGTGTATATTTAAGCCAGCCAAAAATTCAGAGTAATACCCAGATATGTGCATTGCAGGATGCAGTTTAAACATTGGGGATCACGGCCATGGAAATAATGAGTCAGTTGAAGATGAGGTCAGAGATTGCCTGTTCATCAACTGTGAACACAATATTGCTGTTAAAAGGCCTAATGAAGTCCTTGGAGACAGGAGAAGATGAGTGGTCCCAGCATGGATGAGACAGCTGCTGGAATTTAGGCACCTAGTTCCAGTGCATACTCCATGGCAGATATAGGAGTGCTGGAGATCTCAAAATGAAGATGTGTGGGTTGTGTGACAACCTTTCAAATTAATTGGTTAGTGTATTTCAAAAAGATTAATTCTTAAAATTTCTATGAAAACAAGGAAGCTGGGAATGCAATCTTTCTGATGTTCCTGCTGAAAGGCCGAAGTCTAGGTTCAAGCCACAACAGCTTACAAGAATTCATATCCCAGGACCCCCTTGTTCTGTAAATTGTTAAAATATTGAAGTCAAAGGCTATGCAGGTGGTCAGAGCAGGTGATAAAAAGGGGTCTTGACTTCTAGTGCAGACCCTGAAGAAGAAAGTTCTAGTGAAGCTGAATAAACCAACCATTTGCTATCAGAATCTGGCCTCTGCTAAATTAATTAACTTTCTGGAAATTTACAAATTTCTGCTCGCATCTCAAGGATTTGCTACAGAGTTCGGACACAACTGATATCTCTGATAGAGATAAAAATGTGTTGGATTTATAGGTTACCTTGAACTGCATTTTAGGATAAAATAAAAGCTTTCCTTATTCTCTGTTCAGCCAGAAAGTACCTGGGCAGTGTTAGTGCTCCTCCACTGCCTTTGTTATTTCATCATGAACAAAAGATTGCTGCCCCTATAACAGTAATAATAGTAGCAGTAGTGATAATATTTATAGTCCATTAAGTTTCAGTTCTCGGGATGATAGATACTTTTTAATAATTGCAAAGATAAGATTTTAGTCCTTGCTATTATCTACAACAACACAACATCGCTTAAAGCTCTTTCCTTACCAATTTGACTTCTCATATTGGATGCACACAGTGTTAGTTACAAGAGAGCTGCTCATTAGTGCTGAACTGTTGGCAATGATCACTGGAGCATTTGTGTTTTTACTAAAATAAATAATTAGCAACTGTGTGAAAGATATTGGATGTAGAGGAAAATGGAACAAAGAAGGATCAATACGTTAAATTTTTGAGAAGCTCATGGGCTGATGAATGACCTCAGTGGTACAACATCATTAATTGCCTTATAATACAGTTTACACAGATGGGGACTTATTTATTTGTTCATGAAGAGAAAGAGCTTTTTAGGAGGGAGGAGCCCGCACAAAGTCATGGACAAGTCCCCTTCATCAATAGGCATGCCATTAATCAGACAGTGCTTATTTCTGTCATAAATATGTATGTCCTGTTTTCAGAGACGACAGCAGTGGTTTGAAATACTGTTTTTAAAATTAGCAAAACAAGTCTCTTGGATTCATTTTCCAGCCAAGAGTGTGAGATATGAGCTGAAATCAGTGCTGAGCAAAAGCCCTGCCATACCCCAATCTACTTTTTTAGATCTATGCTCACAGAATCACAGAACAGTTTGGGTTGGAAGGGACAACAAAGATCATCCAGTTCCAATCCTCCTTCCATGGGTAGGGACACCTTCCACTAGACTGGGTTGCTCAGGGCCCCATCCAACCTGGCTTTGAACACTTCCAGGGATGGAGCATCCACAGCTTCTCTGTGCAACCTGTGCCAGGGCCTCTCCATCTTTTCAATAAAGAATTTCTTCCCCACATCTAATCTAAACCAGCCCTCTGTCAGCTTAAAACCATTCCCCCTTGTCCTGCCACTATCTGTCTACATAAAAGGTCCTTCTCCTTCCATTTTATAAGAGCCCTTTAGGTTGAAGATGATTTTTTGACATGGAGAAATGCAGTGTCTTTTCCTCAATTCAAGTCTAGAGGCTCCAATCTTTTATCCTTCTCTTTGCAACTGATAAGGAACACAGTGTTCTCTAATTACATTCCATACATTCCAATCAACACAATGATTCTCATCCACACCTCACTTAAAGGAAGCTTAGAAGATCATTACTCAATGATCCTGTGTGTGTGTGTAATCTCCACATGAAAAGGAATGGCAACATTTTGGGGCTAATCCAACCTTGTCCAATGATCCTTTTAGAAGGTGAGAGAGGACAGCAAGTAAAAAATATGACATACAGATGCAAAGAGGGCAAATTGAAGTCCTCTTAAAGAAACAGAGAAAAACAGAGAAAAGGGAAAGGGAAAGTCAAAGAACCTTCAGAGCAACTTTTAGTCCTTTATTCAGTGGAAACCAAATGTTTGGAAGCAAGTGAATCCCTTGGCTTTGAGTTTCTTAAAATAAGATTCTTGTATTTTATGAGCAGCAGTAGTCACAGAACCCATATACCAGGTACACCAATCCTAGTAAGATTTAATGCAGGAAAGTTCAAAACAACACAAGCAAGTGTTTTGATCCTGTATGAAAAGGAGCACTTTCTAACTCTAATTTGACGCTGAAAATGTAAAAAATTTAGAGGCGAGGGGGAGAGAATTTGAGGTGAAATGTAAATACATAAGGTTTTAATCAACTCATCCTCCAGAAGAGATCAGTGAGGCTTCTTGGCTATCATTAGTCTATCAGCCTTTCCTTATCAACAGTCTGTGTGAAGGTGGCGTGAGAATTTTCTCTCTCCCCCACCCCTTTTCGTCCGCCAAGTCTCCAAAAATTTAGATTAGCATGAACATGAAATTTGCCTTTTTTTGTTGGAGGAGTCAGTAAGCAGCTTCCTCTGCAGCCTATCAAGAGACTGGGCAGGAGCCCACTTTTGAGCACTGAGCCAGCACTGCCAGTGAAGCCTCAGAACTTGATTTTCATCGCCACAGGTCATCCCAAAAGCATGTGCATCCTGCCAGCCACGGGAACAAGAGACCTGGGGCCGTGCTTCAGCTGTGCAGCCCCTCTCCACCAAAGCAGTGCTGCTTGCCAAGCCGCAGTGCCAACAGAGAGCCCTTTGCAGAGGAACTGTGGTGTTATCTCTGCGAGCTGCCAATTCTCTGAATTCCTCATTATCTGTGCGTGAAATCCAATGGGTGCCTAGTGCCAGCTTAAACTACAAATCAGCACATTACCAGCAACAGGGTAAGTAGGTGCCTTCAGTGTATGCAAACATAGCATTGTAGGCAGGCATCTGTTGGTGCTGTTCTACTTTTGCCGTTACCTCTGTTGTTTATTAAGAGTGTTGGAAAACCCAGAGAAAACTCCTTTTCCAGGCAGAAAACTGACAGCCTGCCTGCTGCTGCCCCTGCGTAAGTTGCACTATTCGTCTTCCAGACAGTAGCACCTCTCCCTGGTATTTTAATTAATCTTGTACTTCATATTCTTCAGGAGCTCTTGGAGAGCTCTGTTAACTTGAATAAATGTGGAATGACCTCATTCTTTAGCATAACCTTGCAAGAGGACTTTCCATTGAAATGGGACTTGTGCTTGCTCCTGTGCATAAAGTTCCAAGGCACGTTACTCCCCTGGGTCTCTCTCCAAGCTGAATTTCAGCTCCTATCTCTTGAATAACACAGGAGTGAGAATTATTCTCTAAGAAATACCTATATTTCTTCCGATTATATGTCTTAAAAATACATGTCCCTAAGATTAACCTGCAGAAATGTAGTTTACACACGTACACAAGGTTTCCTTTTACCAATAAAATATAATAAAATCAATGAAATGCTCTATCTTGTTCCACATTCCAGCGCTTAACTAGTGGGCACTTCACTGATTGCCTTGAGAAGGATTTTGCTTGTCTCTGCTTCTCTTGCTTCGCTCTGCATTTTACCTCATTTAAATTTTCAGAAAATCATGGAATATTACAGTTGGAAAAAACCTTTAGGATCATCTAGTCCAACTGTTCTCCTATCACTGCCATGTTCACCACTCAACCATGTCCCCAGGTGCCATGTCCAGTCATTCCTTGAAGATTTTCAGGTTGGTAACTCAACCACTTCTTTGGACAGCCTGTTCCAACGCCTGACCACCCTTTCAGTCAAGATTTTTTTTTCCTAATATCCAGTACAAACCTTCCCTAGTGCAATTTGAGGCCATTTCCTCTCATCCCTCCTTGTTATTCAGGAGAAGAAATAGACTCCCACCTCACCACACTCTCCTTCCAGGGAGTTGTAGAGAATGATAGGACCCCCCTGAGACTCCTTTTCTCCAGACTAAACACCCCCAGAGCCTTCAGCCTCTCATAACACTTATGCTCCAGATTCTTCCTCACCTCAGTTCCCTTCTCTGGACTTACTCCAGCATCTCAATGTCTTTTTCTTTGTAGTAGGGGCCCAAAACTGAACACAGGGTTTGAGGCGCCCTGATAGGAATTAATTTTGATGTGGTTAGGACTAATTAAAGCCTCTGGAGTTCCATTTACAAAACTCGTAACACTTATGTTATCGGCTACACGCAAGCAAAACACAAAATCAAACCAGAGACAAAAATGAAGCTTCATGGTACGTAACTATTCCTCAGCTGAGAGCTGCATTAATGATCTTTGGTCTTCTCCCATGTTGCAGAGGGAACATGACAGCCATTGACAATATTCAACATGGGACTCTAACTTACTGCATGCCAAAAAATAAGGCAATTATGTCTATTTTTAAAGGTGACATTTTAGACCTGCTCATCCTCATGCCACAGTCAAGATATTTGCATACTTGGGTGCTCAGTAATCAGCACATCCAAAAATGAGTAATTGATGCCATTGTTCACTCTGTAGAAGTTTAGGCATTCACTTCTCATAGAGTAATGTCTCTGTTCACAGGCTCCTAGAGTATCTTTATTCTGTTTAAGAGAACAACTCAAGTAAATGAACAAAGAGCAAATCTCAGGTCGTTGTTGTGGAAGCATTTGTACCTGGACTGAAAGAAACCCTCTGGATTTCAGATTTATCCTTTCAGATTAGGCAAGACTCATTAATTTGATTTGAGGGCTAAGAAGTCTGAACAACCAGCTCCCCTTTGAAACGCTTTTCCGAGAGATGGCTGAAGATAACATGGGGTGGGTGCTGCTACCACATCCTCTCATCCCTTCCCTCATTAGCAGTGCTGCTTGCAGGACTCATGGCTCAGTTCTCTCTCTCTCTTTCCCCAGAGCAGATAGGACAGTCTTCCCAGTTCATTTTTCTCTTGGCCTATCCCCTACACAAGAGCCTTTCCCAATCCTTTGTTCCCACCACCTCGGACTCCAGGACTGCTTCCCATCCCTCTTCCCTATTCTCTCTCCTGGAATCAAAATCACAAAACAATCTCGTTTGCATTCCTGAGAAATCACGAATAATTTCTGCAACTGACGATATAATGTGTGATATTCCACTTGAAAATAGCCTCCCAAAACAGAGGGAATGATTGCCCATGGTATGACCTCATTACACATCACATACCTTAGAAAGAAAGATATTGTGTGGAGCTGCCAGAGGTGTTCAGTAATTTTTCAGTTGTGACAAGGCAGGAATTTAACCTTGACAGTATTTATCCTCTTTTTATCTTTTTTTTTTTT